>BLSH010302413.1:2577175-2588879 GCA_018402905.1 Glandirana rugosa | reverse complement strand
GGGGAGTCTACTGTCTTCTGGGGTGTTTTCTCGGCTTCTTTCTTCTGCTCCCTCTTCTCTCCCCTCTTCTGCGGCCTCGACTAAATTATTTTATAAAATTTTTCGACACATCACAAAAAAAAAACATTTGAAAAAAGGGGGGGGGTCCATTTACCCATCCCCATGTTACATGGCCCCCCCCCCCTTCTGGACCGTACCAGACCGGCATGCCCTCAACATGGGGAGTATGGGTGCTTTGGGGCAGGGGGGGCTCTGCGCCCCCCCCCCCCACTCCAAAGCACCTTGTCCCCATATTGATGGGGACAAGAGCCTCTTCCCAACAACCCTGGCCGTTGGTTGTCAGGGTCTGCGGGCGAGGGCTTATCAGAATCTGGAAGCCCCCTTTAATAAGGGGGCCCCCCAGATGCCGGCACCCCCACCCTATGCAAATTAGTATGGGGTACATTGTACCCCTACCCATTTACCTGGGGGGGGGAAAAAAGTTTACAAAAAAAAAACACTACACAGCTTTTTAAAATATTTTATTAAATCAGCTCCGGCGTCTTCTCCCCTCTCTTCTCCCTCGTCTTCTTTCTTCGGCTCTTTTGTGGGGTCTTCTGTCATCTGAGGGGTCTTCTGCTCTTTTGTCACTGTCTCCCCAGCTAGCTTCTCCCGCCGCTTCTTCTTCTCCTTCTTCTGGAGATGTTGACTCGTCGCTATCTGCCACTCAAATGCCGGGTCCGTGCTGCGCGGTTGCCTTATATTGCCATGGGGAGCGGGGCCACACAATGTTGTCATCATGAGCCCCACCCTCATGTCACATCCTGGGGCGGGCCATCACATCACAGCCTCGCCCCAGGATGTGACATCATGAGGGTGGGGCTCATGATGACGTCATCGTGTGGCCCGCCCCATGCCAATATAAGGCAACCGTGCAGCACGGACACGGCATTCGAGTGGAAGAGAGCGGCGAGTCAACATCTCCAGAAGAAGAAGCGAGACGGGGAGACAGCGGCAAAAGACCCCGCAAAAGAGCCGAAGAAAGACGATGAGAGAGGAGAGGGGAGGGGAGAAGACGCCGGAGCGGATTTAATAAAATATTTTAAAAAGCTGTGTAGTGGGTTTTTTTTGTACACTGTTTCCCCCCAGGTAAATGGGTAGGGGTACGATGTACCCCATACTCATTTACATAGGGTGGGGGTGCCGGCATCTGGGGGTCCCCTTATTAAAGGGGGCTTCCAGATTCCGATAAGCCCCCGCCCGCAGACCCTGACAACCAATGGCCAGGGTTGTCGGGAAGAGGCTCTTGTCCCCATTAACATGGGGACAAGGTGCTTTGGGGTGGGGGGACGCAGAGCAGCAGAGCCCGTCTGCTGGTGTGAAAGGACCCTAAAGCACAGAGGAAAATTGAAATAAAGGTCAGGTATCAGGGAATTTGTGTAAACAGTAAGTTGGTTCATAAAAATGAAAGAATAAGAAATGTAGAATATTTGACACCCAGACCTGCTCAATGCAACAAAATTGATTGCTGTTGGTGATCAGCGAAATGCTCCTTTAGATTAGTGGTCAGTGGGAAGAAATGTACCTTACACTGGTGACCAATGGGAAGAATGTCCATCTTACAGATAGATGAAATGATCATTGGTCGGTGGACACTTATATGAAGACAAAAATTTCTCATTGTGTCTGTAATTTGCAAAATGAAAAAAAAAAAAAGCCTCATTGTATACAACCCATAGCAACCGACTCCTGGCTGATTTCAAAAGGTTGTTCTAAACTACCTGAATTCTTCCCAGCATTAAAAAGTTCAGCAAGTTTGTATATTCCCAAAATAAAAATAAAAACACATATAGGTTTGTTGAGTTACCCAATAATGGATTTGTACTTTTAGGCCTCATACACACAGACGTTTGACGCCGGCGTTTTCTAGAACCCACGGCCATCGCGTTCTGAGGCTGTAACGTTTTGGCGTTTGACGCCTACGCCGCAAAACGCCAACTAATTATTGTACCGGCATTTTTTTGACGCCAACGTTTTTAGGTTGAAAAATAGCAGAGGGATGGTTTTTTTTTTTTAAAAAAATGTCTATTGACGCCAATGCTCACTAACGCCGATGCATAACGCCGAAAAACGCCGATTTTTTTTTCCTTTGACGTCGGGCCCGAAGTTTTGTTTATTTTTAAAGATACGCCCGTGTGTATGAGGCCTTATAAGTGAATACTGAGATTCGTGTTCCTCTGCTACACTTGACAGCTAAATATATGTAATTAAGGTAGTCCTATACCAGCAATAGAAGTACAGCCCCATCAATTTAGAAAATGCTAGTTGCCTGGATGTTATGGTAATCCAAAGATATTAATATTTTGAATCACAGACCTCAAAGATATGTAGATCAAAAGGTGCAATATTCCTAAACTTGACTTGCTTAATGCAGGTCGTTGACTGTAAATATTAAGGCCAAAAGGCAGCCAGACAACCTGCTTTTTCAGAAGTCAACAGAAGCCTCCGTATTTCTCTCAGGGATGTATGTAGCTGCCTGGGTCACCTCTCCACACCTCTAGCCTTCTAACTGGACAAGGCATCAATATCATGATATCTGTTAAATGACAGAAGAGTCAACCCACAGCCATAATACAGCAGGATTGCTTATTCTCCCCATTTTCCAGAAGTCCATTTTCTCTGAGGGCTTGATGGCCCTGTAACATGCATGCTAGTACAGATAAATTCTACAGTTTCAGGCAGGCGAGCGTTCTCTTTAGCTATCCTGATGCTTGAGAGTTGCAGCCAGAGACCAGGGTTGATAAAAATCGTAGATTTAAAAAAAAAAAAGTTTTTGATTTAAATTTAGTTTAATAAAATGCTTTTGGAGTAAATATCTATCTAAAGATAATTTTCTACTCAATATACATTAATCCTTTAATTTATTCAGCATGAAATGGAGCTTAGTTTTGTAGCATGAGGCTGTATATTCTGCAATATTTACATGTTTGGTAAATTCATTCAATGAATCAAAGTTCTGCAAGCGAAGATAACATGCACTGCATTGATGCATTTACACAGTCACAGTAACCATGAGATAAAACCAAGTTCAGGAATATTCCTTTATGATTGAATCAGTTCTGATATCGCTGGTTTTTTTTTTTATTCTTCTAAATAGAATCATTAATATTTGCAAACAAAATGAAGGTTTCCTAACTACCAGCAAGAATAAGTCCTTACATTTAAAGAGCACCTGTCATTTCAGATCCATCATGGCAGCGCCTGTAAGCGTGCATCCACTCACCTGCTGCCGCCACATCCCTCACAGTGTGTCACTGCCACATCACCAGCCCTCCCATTAAAGTGGTTGTCAACTGGTGACAACCACTTTAACCTACAGGTAAGCCTATAATAATAAGATATGCAGTGTTCTGCTGATGCCAACATCATTTCGGCACATGCGCAGTGAAGTAACGGCCTTCGTGCTGTTTCCTCACTGTGATCGTGCCATGACTGGCAGCTCCCGCACGCATGCCCAGGAGTGACGTCACAGCGATGGAGCCTGTGCTGTGATTGGCCGGAGCTGCGGACCAGGAAGTGGCATGTCTCCGGTCACAGCTGTGTGCCGAGACCGCTGCAACAGTTTCGTTTGAAGGTAAGTATACCACAATAATGAGCTAGTATGCGATGCATACTAGCTCATTATGCCTTCTCTCTTGCAGGGCTTTTTTTTTTTGGGGGGGGGGGGGGGGAGCTCTTCACTCTTTAAAGTGAGACTGTCGGTGAGTCAACAGCGGGTCAGAGGAGGAGCTTCTGTGGGACAGAGATGGCAGTTGCTCTTTAAGAATTATGATTTAAATCAAGCTTTTTTTTTTTTTTTTTTACTAGGGATTTAAATCAAATCCACCCTGCCAGAGACAAAATCACTAATGTGACAGGCATGGCCCTAATAATTTCTTACAGTGTACACGTTTCAATCACTGAACATGCAAACATGTGGGCTACCATGGCTGACCTTCTGAAATGGATAGCTGTTTGGTTGTCAAGTGTAATATCACAATGAATGTCAGGTGGGCAGAAATTTTCAGGTCAGCAATGGCAACCTACATGTCTATATCATAATACTATATTTTTGTTCAGAACCCAAATCACAGAAGGCTAAAAATTGTCTTATGGTTCGCTTTTAATACTCATGAATTTGGACATCCAAATGAATAAAATCAGAAGCAAAAAGCAATGTGTAGGATGTCATAACTTAAAAAACATACCAGGTTAATATTCTAGCTGTCTCAAATAGAAGTTAAAGTATTTAATAGATTGAAACAGTCAAAATCCATAAAAACAGCAAAAAGGCAAAATGTAAGCATTTGTGGAGTCACTGAATGTCATCAGCTATGCAGATCACACCAAGAATATCAGCAGCTCGTGGGAGAACCCTAGTGGCCACACAAATCCTAGTGACTCAGGCACATGCGGCAGCCCTACCCATCTAATTGCATAAGGACCTGCAAATTCTATTTAATCTAGGGAAGAATTGTTCATGTAAACCAAAGACCGCCTCCACAGACATTTTTTACTTCACCTGAACGACATCAAATATGTGTATTTCTGCTACCACCATTTGCTAGCAAAAAAATAAAATAAAAAAGGATGAAGGAAGGACAAAAAGGGACTTGAGTTTTTGTGTCCCAACCATATTAAACTCTGACAGACACAGAATACAACTTTTGCATGGTTCACAGCTTAATTTGCTGAGAAATTATTGGTTCTTAAACATTCCCTTCAAATCTACAGTATATTACATAAAACAATGAAGAAGTGTGATCTAAATTTGTATCCAGCATTAAAAGCTGTGCTCTCTGGATTGGATGTCTAAATATACAATTGATTTACACATATAGGGGTGGTCTTACCTGCCAAAGGATGTGGAATTCTGTTCACCTAACTGTGAGATTTACATAGTCCTGACAGACAGCACCCCAGCTGCCTGACTATCCTCTGCTACTGTTTGAGATCATTTACACAGCTACTTAGGGCCATAAGCCACCAAAAATCAGCGTTCAACCAAGGTGGGTTTGCACAGGTGAGTGCAATCAGTCGCAGACAGCAGGCTGTAAGACCCCTTTCACACCAGAACATTTTTCAGGCACTTTTGCGCTAAAAATAGCGACTGTAAAGTGCCTGAAAAACTGCACCCCAGTGTGAAAGTCCTGCAAGCCCCATCTTCGGGGCAGTGTGGGAGCGGTGTATTCACGGCTCCTCCATCGCCACTGCCCATTGAAAACAACGGCGAAGCACTCCCAAAGCGCCTAAACACTGATAGCCGGCACTTTTAACCCCTTGTGGGGGGTGGGGTTAAAAGCGCACTGCTGCCGCCCGAATAGTGGCGCCAAAGCACCGCTATAAACAGCAGTAAATTAGCGGTGTTTTACCGCTAACGCTCGGGCGGCACTGGTGTGAAAGGGGTCCAAGTGTCAATGACAGGCTCACATGCGCCATGGCTGTAGCACGCAACTACACATCTGGGCAGTTACATGTGATAAGGGACAGATGAACAATCCAGGACGCCGATTGAATGTACAGTTACGTGTGAAAAGCCGCGGCACCTGTCAGCAGCTGTAAATACCCTCCCTCAGAAATAACAATTCTTGGTGGCATATGGCCCAAATCAGCTGTGTGAATAAAACCTTAATGCTTCCATGTATTTCCAGGGAGTTCTGATATTTACAGGTGATTATAGGAGGATGGGTAAATCAAACTCAAACTTTCACACTCGCTGCATTAAAAATAAATTTAAGGCTCTATTTATCAGTTCCCACCCCCAACAGTCACACTTTTTTCACATAAAATATATTTGTGTAAAAGCTGTGCAACACTCAGCACACGTTACTAGCTGATTGCACCACATTAGGCGTTTGCAGCTCTAAGGCTGCATTCACACCTGGGCGTTTTCTAGCTTGAAGCCACAAAATGCTGGAGGGAAAAAAAAAAAAAAATCAATGATTCTCTATGGAGATGGTTCACATCTCCACTCAAAAACGCCCGAAGCCAAAAGCCTGAAAATGCCTGAACCTCAAACAAGGTCTGGAAGTATTTTTGTAGCTTGATTTGGGCGTTTTTCTACTTTTTTACATTGGTGACCTTTTGACCTGTACAAAATCTCTGTAAAAATTGCGGTAAAAAACGAGTGTATTTCTGCCTGAAACCGCTACGCCCAGGTGTGAATGTAACCTAAGTCTGCATTCACACCTGAGCGCAGCTTCTGAGCTTTTTTTGCGCGTTTGTATGCAGCGTCTTTGGCATTTTTTTTTATCAGCCAATACAGAAAACGTATCTGTTGCATCATTTGTTGCTAGGTATTTCAGCTTTTCCATTAGCTTTTACTATTATTCATTTATTATATTTTTTTTCATTAGGGTAAGGGGTTTGAGTTCAGTTTAGGGTTTATTTATTTTTTAGTTTTATTTATTATACGAATATATGAATAAGAGCTGGTTCACACTACAGCGATTTGGGACCCAATTTGTGTCGCCCCACTTGTGTCCCATTGAAGTGAATGGGAGCCGTCTTAATGTACTCTACTGAAGTCGCTCCAACTTCAGAAAAGGTTCCCGTACTTCTCCAAGGCGACTTCTATACGACGTGTGCCCATAGAATTCAATGGAATTTGCCTCCAAGTCGGATCCCCATCTATACTGAATCGACTTTACAGAGAAAAGAAAATAATTTACTCAGTCAATTACCCAGGCAACCCCCTCCCTTCACTGATTGGCTCAGGCAAAGTCTGGCATTGAGGTCACTAAGTCATGGTGTAAGGCGCTCAAATCGCTTACAAAGTCGCTCCTGAAGTCAGATCACCTATGTGTGAACCGACTCTAAATATATCTAAAATACACAAGTAAAAATCATAAATAGAAAATTCAATAAATACTAAGTAACAATAAATAATTAACCCTTAACTTTAACCCTTACCTCAGAGCGTGACAATCCCCGGGCGCCAGGTCGCCATGGCGACCAGAAACCGCGTCCTGGCGAGTGGCAGCTGATCCTTCTCTGCCCTCACTATCTTAAAACAGCAGTCTCTGATTCAGAGCCTGTCTTGCTTAATCTAACAGCTGGCAGGCTGCCTGGATATTTGTTTATTTATACTTAGGAAAAAAAAAAGAAAAAACAAAGTATCTCCTTGTTCTTTTATCAAAGGAATGAACTCCGGTCTGTAGATGAGGTCAGTTTAACCACTTAAAGACTAAACCTTTTTTGACATTTGTGGCTTACAAGTAAAAATCCAGTATTTTCTGCTAAAAAATGACTTCCAATACCCAAACATTATATATACACATACACACATATACATATATATATATATATATATATATATATATATATATATATATATATATATATATATATATATATATATAAATATATATATATATATATATTTTTTTTTTTTTTAACAGAGACCCTAGAGAATAAAATGGCGGTTGTTGCAATATTTTATGTCACACGGTATTTGTACAGCAGTCTTTCAAATGCAATTTTTTGGAAAAAAATACACTTTAATGGAGGATAAAAAAAAAAAAAAAAAAAAAAAAAAAAAAAAATCGCTAAATTTAGCCAATTTTTTTTGTATAATGTGAAAGATGTTACACCACGAGAATCGTGATCTTTATCCTAACAACAAAATTGTGATAAAACCCTGTGTACCATCAACCATTACCACTCTTTATGTGCAGCTGGGCTCCAGTATTTCATGGTGACCAGAAACCCACCAGAGCAATGAATAGTCACCGACAGGGACACACATGTAGGCAGGAAGTGGCTGCAAAGAGGCAGCAGAAGATCAGTAGCACTGGAATACTACTTTCACCTTTTTTTGTATTTTATTTAAAGTGTCACTAAGGGTTCATTTAGATGTGCAGTTGGGTGGTAAAAATGCGCAGTAGAGACATGTTTTTGCCACCCACCAATGGCCACCATTAAGCTCCATTAGGCAGCAGATAAGGGCATTTTACATGCCGCAGTCACAATGCATTAGGCAGAATAAGGAGTTTCCCCCTATAACAGGTTTTTAGTGGCGCTCTTTCTGGCCAGCCTATAACCCTGATGTAACAGTGTTATGTTAAGAGTTATTGACCAGCTGCTCTGCTGTGAGTAAGTTAGGGTTGGGGGGGGGGGGGGGGGGGAAACTACTTGCCTTACCCCAGGGGGCGCTGACAACCCACACTATGCTAATAAAAAAAAAATAAAAAAAAATGACTCCTAACTTTTTTAACTGGCTGTTAGAAGCAAATTTGTCAAGCCCTGCCTTACCGCTATAAAAATAATAATTAACACCCTAACCAACACAAAAATTATTTTTATTAATAATGTATTTTTTTTGTTCAAGCTTGGGTGTTTTTTTATTATTATTATTAATAAAAATAATAATGTATTTACTATTTTTTAGGCCACTTTCACACTGAGGCGCTTTACAGGCGTTTTTTAGCTAAAAATAAACACCTGTAAAGCGCCTCAAAAATCCGCCCCAATCCGCACCAATGTGAAAGCCCTGAATGCTTTCACAATGGGACGATGCGCTTGCAGGACGTTTAAGAAAAGTCCTGCAAGCAGCATCTTTGGGGCGGTGCAGTGAGCGGTGTATACATCGCTCCTCCACAGCCCCTGCCATTGAAAACAATGGGCGTTTCCGAAGCGCCTGCACACCACCTCAGAAGCATCAAGCAGCGGCGCATTTAACCCCTTCAGGGGGGTTAAAAGCGCACCGCTGCCACCTGAAAACTAGCGGCGTTTTACTGCTTACACTCGGCAGCCTCAGTGTGAAAGTGGCCTAAAGGTTAATTATTGGTTATTAATGTATTACATATTATTCAGTTATTTTACTTATTTATGGTGATATTTAGTTATTTATGTATTAATTTTACATTTATACATAGATTACCATTTTATTTTTTACTTTTTTCCATGAGCAGGATGGCGCGTTTCCATTCATTTCTACGGGAATACAAATGCCCAAATCTGCCTGATTCACGCGACAAAAAAAGCTCCACAACTTGTTTGGCTTCAGGCGACGGAGTGGAGATGTGAACCATCTCCATAGAGAACTGATTTTTTTTTTCTCCTCCATTGTTTTTGAGCTTCAAGCTACAAAACGCTCAGGTGTGAATGGGGCCTAAGGGCCGGTTCACACTAGATGCGGTGCGAATTTGCTGACAATTCGCACTGCATCAAAAAACTACAATCAGTTTGCAAAATGCAGCGAGATTTGCAGAATCAGGTTGCATGGGTGTGAACACCCATGCGATCAGATTCCAGTGCGGACAAAAAAAAAAAAAAAAGGGTCCTGCACGAGTTTGGTCCAAATGCGATGCAAATTCAGCCACACAGGTTGTATGGCTGAATTGGCATCACACAGTCTGATCTGCACAGCAATGTGGTGCGCATTGCACTAGGCTGAACCAGCCCTATAGGAGATTGTACAAAGTTTTGGAACAGGTGCATCTGAGCTCCTACTTCCATATAATTAATCATCAGCATCAGGAACACAGCACTCAGCCTGAAAGGTTTCCACAAACCTCTGTGCTCAACTGACATAAGGGAAAAAGACTGTAGACTGTAGTTTAAAGTAGTAATAAAAGTTTTTATGTTTTGATTGATTCCTGTAGCACCAACCTTTTTTCCTTTTGACGCATGTAGTGCAATTGGCTATTTTAGGTAGGTCCTCAAATTACATAGTTTTGATAAATCTAAAGTTGGCCATACACTATATAGTCAGCTTGTACAATCTCCTTTAGATCTACCAAAACGAAGTAATACAAGGCCAGATCTAGACATTCCAGTTGATAAAATCAGGCAGGCCCTTACGCAGGATATACACGCATAGTTTTTTTTGTTTTGTTTTTTTTTCTTTCAACCTGCAGGTTGAACGAAAAGAAAAAAAATTCACAGATTCCAGCACCAACACATACAATATGGATGCAGGGATCTCTCCCACTGCGCTATTGTATTGTGACAATGGGCACTCCCTCACTGTCCAAATACACAGATCAGCACTGCAAGGTATTACAATATACACTCACGTATCGGCACTGAATAGAAAAAATAAAACTGAGATCATTGCACCAACACAATATGGATGCAGGAATCTCTCCCGCTGCGCTATTGTATTCTGACAACAGGCACCCCTTCCAGTCAGAATATGCAGATCATTGCTGTAGCCATTGGCTGCATGCGCTGATTGAATGCTGGTTTTCCAGCAAGTCTGTTAGACTGGCTTCTACAGACACGTACCAAAATTCGGGCAGCACTTGCTGAACCGAATGCATTTCGGTATGTGTATTCCCAGCTTTAGACTTCTACATCTCTGTCAAATTAAGCAGAACTTCACATATATATTGCACATTCAATTAGTCCCTGCCCTCAAGAAGCTTACACTCTAAAATTCTTAACTCACATACACATACTAGGGCCAATTTAGACAGGATCCAATTAACTTATGTCTTTGGAGTGTGGTAAGAAACCAGAGTACCCGGAGGAAACCCACACAAGCACAGAGAGAACATGCAAACTCCAGGTAACAGATGCAAAGCACAATGTACAGCTTTAGGCCTTGTTCATGTGGGGTGTATCCATGTGTGCCCCGTGTGAAAAGCGAGCTTATCCACGTGGGGATGCACAGGTGTTCTGTGCATCCCTGTGCAGGCAGTACCACTGATGTCAATTGGGACGTAGCAGTTGCCTGGTCATGACAGCTGCTCCCGATATGACATCTGTGTGGGTGCACAGCCCCGAACCCACACTGGATAGGCTCCGGCACATGCACAGATGTCATATTGAGAGCAGTGGCTGTGTCCCAACAGACATCAATTGGAACTGCCTGCATGGGGACGCACAAAAACACCTGTGCAGGTATACACAGCCCCCACACTGACTACCGTGTGATTGAGGCCTTAGATTTACCAAATCTGAGGACAAACCCAAGTAATACTTTCAATTTCAAAAAGACCCTTGTACTATGAACTCGTTGGCACATTTTAAAGTGGTTGTAAACCTCATACATGAAATATGAACAAAGAATATCCCTCTATAGTATGTACTTGTCTAAATTAAGAGCACTAAATGTCACTTGTCAGAAGTGATTCATGCTGATAGAGAAACAAAGCAATAGACAAGTTTTTCTGACACCAAAAGGAAAATGGTGACGGGAGGGATCTCCAGCTGATTGAAAGCCTTGACTCAGTGAGTTGTGTAAAGGGGAGGGGGGGGTGTCTCTTCCCTCCAATCAGCTCTCAGAATTCTCCTCACTGAGCACTGCAGAGTGTGACAAGCTCTCCGTCCTCTATTTCTGAACTCTCAGATAAGCTTTATAAATTCTGGACTTTGAACGGATGTAAAGAAGAGAAGGCTGCAGATAGATACTTATGTAGGAGGATTTGTTTCAGCTCTGTGTATCATCTGTGCCAGTCACTTCACTGGGTATATGTAAGGGTTTACAACCACTTTTGTTCAGCCCCCTGGCCCATTTACAGAGCACAGCAGAAAACCGGCTGTGAAGCAGCAAGGCTTCACTTCCGGTTTCCCTTAACCAAGATTGTGGCGCCACCACCCGTGAATCGATTTAAGAATCGGTTCGGGCGGAGACACCGCTGGATGCCTGGACAGGTAAGTGTCCTAACAGTAAATGTTAGCAACGACAGTATTTGTAGCGTCGTCGATGTTTATGACAGCAACGATTGTAAATGACAAT
>BLSH010302413.1:2566148-2577165 GCA_018402905.1 Glandirana rugosa | reverse complement strand
ACACATGTTAGAGGACTTTCGCCACAAGAGGGGGGGGGGGGGGCACAGAACACCGCTTTCAGGAGATTGTACACAGACTGTATAGTGTATGGCCAGCATTAGACTGAGCCTAGGTTCACACTTGTGAAATGCAGAAAGTGCATACGATTTGCGCATTTTGTATGGTTCAAATTGCATCCGCACCATAATTGTGCAGGACCCTTTTTTCCCCCCGCACATGAATCGCATTGATGGTCACACCCATGCGATCACACTGCATTTTGAGATCGGTTTCGGGATGTTGTTAATTTAACATTGACAACCGCAAAAGATCACATGGATGCCGTGTGATTGCAATGCGGGAAACACACAGGATTTGCTGCGTTTCCCGCATTGCATAAGTGTGAACCAGGGCTGACAAACTATACAAGGACAAACCTATACAATGCTTCCAATTTGTATAAAATAGGGCAGGCCCTTGTGGTACATAGTTTATTTTAGATCTAGGGTTGACTAATGTGCATCGTAGATCTAGAGGGGACTGTAAGGTGCATCATAGATCTAGAGGGGACTGTAAGGTGCATCATAGATCTAGAGGGGACTGTAAGGTGCATCATAGATCTAGAGGGGACTGTAAGGTGCATCATAGATCTAGAGGGGGATGTAAGGTGCATCATAGATCTAGAGGGGACTGTAAGGTGCATCATAGATCTAGAGGGGACTGTAAGGTGCATCATAGATCTAGAGGGGACTGTAAGGTGCATCAAAGATCTAGAGGGGACTGTAAGGCGTACTGTAGATCTAGAGGGGACTGTAAGGCATACTGTAGATCTAGAGGGGACTGTAAGGCATACTGTAGATCTAGAGGGGACTGTAAGGTGTACTGTAGAGGGGAAAGTAAGGCGTACTGTAGATCTAGAGGGGGTAGTAAGGTGTACTGTAGATCTAGAGGGGGCAGTAAGGCGTACTGTAGATCTAGAGGGGGCAGTAAGGCGTACTGTAGATCTAGAGGGGACTGTAAGGCGTACTGTAGATCTAGAGGGGACTGTAAGGCGTACTGTAGATCTAGAGGGGACTGTAAGGCGTACTGTAGATCTAAAGGGGACTGTAAGGTGTACTGTAGAGGGGAAAGTAAGGCGTACTGTAGATCTAGAGGGGGCAGTAAGGTGTACTGTAGATCTAGAGGGGACAGTAAGGTGTACTGTAGATCTAGAAGGGACAGTAAGGTGTACTGTAGATCTAGAAGGGACAGTAAGGTGTACTGTAGATCTAGAAGGGACAGTAAGGTGTACTGTAGATCTAGAGGGGACAGTAAGGCGTACTGTAGATCTAGAGGGGACTGTAAGGCGTACTGTAGATCTAGAGGGGACTGTAAGGTGTACTGTAGATCTAAAGGGGACTGTAAGGTGTACTGTAGAGGGGAAAGTAAGGCGTACTGTAGATCTAGAGGGGGCAGTAAGGTGTACTGTAGATCTAGAGGGGACTGTAAGGTGTACTGTAGATCTAGAAGGGACAGTAAGGTGTACTGTAGATCTAGAGGGGACTGTAAGGTGTACTGTAGATCTAGAGGGGACTGTAAGGTGTACTGTAGATCTAGAGGGGACTGTAAGGTGTACTGTAGATCTAGAGGGGACGGTAAGGTGTACTGTAGATCTAGAGGGGACGGTAAGGTGTACTGTAGATCTAGAGGGGACGGTAAGGTGTACTGTAGATCTAGAGGGGACGGTAAGATGTACTGTAGATCTAGAGGGGACTGTAAGGTGTACTGTAGATCTAGAGGGGACTGTAAGGTGTACTGTAGATCTAGAGGGGACTGTAAGGTGTACTGTAGATCTAGAGGGGACGGTAAGGTGTACTGTAGATCTAGAGGGGACTGTAAGGTGTACTGTAGATCTAGAGGGGACGGTAAGGTGTACTGTAGATCTAGAGGGGACGGTAAGATGTACTGTAGATCTAGAGGGGACGGTAAGATGTACTGTAGATCTAGAGGGGACTGTAAGAGGTGTATTGGTCACCTTAAAGTTGTTTGTGCAGTCAGATGGTAAGGCAAGTGTAGATGTTGGGTGAAAAGACTGATAATGTCTAGCTGCTCTCCTTCTAGGTATAATGGCTTTAGTAAAGGAGAGAGAGGATGAGGAGGCTGGCACGGTAACGGGGCCCCTTCACCTAACATGTACGCAGTACACCGGGGCTCATGACGCCCGATCTCCCACAAGGCCTTGCGGCGCCCTAGCAGTGAAGTGGCCGGGCTGTGTGGTAAGGGCAGACGACCTTCATACACACACAGGCGCGCCTCTAGCACCGTGCAGGCCTCCTCCTCCCTTCCCCTGGCTTGTTTTCCCACCTCGGACACCTCTTCCTCCTCCTCGTCGTCCTGGCTGCTGCTGCCGCTATCGCTGCTCTTATCCGTGTCGCTGCTGCTGGCCGTGCGGCTACTCCGGCTCCGCTTCTGCCTGCGACTCCTGCCTGGGGGTCCAGCCCCGGTGGGTGAGGCCGGTAGGGCCCCGGCTGCTCCCTGTTGCCTCCGCTGACGCTGTTGCTTCTTCTTGAGCAGCAGGTCGCACATCCTGACCAGGCCTCTGGCCGACTTGCTGAGCTCGGCCGGCGCCTCACTGGCCGCCGCGTGGTTGGCGCCGCTGAGCTGACTCGGCCCTTTCCCTTCCTCGTCCTCCTGGTTTCCGGCCGGCTGCTGTGGCTCCTGGGCTGGCGGTAACGGCGGCTCCATCATCATCATGTCTCCCCGGCCTCCTCCTCTCCTCAGACACTGCACTGCTTCTCCGCCACGGTCTCGCGAGAGCTGTGACGTCACCGAGACCTCGCGGAGCTGCGTGGGGCAAGGAAGAGACTGGCGGCTGTTAGCACGCGATCCTAATGTGGGGGGGGGAAGCCTTCCTCCCCCTTCAGCGCGCACGATAAACCTTCCCGACTTATTACACTTTTGTTATTCACGCCTTATAACTCATAGCGGGCCCGTTTTCTATGCTGTACGCACTTCGGATGGTCACGTGACACCGGCCCTCGGTATTCCGCTCACCAGTTGCACTTTTTCCCCCCCTTGTCCCGTGGCGCGCCGTTCCCCGCCTACCGCCTTCTAGCTCCTCCCACCCGGAGCTGTGCGCGTGCCCTGATTTCGCCTGAGAGAATAGTGGTGGGGGGGTGTAGGGAGCGCGCTTTTCAGGGGTCAGGTGAGGAGAAGGAGCGAGGGACGCTCAAGTCACTAGTAACATGGCTACTGCTCCCCACATTTTCTACTCGTGCCTTTCATTGCCTGCAACACCCTCATCCTGTCCACACCTGTTTTAAAAGAGATGTATGGCAATTTTTCCTTTTCTTGAATCCTACTTACCTGAGTGGATGCAGCATCGGCCCCTAACCTCACCAGTGGCCTTCCGTTTAGGTCCATCTGTCTGTTTTTCAGGCAGAACTGATCGGATGCTCCATTCCCCTGTAGGCCCCTTTCACCTAGGCATTCCGTTTAGGTCAGCCTGTCGTTTTCTGGCGGACCTGATTGGATTCCCCATTCACCTGTAGGCCCCTTTCACCCAGGCGTTCCATTTAGGTCCACCTGTCCATTTTTCAGGCGGACCTGATCGGATGCTCCATTCACCTGTAGGCCCCTTTCACCCAGGCCTTCCGGTTAGGTCCATCTGTCAGTTTTTCAGGTGGACCTGATTGGATTCTCCATTCACCTGTAGGCCCCTTTCACACGGACATTCCGCCTGTCCATTTTTCAGGCTGTTCTGAACGGACGCCCCATTCTCCTCTATGGAGCGACGGATGTCAGCGGTGACATGTCCACTGATATCCGCCGATATCCGATCCTGTCCGTGAAATCCAGAAGGATGGAAACCCAATTTTTCCATCCGTCTGGGGATCGGATGACAACGGACAGGCGGTCCGTTGTCATCTGATTTCCCATAGAGGCGCTCTGACAGATCCGTCTCCACACAGAGAGCAGAGACAGATCTGTCATCCGTCGGCTCAGCGAATCAATCCCCGGTGAGCAAAAATGGACCCTGCACATGGAACGCTTGTGTGAAAGGGGCCCTATGGAGCGGCGGATGTCAACGGTAACGTGTCCACTGACATCCGCTGGTACCCAAACCAATCCTGTCTGAAATCCAGACGGATGGAAACCCTATTTTCCATCCGTCTGGATGATATGAAGAACACATACATGTGGTCCATTTTCATCTGATCTCAATAGAAGACAATGGGGCTCTGACAGATCCGTTTCTGCACAGTTACTGGAGACAGATCTGTCATCCACCTGCTCAGCGGATCAGTCCCTGCTGAGCAAAGTAGAGTCTGTACACAGATAAGCCTATGTGAAAGGACTCTAAGGCCCCTTTCACACGGGCTTGTCTGTTTGCGGACTCCCCGCTGAGCAGGCGGATGACAGATCCATCTCCACTCACTGTGCAGAAGCAGATCTGTCCGGGCCCCATTGTCGTCTATTGAGATCGGATGAAAATGGATCCGCCTGTCCATTTTCATCCGCTCCAATCCGATTCTACAAACGGATGAAAAATTGGGTTTCCATCATCTGTATTTCCCGAACAGAATTGGAGAGAGGCGGATGTGAGGGGACTTGTCTCTGCTGACATCCGCTGCTCCATAGGGATACATGGAGCGTCCATTTGCGTCCGCCTGAAAAACGGATAGGCGGACCTGAGCGGACCGCCCGTGTGAAAGGGGCCTTACACTGAGAACCGAGCGATCAAACACCGCTAATCGCTCGTTTCTCACAGCTCCCTGTACAGAGAGCTGGTGACTGTCAGTCACCAGCTCTCTTCTCGGCTTCTCACCCTAGCTCACTGGAGGGCTGTGGCGGGAGCGGCTGGCTCAGGCTCTCAGCGGCTCCCTGAGAGGCTGAGCCGGATGCCAGTCCAGGCGTGTGGGCGGATCCCGACTATATGGTCACAACCCTCCCCGAGCCTAGACTGACTCTGTGACGTCAGCCGACAGCAGGCTTCACCCCGCTGTCTACTGAAAGCAGGTCACAGGAGTGCAAGACGATCTGCACTCCTGTGATCCACAGGGGAAGTACAGACAAACGAGCTTTGGTTGTACTTCTCCTTTAACCACTTCAGCCCCGGAAGGATTTACCCTCTTCCTGACCAGGCCATTTTTTGCGATATGGCACTGCATTATTTTATCCGACAATTGCGCGGGCGTGCGCCGCTGTACCCAAACAAAACTGACGTCTTATTTATCCCCCACAAATAGAGCTTTCTTTTGGTGGTATTTGATCACCTATGCAGTTTTTATTTTTTGTGCTATAAACAAAAAAGAGCAACAATTTTGAAAAAAAAACAAAATTTTTTACTTTTTGCTATAACAAATATCCAAAAAAAAAAAAACTGATTTCTTCATCAGTTTAGGCCAATATGTATTCTACATATTTTTGTAAAAAATCACAATAGGCATATATTGATTGGTTTGCGCAAAAGTTATTGCGTCTACAAAATAGGGGATAGATTTATGGCATTTTTATTATTCATTTTCTTTTTACTAGTAATAGAGGTCGACTGATATGGGTTTTTCTCTGGCCGATGACGATATTTAGAAATCGGGGCGGCTGATGGTCGATATATGATGGCAATTTTTTGGGGCCGATGTGTTAGGCTGTTTTTTTTTTCCCCCCTTTCATCTCATAAAATCTAACAGTGAAGTAATAAGAAGTGATACAGAAAATTGCTTAACTGGTTCTGGACCAGCTCGCATACATTTACTGCTGCAATGTAGCAGCGTCCCGCGAATCGCCGTCCATAAATGGCACTCATGGCCAGGGGACGGCCATGACGGTCTGATTTGCTGGAGGACCGTTCAATCTACAGGAATAGACCAATGATTTTTGGTCTATACCTGCTTATCGGTCCTGAGGAATGGAATACCTCCCCTGTCTGTGTAATGTAAACACAGACAGGGGAAGTGATGTCACAGCAGAATTGTGAGTTGCACCAACAGTACACTAACACCAGTACACATAGGCACACTTTCCACCCCCTGATCGCTTCCCCAGTTAACCTCTTCACTCCTGTCACCCCCTGCCATTGTGTCACTGAGTGCAGGGATCAGAGTGTTCACTGATCGCTGTACTTGTGTCACTTGTTACACTAATCAGTGTTAGGGTAGGTAGTAGTAGGCCTAGGTAGGTATAAATAAATAAAGTTTTTAACCCCTTGATTGCCCCCTGTCACCTGTGATCACTGTATAAGTGTCACGGGTGACGCTAGCTAGATCGTTTTTTTTTTTCAGAATACCCGCTGTATATTATTTTATATAACTTTTATAGGTTTTAACCCCTGATGGCCCGGCGGTGACCTCCTATACGTTTTAGCATATGTTAGGGTCAGCGTCCATCCCCGACGGTCAGATTAGTACAGTAGTAGTAGTAATATTAGTAGTATTTTATCTGAAAAGATCAATATCTGTGATCTGATCATATCTAGATTAGCGTCCCCACTAGATTAGTGTTCTAAAAAACATGGCATTAGCGGGATCAGCTCAAATGCCTGCTGGCACCTGCGTTTTGCCCTTCCGCCCAGCCCGCCCAAGTACAGGATCAATAGATCGCTGACACTTACCAAACACAGAACACATATCTGCAGCATTCGCAGAGATCACGCCCAATCCCTGCGAAATCTGACAGTGATTTTGGTATCGACTTGAAACAGGTTCTGACAACCAGGTGTGCTTTTTGGCCTGTGAGGCACACTTGTGTACCTATAAATTTAGAGCCCAACATGTCCAATCCAAGGTACACTATTGAAGAGGCCTACGCGATGCTGAGCATGACAGACGAGAGCGATGGGGAAGCTCCACTGTCAGAATCAGTCTCGGTATACAAACCCATAGACAGCAGCGGCACCCTGTCATATAGCTCTGACGGCAGAGTTGTGCTCCCTACTAAGGACAGGCATACCCAATCCCGTTCTACTGTCGCTGAGGTGCATGAACCGCAGGGCTCTCATATGGAGTAGAGAGCCAGTACTAGTGCCGCTAATCCTTCTGGTGACCTGGCAAGCATCAGCGGCCTAGTACATCCTGGTCATAGACAAACCAGCACTGCAGTAACGCTTGGTGACGTGGCGAGTCCCATAAGTGCAGTTCAAGCTGGTGTGGCTAGCGCCAGTAGTGTCCCGCAGCCATAAAGCTGAAAACAAAGACAGGCCGCAGAGCCCATAGTGCCCTTCCTGCCATGCTTGCAAACCCTGATTGGCAACCCACCACTGATCCAGCACCCGTACTTCCCTCATTCGCTGGCCAACCTGGAATTCAGGTGAATATAGTTGACTTTAGGGCCATTGATTTTTATACGCTGTTTTTCACCATAGATCTCTATAGATCTATAGTGGACCAAAGCAATTTATATGCTGGTCAATACATTGCCGCTAATCCCCATTTGTCACTTGCCAGAGACTGGAAACCAATTACGGTTCCAGAGTTGAAGTCCTTTCTGGGCCTTACCATCCTCATGGGCATACATAAAGAACCTGAGTTGCGGTCATATTGGTCCATTGACCCAATTCATCATATGCCCGTGTTCTCTGCTTACATGGCCAGGACACGATATGAGCAGATCCTGCGGATTATGCACTTCAGCGATCATGAACTCTGTCGTCCACGGGGTGACCCTGGATATGATCGGCTCCACAAAATTGGGCCCCTTATAGACCACTTCAACACCCAATTCGCAGCACTGTTTATTCCTGACCAGGTTGTCTGTGTAGACGAGTCCCTGATTACATTTTTGGGCCGTCTTGCTTTCAAACAGTACCTCCCCAGCAAGTGTGCCAGATACGGGGTCAACATGTATAAGCTCTGTGACAGGACCACAGGCTATACATATAGCTTTATGGTTTATGAGGGCAAAGATAGTCACGTGGAGCCGGAAGGATGCCCAGGCTACATAGGGAGCGCTGGCAAAATTGTGTGGAGCTTGGTGTCACCCTTATCCAGAAAGGGGTACCATTTGTACGTGGACATTTACTACTGCCACTTTTTAGTCACTCATTTGATCACCAAATTGGCGCATGTGGCACCATGCGACCTAATTGCCAGGGCTTCCCTCAACGGCTGGTAGAATCTCGACTTCATTCTTTCCTCCATTCACACAGATACGACCGTTCAAATTACGACGACGACTGGTGTTATGGAGAAACCCCTCTGTGTCACAAATATAACCAAAATATGGGAGGGGTGGAGCTCAACGACCAGTTATTGGCGCCGTACTTAATTGCCCATAAGACTAGACGCTGGTACAAAAAAGTGTCTGTTTGCTTATTCCAATTGGCTATGCTGAACGCTTATATACTATACAGAGCGTGAGGACGGACTGGATCTCTTCTTCAATTCCAGGAAGAGATCGTCAGAGCCCTTCTGTATCCAGATGGTTCTGCACCCCATGTTCCCAATCCAAATGCAGTGAGCCAGCTGCATGGACGGCATTTTCCACATGCCATCCCTGGTACCCCGACCAACCGAGCCCCCTAAGAAAGATGTTGTGTCTGCATACAGCGCGGATACAGGCGTGACAACCGTTAATTTTGGCGCTCCTGTTTTGACCAGCCTGGTCTCTGCATCGGTGACTGTTTCGAGCGCTACCATACACTAGTTGAGTATTAACGTAGGGAACAGCACTATACAGGAATAGGGCACACTATCACAGGGTCACCACATTTTGGGAGACCCCAACCTGGAACTACTGTTGTTAAAAAAAAAAAGCATACCAAAAAAAAAGTTATGAAAACCAAAAAAAATCTAAAGTAGTAAAAGCCAAAAACAGTTGTACGTTTCTTGATTTTCTATCTCTATTTTCTCTCTATTCTCTTTCTATTGTTCTCTCTATTGTTTTTTATTTATACCTGTAATGTTTTGTTATTGTTTCTTATCGTGTTTTTTTTTTTTTTGCAGGTATGTAATGTTTTTATAATGTTTTCTTGTAATGTTTTATTATTTTTTCTTCTTAGCAGGAATATTATTTTTTATACGTTACTGTGTTTTTTATAATCTTTATTTGGTTTTCAGGTACTCCAGCTGCAGCACTGATTTATTTATGGTGACAGCAACAGTGTTTGCTTCCACCATACATAAAGCAGCGACTCCAGCACTGTTGAAGGTGATTTCACCACCACAGTTAAAAAAAGAGCATAAATACCGGAGCATAGGGGCAGGGGTGGAAATTGGGGCAGATTGCCCCTATGCTCCGATATATATCTTTAAAAAGCGGCTACACTCACCATTAGAAGTGGGTGGATGAAGGGCAATTTTCTAATGGTGGGCATACCCACCGATTCATTTTTTTTTTCCATTTAATCCACGGGCTGCATGAAAAAAAAGAGCATTACAACATATGCCCAACAAGGACCAGCGACAAATTAGTATGTTGCTGGTCTTAGAGTGGTTATATCGGAATGATGCCTGCAGGTATAGGTATCGTCTAGGTATCGTTCTTTTCAGCCGGCGGTCGGCTTTCATGTAAAAGCAATGCTAGTGGCTGATTAGCTGCTAGACTGCTTTTACAAGCAGTGGGAGGGAATGCCCCCCCTTCTGCCACCTTCCATGGTTTTCTTGGGCTCTCCCGTCCCACCGGGGGAACCCAAGAATGCAGCCGGTGGTTCCGAGAAATGACCATAGAGCTGTTTGAAGACTAGAATGGTTCCAATCATCTCTATGACCTAAGATACCGGGGGCTACGAGCATTTCATGACTTCTGTTTCGCCGGATATAAACCGCACCATTGGGGAAGCATCTTATCACACTGATTTTGGTGTGGTCAGATGCTTTAAGGGCTGAGGAGAGATCTAGAATCTAACAAACCCCAAATTAAAAAAAAAAATGTGACACTACCTATTTTTATCATAGAGGATATTTAAATTTCCCGTGATAACAATACAAATTATTTTAAAAAAAGATGAAAGGGACAGTGTAAAAATAAAATAAAAAGCAAAATGAATAATTAAAAAAAAAAAAATGCACCCCTGTCCCCCCATGCATGCGTGCAAAGGTGAATGCAAGCGTCGGTCTCGGGTCATATGTAAACAGCAATTGCAGCATGCATGTGAGGTATCACTGCGAACATCAGATAGAGGGCAGAAATTCTAGCAGTAGACATCCTCTGCAGATCTAAAGTGGTAACCTGTAAAGGCTTTTAAAGATGTATATAGTTTGTCGCCGCTGCAGGGGTATGCGTTATTTTTAAAGCATCTCATGTTTGGTGTCTATGTACTCGGCATGAGATCATCTTTTATATCTCAGCAAATATTTGGACAATACAGTGTGTTTTCATGCATTAGAATTCAAAAAAGTGTTGTTTTTTTTCCCCAAAAATTGTGTTTTAAAAATCGCTGCGCAAATACTTTGTGAAAAAAAAATTGCAACACCCACCATTTTAATCCGTAGGTCCTCTGCTTTAAAAAATATATATAATGTTTGGGGATTCAAAGTAATTTTCTAGCAAAAAAAAAGTTTTTTTTTCATGTAAACAAAAAGTGTCAGAAAAGACTTGGTGGTTCAAGTGGTTAGAAGGGTGGTTGATATGTGGCATAGGCTTCTAATGTTGGGCATAAAATGCCAGGACAGTTCAACCCCCCCCCCCCCAAATGACCCCATTTTGGAAAGTAGACACCCCAAGCTATTTGCTGAGAGGCATGTTGAGTCCATGGAATATTTTTTTTATGTGTCGCAAGTGATTGAAAAATGACAAAAAAATTACACAAAGTTGTCATTGAAATTATATATTGCTCATGCATGCCATGGGTATATGTAGAATTACACCGCAAAATACATTCTGCTGCTTCTCCTGAGTATGGGGATACCGCATGTGTAAGACTTTTTGGGAGCCTATCCGCGTACGAGACCCCAAAAACCAATCACCACCTTCAGGATTTCTAAGGGCGAAAATTTATGCCTTCACCCCACACTACCTATCACAGTTGCGGAGACCATGAAATGCCCAGATAGCAAACCCCACCCCCAAATGACCCCATTTTTGTCATTTTTCAATCACTTGTGACAAAAATAGGGATTTTAT
>BLSH010302413.1:2554369-2566138 GCA_018402905.1 Glandirana rugosa | reverse complement strand
CGTTACCACATTTGGGTCGGACTGTGAAGTCCCGGAGGTTTTGGCACTATCCATGACTCCTCATTTTAGTAGTAAAATAATACGGGAATCTTTCGGACTTCTGTCATTAACCAAAAACCCCAAAACATGTGCCGATCCGAGGGTTTTTCAGAGTGTATATACCATAGGGGTATGAGTCTTCGTCGTCTTACATAAAACCCCACATTAAGGTGTATATGGGTACTAAATCAGTGTTGAAACACTTTTTTTTCTTTTTTCCACCTTCAGGATTTCTAAGGGCGAAAATTTATGCCTTCACCCCACACTACCTATCACAGTTGCGGAGACCATGAAATGCCCAGATATCAACCCCCCCCCCCAAATGACCCAATTTTGGAAAGTAGACACCCCAAGCTATTTGCTGAGAGGCATGTTGAGTCCATGCAATATTTTATATTTTGCCACAAGTTTCGGGGAAATTACTTTTTTCTTTTTTTTCACAAAGTTGTGACTAAATCATGGGTATATGTGGAATTACACCCCAAAATACATTCTGCTGCTTCTGAGTATGGGGATACCATATATGTGAGACTTTTTGGGAGCCTAGCCGTGTACAAAACCCCAAAAACCAATTACTGTCTTCAGGCTTTCTAAGGGCATAATAAAATGATGATTTTACTCCTCAGTACCTATCACGGTTTTGGAGGCCCTGAAGTGTCAGGCTGGGTTTACACCATTGCGAATTGGTTTGCGAGTTCCCCGCATCCAATTCGCAATAGCAGGAGATTTTGACCGGCTCTCTATGGAGCCGGTTCACATATCTCCGCAGCAGGTCCGGTGCGTTTTTAACAAAAACGCTGTGCAACTTTTGGTCCATTTCATGTCCAAATTCAGCCCAAAATTCTGGCTGAAATCGGACCTGAAACGGTGAACCAGGACGCACCGGACCCCTGCTGTGAGACGCATGCGGTTCATATGTGAACCCAGCCTCAAGGTAGCACAAAAGCCCACCAAATGACCCAATTTTGGAAAGTAGACACCCCAAGGTATTTGCTAAGAGGCATGGTGTGTATTTTGCAGCTCTCATTTGTTTTGGAAAATGAAGAAATAAACGGAAAATGTATTTTTTTTTTCAAATTTCAAAATTTTGTGACAAAAAGCGAGACCTGCAAAATACTCAACGTGCCTCTCAGCACAAAGCCTGGAGTGTCTAGTTTCCAAAATGGGGTCATTTGGGGGGGGGGGGGGTTGTGCTATCTGGGCATTCCATGGCCTCCGAAACTAAACTGTGATAGGGAGTGAGGAGTAAAATCACAGTTTTACGCCCTTAGAAAGCATGAGGGCAGTAATTGGTTTTCGGGGTCCTGTACGCAGCTAGACCGCCAAAAACTCTCACACGTGGTATTCCCGTATTCAGAAGAAGCAGCAGAATGTATTTTGGGGTGTAATTCCACATATACCCATGGCATGTTTGAGCAACATATCATTTAGTGACAACTTTGTGGAAAAAAAATTGTCATTTGCCCGAAACTTGTGGCAAAATATACAATATTCCATGGACCCAACATGCCTCTCAGCAAATAGCCTGGGGTGTCTACTTTCCAAAATGGGGTCATTTGGGGGGGGGGTTGCTATCTGGGCATTTCATGGCCTCCACAACTGTGATAGGTAGTGTGGGGGAAAGGTGTAACTTTTTGCCCTTAGAAATCCTGAAGGAGGTGATTGGTTTTCGGGGTCCTGTACGCGGATAGGCTCCCAACAAGTCTCACACATGGGGTATCCCCATACTCAGGAGAAGCAGCAGTATGTATTTTGGGGTGTAAATCCACATATACCCATGGCATGTGTAAGCAATATATCATTTAAGTGACAATTTTGAGTAATTTTTTTTTTTTGTAATTTTTCAATCACTTGCCACAAAAAAATTTAATATTCCATGGACTCAACATGCCTCTCAGCAAATAGCTTGGGGTGCCTACTTTCCAAAATGAGGTCATTTGTGGGGGTAGGGGAGGTTGTACTGCCCTTCCATTATAGCACCTCAGGAAATAAGATAGGCAGTCATAAAATAAAAGCTAAGTAAATTCCAGAGAATGTATCCTAGTTTGTAGACGCTTTTGCGCAAACCAATAAATATACGCTAAATTACTTTTTTTTTACCCGAGACATGTGGCTGAATGCATTTGGCAAAAATTTATGACTAAAATTTTGTTTATTGTATTTTTCTAATAACAAAAAGTAGAAAATATAATTTTTTTTCAAAATTTTCATTTTTTTCCGCTTATATCGCAAAAAATGAAAAGCGCAGAGGTGAACAAATACCACCAAAAGAAAGCTCTATTTGTGGGGAAAAAAAGGAAGCAAATTTCGTTTGGGTACAGCATTGCAAGACCGCGCAATTACCAGTTAAAGCAGCGAGTGCCAAATTGAAAAAAGTGCTCTGGTCCTAACGTGGGAAATCCTTACGGATCTTAAGTGGTTAAATTAAACATTTATTAACCACTTCAGCCCCGGAAGGATTTCCCACTTTAAGACCAGAGCACTTTTTGCGATTCTGCACTGTGTCTCTTTAATTAACAATTGCGTGGTTGTGCGACGCTGTACCCAAACTGAATTGGCGTCCTTTTTTTCTCACAAATAGAGCTTTCTTTTGGTGGTACTTGATCACCTCTGCGTCACTTCTGATCACCGCTATAAACAAAAAGAAGCGACAATTTTGAAAGAAATTTTTTTTTTACTTTTTGCTTTAATACATGTCCAAAATTTAATACATGTACAAAAAATGTATTCATCAGTTTTGGCCAATATATATTCTACATATTTATGGTAAAAAAAAATCTCAATCGGCGTATATTGATTGGTTTGCGCAAAGGTTGCCGCGTTTACAAACCATGAGAATTAATTTATAGCATTTTTACTATTTTTTTTTTTTTAACTAGTAATGGCAGCGATGTGCGATTTTTAGCGGGACTGCGAGACTGCGGCAGACATGTCGGACATTTTTGACACTTTTTTGGGACCAATGACATTTATACAGCGATCAGATCTAAAAAAAAAACACTGATTACTGTATAAATGTCACTGGCAGGGAAGGGGTTAACCTGCAGGAGGCAATGAAGGGGTTAACTGTGTTCCCTAGGCGTGTTCTAACTGTATGAGGGCTGGGCTGGCAGGGGCATAACAGATCTAACTGATCCCGAGAATAGGGATCAGTGTCATGCCACCTGTCAGAATGGGGAATGGCCATGTTTACATTGGCGGTTCCCCGTTCTTCCTCTGTAACAGGCGATCGCAGGTCGCCGGTGGACAGCGAGTCCACCCGACCCGCGGGCGCGCTCCCAGAGCGTGCAGCGGGTGCGCGCTCGCCTGCAAATAGTGAGCCACGCGGCCGCAGTAAATGTATGTGACGCGGTCCGGAAGTGGTTAAACAACACAACAAGCCTCAAATCAATGCACTTGTATGTATAATTTAGATTTAAAAAAAACTATGTATCTTAAATATTAAATACACAGAAACAGGTAATCAAAACTTTTGGACAAAAAAAATGGGCTAACTTTACTGTTTAGTTTTTTTTTTTTTAATTCATTAAAGTGTATTTTCTTACTAAAAAATTGTGTTTGAAAGAACGCTGCGCAAACACCGTGTGACATAAAATATTGCAACAACCGCCATTTTATTCTCTAGGGTCTCTGCAAAAAATATATATATAATGTGTGGGGGTTCTAAGTGATTTTCTAGCAGAAAATACTGGATTTTTAATTGTAAGCAACAAATGCCAGAAAATATTTAAGCCTCATACACACACGAACCGATGGTTGGTCAACCGAACATCCAAATTTTGTCCAAATTGGGCGATGGTGGTTTGGTCTAGCGTACTGACATGGGTCAAGTAATTGGCCAACAAAGCCGAACGTAGTGACATGTTACGAGCATCTAACGAGGTAGTCCAGGTGAATGTGATCTGTGAATTAGGAACACAGGTTACACGACGGAACACTTGCTGGATTCCAAGCATGCGTGTTTGCGCTTCCAACTTTTTGTTGGCCAACTTCTGTACACACGAGCCAACAATCGGCCACCGCCTTGTTGGCCAACACAAGTTTTCTAGTCTCGTCATCCAACTTCTGTTGGACGATGATTGGAAATCGGCTGTAGAATCATGCGTACACACAATCGGATTTTCGGCCAACAGGCTGTTGGACGACCGTTGTTGACCGATAATCGGACTGTGTGTACGGGCCTTACATCTTTAAATGGTTAAACAGAGCTCTTCTGCACACCAGAGTTCTTTCCTTTGATAAGTAGAAACATTGTATCTCTTTGGTTCTTTGATGTTCTCAGACTTGGCAGGCTGCCCGGATTCTTGGCTTTCTTGTTCTAATAGAAGTGACTCAAGTCGCTCCGACTTAGAAAAAGGGTTCTGGGCAACTTCAGGCGACTTGCATTGACTTCTATTAAAATTTGCAAGTCGTGCTGAAGTCACGCTGTGCGGGGTCGCACTGAGTCACCCCGCAAGTCAGATCGTCCCTGTGTGAACCGGCCTTAGTGCATAAATTTATCTGCTTAATTTGCAGCACAATCGGCCGATGCCGATTAATTAAAAAATGCCAAAAATCAGCTGATATATCGGTCAATCTCTAACTAGTAATGGCGGTGATCAGCGATTTTTAGTGGGACTGCAACATTGCGGCGGAAAGATCAGACACTTTTGACACTTTTTTGGACCAGAGACATTTATACAGCGATCAGAGCAAAAATAGCCACTGATTACTATATGACATTGTCAGGGAAGGGGTTAACACTAGGGGGCAATGAAGGGGTTAAGTGTTCCCTAGGGAGGTGTTTCTAACTGTAGGGGGAGTGTACTGACAGGGAAATAGAGAGAGATCGCTGTTCCTGACCACTAGGAACAGACGATCTCTCTATACTCCCCTATCAGTACGGGAATCTGTTTGTTTACATTGACAGATCCCCGTTGTGGCTCTCTGTTGATCGATCGCGGGTGGCTGGCGGACATCGTGGCCACGCGCATTGGCTCTGGGGACGTGCCACGGGTGCGCCTGCTATAGACATTAAAGGGACCACCGTACCAGTACAGCGATTTGCGTGGCTGAGCCAACCTGCCACAGTATAACTGCGGCGGCTGGTCGGCAAGCAGTTAAAGCGGTAGTAAAGCCCGTTTTGATATTTTTTTACATTTTTTTTTTTAAGCTGGTTGGCAAGCAGTTAAAGCAGTAGTAGATCCCACTTTGTTATTTTTATTTACAGGTAAGCCTATAATAAGGCTTACCTGTAGGTAGAAAGAATATCTCCTAAACGGTGGATATTCACCCTGCATGCAGCCAGTGACATCACTGATGCATGCGCTCTGAACGTCCAGCATACATTGCCAGAACCGAGGGCTCATCGCGGCTCTGTCCAATCACACAGCTGCAACCCCAGAAGAAAGACCCGGGGAAGACGTTCACAGGTAAGTATGCCATAATGTGCTAGTATGCGATGCATATTAGCACATTATACAATTGCCTTAGGCCTCTTTCACACTGCCGTGACTTGAAAGTCAGGGAATGCCTGTGTAAACTTGAGGTCTATGGACCTCACCTCGCATCAAAGTCAGACCACAGTAGTGCAGGGACTACTTTGAAGTTGCTGCGACTTGAAGTTGCACAGCTATGACTGGTACTCATTGAAAATCATGGGGTACGACTTGTCATGCGACTTTGCAGTCTCAAGTCGCAGAAGTGTGAAAGGAGCCTAAGGCCCCTTTCACACGGGTTTTCCAATCAGGTCCGCCTGTCAATTTTTTAGACGAACCTGATTGGACCCTCCATTCACTCCTATGGAGTGGCAAATGTCAGCGGTGACATGTCTGCTGACACCCGCTGCTATCTGATCCGATCCTGTCTGAAATCCAGACGGATGGTGACCCTATTTTCCATCCGTCTGGCGTATCAGATCAGATGAAAAGGGACAGGCGGTCGGTTTTCATCCTTTTTCCCCATAGAGGAGAGCGGGGCTCTGACAGGTCTGTCTCGGCACAGTGAGCGGAGACTGACCTGTTATCCGCCTGCTCAGTGGGGATCAGTGGAGCGATCCCCTGCTGAGCAAAGCGGAGTTCGCTGGGCAGACCGCCCATGTTAAAAAAGGACTCTTACAGTTTTTTTTTTTTCACCAGCCGCGATTTACAGCCGCTTTAAATAATTTGATACTTTGACAATTTCTCAGTCATGCAACACTGTAACCAAATGAATGTATCTTTTTTTTGAGACGGATATAGCTTTCTTTAGGTGGTGTTTATAGCAGCCTTTTTCAACCAGGGCACCTTAAGGTTTCTTTTAGGGGTGCCTTGGCAAAATGCCTAAAAATTGCCCCAAAATTGTATAAAAGCTGATGGGTGAATGAAACCTGCCTTTTAGTTACACAAAGCCACAGGTTTACATTGTGTGCCATTACAACCTTCTAGCTGCCAACCTCCTAACAACCAATAACATCATCAGTTGATAAGGAGGATGTCACTTGCCTGCATATTATCCTTGTTTGACCCTCCCATGCCTCTCTCCATCAGCTTTGAGGTCTCATTAGCTAACTGATGAAGAGAAACATTGGAATACTAGCCAGTACCAGTTTGCAAAAGCGTATTTGCCTTGGAAGAATAAATCACCTCTAATGTTGAGTGTCCTACATGTATTGATGCTGCTGCATTATGCAAAACTATTAGTAGAGATGGGCCGAACGACCTCCTGTTTGGTTGGCGCCAGAACGCTCCAACATCACAACAGTTCAGAGCCAAATAATGAATCCCATTGAAGTCTATTGGACCCAAACAAGAAAAATCAAAAGTGCTCATTTTGATGGCTTGGATGCAAGTTATTGGCTTTACCAATGATATGGGGGAGTCTGGGTACTGCCCTGGGGGACATGTATCAATTAAAAAAATGTTTGTAAAAAAAGCATAATTTTTAAATGAGCACTGATTTACTGATGCTTAAATTGAAATAATAAAAATGAAAAATTCCTTTAAATATAGTGCCTTGGGGGTCCCCTTAGTCTGCCTGTAAAGTGGCACGTCTGTACCATGTATAGAACCTGCTGCAGCAAAAATGGCATTTATAAAGCCAATAAAATGACATTTTCACTGCCAGCTTTATTTTATAAGCAGCGGCTTGGCGAGTCAGTCTGTATGATGAGGCCACAATTTAATGCACTCTGAAGAAGATTCAAGATTTTTTGGATAAATTCTGGTGTCTGTTTTGCAAACTTTAGATAGAAGTAACAGGTTCGGGAAAAATGGGCTTTGGGTGTTGATGGTGCCTTCACACCGTAACCCTATAGAGGTACTCTTGATGAAAAGAAGTGTTGGCCTGGCTGTCAAAAATTGAACTGATGTGCACCTGTTCAACAGGTGCAGAAAAATTGGTCCTTGGGGATTAATTGTGCCTGTGAAGCCTATATCAAAAAATGTCTTTGTAATAAAATAAACACCCACAAAAATAGGCAGCCTAGACAGTCTTGCACAGTTTCCACATCTCAAAAACAGTTTGGCATTGCAAGAATGATGTCTGCATAAACGGGCCTTGAGAGGAAAGGAAGTCCTCCTCTTCCTCCTGCTGCTCTGCCTTGAGTGCCCTGTCCATAATGCCATGCAAAGTCTGCTTCAGCAGGAACACAAGAGGAATTGTGTCCCTGATGCATGCATTGTCACGGCTCACCATCCTTGACACCTCCTCAAATGGCGACCGTACAGCGCATGCATCGTTTATCAGCTACCATTGGCATGGGGGAAAAAAAACAAGCTCTCCTGAGCCTGTTGTTTGCCATACTGACCCAGGTAATCGTTGACGGCCCTCTGCTGCATGTGCAGCCACTACAACATTTCCAAAGTTGAGTTCCACCTGGTAGACATGTCACAAATCAGGCATTTTACAGGCAGGAGGAATTCCCGCTGAATTTCAGCCAACCAAGCACTGGCTGTGTTTGACTGCCTGAAGTGGCTGCAGACTCTTCTGGCCTGCTTTAGCAGATCTTCCAACCCTGGGTACCTGTTTAAGAAATTCTGCACCACCAAACTGAGGACATGGGCCAGGCATGGTACATGTCAACTTTCCCTGTCTATGGGCGGACAGGAGGTTAGTGCCATTATCGCACACCACCATTCCTGGCTCCAGCTGGCATGATGTGAACTACCTCTGGACCTGCCCCTGCAGAGCTGAAAGAATCTCTGCTCCAGTGTGACTCTTGTCCCCTAGACAGATCAGCTGAAGCACTGCATGGCATCTTTTAGCTTGACTCATTGAATAGCCCCTTGAATGCTTAGGGGGTACTGGTGGTTCATAGAACAATTCAACAGAAGAGGGCATGGAGGAGGAAGGGGTGGAGCTGACAAATCTCACATCATCACCACCAGCTGTATGGAAACGTGGCGGCAATATAAGCTGCAGCACTGAGCTCTATCCTACATCCTTACAAGTTGCAAGTAGAGTTACCCAGTGTGCTGTGAATGAAATATAGCATCCCTGACCATGTTTGCTGGACCACGTGTCAGCAGTAACATGGACCTTGGGGCTGACTGCCTTGCCCAACAATGCCACAACATTGCCTTCCACGTGATGTTACAGAGCTGGAATATCCTTACGTGAAAAGAAATAGTGACTGGGAACCTGCCATTGTAGTACAGCACATTCTGCAAAATCACGGAAGGGGGCAGAATCCACCAGACGGTAAGACAGGAGTTGTAAAGCCAGCAGCTTTGACAAGCTTGCATTTAGATGCTGGGCATGTGGGTGGCAGTGGTGGTATTCTTTTTTTTTCGCTGCAACATCTGAGGCAAAGAAATTAGAATTTTGAAATTTAGAGTACTCACTATACGAACACACTCCACTGACACACTACAATATACTGCAGTAAAAGTGCACTAACGCAATTCAGTATACTGCAGTAAAAGTGCACTAATGCAATTCAATATACTGCAGTAAAAGTGCACTAACACATGTCAATATACTGCTGTAAAAGTGCACCAACGTACGTCAATATACTGCAGTAAAAGTGTACTAACACACTTCAATATACTGCCATAAAAGTGCACTGACACTAAAGTAAAAATGTATGGTTGCACTACACTGACTCTGCACTATCACTATGTTCACAATACATTTACACTCACAATAGAATCACAATAGCACACTAACTTGTTAGGAGCAATGAACAGAGCCATGTTCTATCTATCTCCACTCCACTATCACACTGCAAATAGCTGATCTGGGAAGGATCCTTTTATAGTGGGGAGTGGGTCTATGAGCAATGAGCCATGATTGGGCACAGTTATCATTACTTTCTCCAATCATGGCTCTGGCAGTGTTCTGTGCCCTGATTGTGCAAATCTTTCATTGGTTCAGCTAATAAGGGCTTCCAATGCACTGTGTGGCACACAGTGCTTTGTGGGGTGCTCGGCAGGCTGAACAAACAGTCGAACACCTCAACAGCCAATGTTTGGCCCAAAATCATGCTCGGGCCAAACTGTTTGCCTAACACTATTAGAATAGTTTTTACATTTTAGAATGGGGTGCCTCAGGACTGTCCATAATTTTAATTGCCTTGACTGAGAAACTCTGGTTTATAGGATACAGTGGGGCAAAAAAGTATTTAGTCAGCCACCAATTGTGCAAGTTCTCCCACTTAAAAAGATGAGAGAGGCCTGTAATTTTCATCATAGGTACACTTCAACTATGAGAGACAGAATGAGAAGAAAAAAATCCATAAAATCACATTGTCTGATTTTTAAAGCATTTATTTGCAAATTATGGTGGAAAATAAGTATTTGGTCAATAACAAAAGTTCATCTCAATACTTTGTTAAATACCCTTTGTTGGCAATGACACAAGATTTTTACACACTGTTGCTGGTAGTTTGGCCCATTCCTCCATGCAGATCTCCTCTAGAGCAGTGATGTTTTGGGGCTGTCGCTGGGCAACATGGATTTTCAACTCCCTCCAAAGATTTTCTATGGGGTTGAGGCCACTCCAGGACTTTGAAATGCTTCTTACGAAGCCACTCCTTCGTTGCCTGGGCGGTGTGTTTGGGATCATTGTCATGCTGAAAAGACGCAGCCACGTTTCATCTTCAATGCCCTTGCTGATGGAAGGAGGTTTTTACTCAAAATCTCACGATACATGGCCCCATTCATTCTTTCCTTTACATGGATCAGTCGTCCTGGTCCCTTTGCAGAAAAACAGCCCCAAAGCATGATGTTTCCACCCCCATGCTTCACAGTAGGTATGGTGTTCTTTGGATGCAACTCAGCATTCTTTCTCCTCCAAACACGACAAGTTGAGTTTTTACCAAAAAGTTCTATTTTGGTTTCATCTGACCATATGACATTCTCCCAATCCTCTTCTGGATCATCCAAATGCTCTCTAGCAAACTTCAGACGGGCCCGGACATGTACTGGCTTTAGCGGGGGACACGTCTGGCACTGCAGGATCTGAGTCCCTGGCGGCTTAGTGTGTTACTGATGGTAGCCTTTGTTACTTTGGTCCCAGCTCTCCGCAGGTCATTCACTAGGTCCTCCCCGTGTGGTTCTGGGATTTTTGCTCACTGTTCTTGTGATCATTTTGACCCCACGGGGTGAGATCTTGCGTGGAGCCCCAGATCGAGGGAGATTATCAGTGGTCTTGTATGTCTTCCATTTTCTAATAATTGCTCCAACAGTTGATTTCTTCACACCAAGCTGCTTACCTATTGCAGATTCAGTATTCCCAGCCTGGTGCAGGTCTGCAATTTTGTTTCTGGTGTCATTTGACAGCTCTTTTTGACAGGTCTTAGCCATAGTGGAGTTTGGAGTCTGACTGTTTGAGGTTGTGGACAGGTGTCTTTTATACTGATAACGAGTTCAAACAGGTGCCATTAATACAGGTAACGAGTGGAGGACAGAGGAGCCTCTTAACCACTTCAGCCGGAAGGATTTCACACTTTAGGACCAGAGCCCTTTTTGCGATTCGGCACTGCGTCGCTGTAACTGAAAATTGCGCGGTCGTGTGACGTTGTACCCAAACGAAATTTGCGTCCTTTTTTTCCCACAAATAGAGCTTTCTTTTGGTGGTATTTGATCACCGCTGCGTCATTTCTGATCGCCGCTATAAACAAAAGAAGAGCGACAATTTTGCAAAAAAACCCAAATTTCTTGCTTTTTGCTAAAATACAAATCCAAAAAAAAAAAATAAAAAAACATTTTTTTCATCGGTTTGGCCGATTTATATTCTTCCTCATATTTGTGATTAAAAAAATCGCAATCGGCGTTTATTGATTGGTTTGCGCAAAAGTGGTCGCGTTTACAGATGATGGGAATTCATTTCTGGGGTTTTTTTTTTTTACTAGTAATGGCGGCGATCTGCGATTTTTAGCGGTACTGCGATATTAGGGCACACATGTCGGAACATTTTGACACTTTTTTGGGACCATTGGCATTTATACAGCAATCAGTGCTATAAAAATGCACTGATTACTGTGTAAATGCCATTGGCAGTGAAGGGGTTAACCTGCAGGGGGCGCTCTAAGGGTTAACTGTGTTCCCTGGGCGTGTTCTTACTGTATGGGGGCTGCCCTAACAGGGGAAGGGAAGTGATCACAGCTTCCATGTAAAGGAAGGCTGTGATCACAGCACTTCCCCCTCTCACAGAACGGAGGTCCGTGTTTACTTACACGGACCTCCGTTCTTTCACTCCGGGGGGGGGGCATCGCGGGTAGCCGGCGGAGATCGAATCCGCCGCACCTGCTCCCTGGCCCTCCCCGGACAC
>BLSH010302413.1:2542414-2554359 GCA_018402905.1 Glandirana rugosa | reverse complement strand
CACAGGCCCCTCCCGGTCCCTCGTCCACGCCGCCTAAGCTAGAGGCGGCCGATGGGCGCTACGGGGGGGGGGCATCGCGGGTAGCCGGCGGAGATCGAATCCGCCGCACCTGCTCCCTGGCCCTCCCCGGACACAGTGAGTGCACCGGCGCGCGCTCACTGTGCGCAATCTGGCAGCCGCCATCATATGACGGCATTTTGCCTTACAGAGCCACTCTGTCGCCGTCAAATGCCGATCAGCGGTCGGCAAGCGGTTAAAGAAGAAGTCTGGCTGTGAGAGCCAGAAATCTTGCTTTTTTGTAGGTGACCAAATACTTATTTTCCACCATAATTTGCAAATAAACTCTTTAAAAATCAGACAATGTGATTTTTTTTCTCATTCTGTCTGTCATAGTTGAAGTGTACCTATGATGAAAATTACAGGCCTCTCTCATCTTTTTAAGTGGGAGAACTTGCACAATTGGTGGCTGACTAAATACTTTTTTGCCCCACTGTAAGTTCACCTTTGAACAAAAAATGCACATATTTTTGCAATAAAAATACGGGCATTTATTTTTTTTCCACAGGAGTCTGCAGAGAATTTCACCCTGGTGCAGTGTCAGGATAAACTAGGAGGGTGATGATCAGCATGCTCATAGTCTATGGAAGCTACAAGTCCATCTGCTGCAGTGGAAGACAGGACATGTAGTTTATTCATTTACAGATCTCTGGTGTGTGGGTGGAACTCCACACAGCCAAGCCTATTTCATATGTGACAGTGGCTGCAAGGGAGAGGAACCCTCACTCACTGTCATGGGGAAAGGGGGTGCTAAGGGGAAGGGGGTAATCTGCTTGAACATGTTACACTCTAAATTGGGGTTGAACCAGAGTGCAAATATAGAGGATTTGCACAAGTACTAATGCAAATGCTCCAAAATCGATACCTTTACTACTTCCTACTGCAAAGAATCACATGCGATCTGAACAGGAATGCAGTGCAATTCATGTCTGAATCGCATACGTTTTCCCCCACTCCTGTGTGTCAGACAGAAGCGCCATCTAAGTGCAGCAACGGGCAAACAGTTTATTAACCACTTGCCGACCGCGTAACGACTATAAGCGGCGGCAGTGTGGATCTGTCCCACAAATCGCTGCTTATAGTCGGTGCTCACAGGCAAGACGCTAGGGGGCTAGCGCGCCCCGCCGGCGGCACATGCTTCTGCCCGCCGCACGCTCCCTGAGCGAGGCCGTGGGTCGGGCGGACTCGATGTCCACCGGCGACCCACGATCGCCTTTGACAGAGCCAGAACGGGGAACCGCCGATGTAAACAGCAGTTTCCCGTTCTGACAGGCGGCATGTCAGAGATCTACTGATCCCTGTACTCATTATCAGTTAGATCTCTGGTGCCCCTGCCAGCCCAGCCCTGCCCCCAAACAATTAGAACACACACAGGGAAAACAGTTAACCCCTTCACTGCCCCCTGCAGGTTATCAGGGTTACAGTTAACCCTTTCCCTGCCAATGACATTTATACAGTAATCAGTGGCTATTTTAATTTCTGATCACTGTATAAATGTCATTGGTCCCAAAAAAGTGTCAAAAATGTCCGACATGTCTGCCCCAATATTATAGTCCCGATGAAAATCGCAGATCGCCGCCATTACAAGTAAAAAAAAAATTGTAAAAATGCCAGAAATGAATTCCCATGGTTTGTAAACGCAGCAACTTTTGTGCAAACTAATCAATAAACAACGATTGCGATTTTTATTTTAACAAAAATATGAGGAAGAATATATATCGGCCAAAACCGATGAATACATTTTTTTTTTTTTTTTTGGACATGTATTTTAGCAAAATGTTTTTTTGGCAAAATTGTCACTATTTTTTGTTTATAGCGGTGATCAGAAATGACGCAGAGGTGATCAAATACCGCCAAAAGAAAGCTCTATTTGTGGGAAAAAAAGGACGTCAATTTAGTTTGGGTACAGTGTCACACAACCGCGCAATTGTCAATTAAAGAGACGCAGTGCAGAATCACAAAAAGTTTTTTGGTCTTAAAGTGGGAAATCCTTCCGGGGCTGAAGTGGTTAATAAATGTTTAAATTAACCACTTAAGGTCCAGAAGGATTTCCCCCTTTACCCAAACTAAATTTGCATCCTTTTTTTCCCTACAAATAGAGCTTTCTTTTGGTGGTATTTGTACACCTCTGCACTTTTTTTTTTTTGCGATATAAGCGAAAGAAGAAAGAAAATTTTGAAAAAAAATTATATTTTCGACTTTTTGTTATTAGAAAAATACAATAAACTAAATTTTATTCATACATTTTTGCCAAAATCCATTCAGCCACATGTCTCGGGTAAAAAAAAAGTAAATTAGGGTATATTTATTGGTTACAATTACACAAAGTTGTCACTTAAATGATATATTGCTCACACATGCCATGGGTATATGTGGAATTACACCCCAAAATACATTCTGCTGCTTCTCCTGAGTATGGGGATACCCCATGTGTGAGACTTGTTGGGAGCCTATCCGCGTACGCGACCCCGAAAACCAATCACCACCTTCAGGATTTCTAAGGGCAAAAACTTACACCTTCACCCCACACTACTTATCACAGTTGCGGAGGCCATGAAATGCCCAGATAGTAACCCCCCCAATTGACCCCATATTGGAAAGTAGACACCCCAAGCTGTTTGCTGAGAGGCATGTTGAGTCCATGGAATATTTTATATTTTGCCACAAGTTCGGGCAAATGACAATTTTTTTTTCACAATTTTCACAAAGTTGTCACTGAATATGTTGCTCGAACATGCCATGGGTATATGTGGAAATACACCCCAAAATACATTCTGCTGCTTCTTCTGAATACGGGGATACCACATGTGTTAGACTTTTTGGCTGCCTAGCCGCGTACAGGACCGCGGCTAGACCGCCAAGACGAGAGGGCGAGAGGAAGAATATATATCTGCCAAATCTGATGAATAAATTTGTTTTTTTATATATTTTTTTGGACATGTATTTTAGCAAGTAAGAAATATTGGGGGTTTTTGTTTTACAAAATTGTCGCTTTTTTTGATTATAGCGGTGATCAGAAATGACACAGAGGTGATCAAATACCACCAAAAGAAAGCTCTATTTGTGGGGTAAAAAAGGATGCAAATTTCGTTTGGGTACAATGTCGCATGACTGCGCAATTGTCAGTTAAAGTGACGCAGTGCCGAATCTCAAAAAGTGCTCTGGTCCTAAGGTGGGAAATCCTTCTGGGGCTGAAGTGGTTGAAAAATGTTATAACAGCTGACATGTTAAAACTACATATCTGTGGGGGGCGTGTCCAAGATGGCGACTTGAACAGACGTGTGTCCCGGAGCTCAGTGCTAACTTATCCTGAGAAGGTATTTCTGACATTTTGCAACTCTCTCGGCTCTCCGTATGCCCAGCAGATCATCTGGGCAGTCTCAGAAGGGGAAGAAGCTGAAATTCCCCCCCGAGGCTGTCGCTCTGGCTATCCCAGGGCCTGCTGACCCATCCCCGCCAAGGCAGCCATGTGTCTCCAATATGTCTGCGCAGACGGAGCTTGCGTCCGCGCCATTCTGGAGGTTATGGCGGCCATCTCACAGTGTCAGGCTGCGGTGGTCACATTCCAGACAGCACTGATAACCAAGATAGAGGAGGTGCAGCTGGATGTGGGCATGCTCCGGCAGGACCTGGACAAGATCCGGACCCATGTGATGGCAGCAGCAGATGGAGGATACTGTCGCGGAGACCTCGGGTGCCGTCCAGATCCTGCAGACTAAACTCCGGGCCCTTGAACACAGGGCCGAGGATGCCGAAAATAGATGCCGACGCAACAATCTAAGGATCGTGGGCCTGGCGGAGGGTAGAGACCCCACCATATTTATGGAGGAGCTCCTGAGGTCTTTACTTCCAGCGGCCAAATTCTCCCCCTTTTTTACGGTGGAACGGGCCCACAGGATTCCCCCGACACTGGGACCAGAGGGCTCCCGCCCCGTACACTCATACTCCACTTGCTCAATTTCAGAGACCAGGACGAGATGCTGCGGGTGGTGCGTGCCGCTGGCCCGCTGAACTACAAAGACAACAGGCTCCTGATATTCCCAGGCTACACCGTGGAAACACAGAGACTGCAAAGATCCTTTGACGCGGTGAAGGCAGTGCTGCGAGCCAGACACATTGCATACAGTGTCCTGTTCCCTGCCAAGCTGCGGGTAGTGGATGGGGAGACAGTGCGGTTCTTCACTTCCCCAAAGGAGGCCACCGCTTGGCTGGATACACTACTGCAAAGAGACTAGGAGTCTGGCCAAAGGAATCCTGAACTGCACCCTCACACTGCGGCGGATCCTGGGACTACCACTGCTTCCTGAAGGCAACATACCACAGAAACTCTTATCCAAGCAGGCGGCCGACAAGTACTACCTGGGTAAGACTGATGAGGTTTCCATGTTTTTTCTTTTTATTTAATTTTCCCCTTTCTTTTTATTGTTTACCCCTCCATCTCCGGATGCCATGGAAGCCTCAATGTCCTGTCCGCACCCAGGGGGACGCAATGTGCCATTACCGGCCCCTGATGTCGGACTCGGGGTGCCTGTCTGGACACCTGCATATTTGAATGCTGACAAGATGCCCTACTCCCCATGGGTGTTTTTTGACACCCTTGGATTGCCTATCATTCTCCAGCATGAACACTGGTGTTCCACATGATCTAAAAACTACTTAAGTATATGCCCCCAGCCTGTCTGGGTTGTTCTATGTGTTATATGTTTTATACAGTTCTCTCTCCGGGAGTTGTCCCTTGACATCCCCCCCGCATTGGTTCTTGACACTCTGTGTTGGACCCTCTTCCCCCGCTCCTGACTAGGGGGTAACACAGCACCTGACGATACAGGTGTAGTATTTTGGTTGTGTTTACTCTTCGGGGTACAAACCTCTACCCAGCTCCCCTCATGTTTTCAGGAGAGGAGCGGGGTACTGATAGGGATAGCACTATGTGCTGGGTATTTGTAAACTTAGTTTGGTTTGTGTTGTCTTTGACTAAGGTATATGCTGGCTTGTGCTCTACACTCATGTGCATGCACGGGACCGGGGTAGTCTTGCCCCCCCCTTTTAAGAAACCCCTTCCTCTGGGTCGTGGCATTACGTGATCAGGAGGGGATATCTGTGATGTCCTGGAACGTACGGGGCCTTAACTTTAAGTACAAGAGGGCCTTCCTCTTTCAATATGTCAAGAGGTACAACCCCCATGAGTTACTACTACAGGAGACACATCTCCTGGGCAGTAAGTTGTTGGCCCTAACAAAGCCATGGGTACAGAGGGCTTTTCACGCCCCCTACTCCACTTACACCTGGGGGGTGTCTATCCTCATTCATAAATCCCTCCCATGCACGACTGAGGCAGTACACAGTGACCCACAGGGGAAATACATCATATTGGTGCTTAATATGTGGCAGTGGAGATATGTTATGGTTGGCATATATATTCCTCCTCCATTTAAGTCGGAGTTGCTCTATACGATTCTGGAGAGGATCACCCCCTATTGCCCAGTCAGATTGATTTTGATGGGAGACTATAATGCCACCCTATCCCCTGATCTGGATAGGCCCACACCCACTAAGGTCTGGAGATGGAAACATCCCTCCACTAAGGCGTACTCCTGCTACTCCACTTCCTACAAAACCTCCTCCAGGATTGACCTTGCTTTTGCCAATCCCAGTATGCTGATGGACATAATTGAGGCCTCGTATCTCCCTGCTGGTCTCTCAGATTATTGCCCCCTGGTGATTTCCCTTAAAACTAATTCCGTCCGTACTGGCTCCCTGTGGAGACTTGCTGCCCAGTGGATCTCTCAGGAGGACATTGTGAGCCAAAATCCACGGATTCTGCGGGAGTATTGGGATATGAATACGGGGTCATCCTCTCCTGAAGTGACCTAGGATTCATTTAAAGCTGTAACCTGAGGCCACTACATCTCAGCCATTAAGGCGGTAAAAAAGAATCAGGTGGCCACTACAGAAAGGTTGGAGACAGAGGTGGACTTGGCATCCAACCGTTATAGAGCCGACTCTTCCGTCTCCAACTTCGACCTGTTACAGGAGGCAAAGAGATGTCTCAACTTGCGTGTTGCAGAAATTACCCGGTTGGAGCTTTTCCACTCAAAGCAAAAGTATTTTGAGCAGGGGGATAGGAATGGCAGATGACTGGCGATGATGTCCCAACATGATGCTCCTGCTACACTGGTCCCGGTGATTACCTCTCCCACAGGGGAGGCCCTCACATCCTCGGAGGGTATACTTCAAGCCTTTCATGCCTTTTACCAAAAACTGTACAGCACTACAATCCCGCCAAACTTTGACCCAGACTCTATGACGACTCTTCTGGACCCGATCACCCTGGGTTGGTTGTCGGATCGGGAGAGAGCCCAGCTGGTGGACCCCACCACTGCTGATGAGGTCCTTACTGTCATCCACTCCCTGTCTGCAGGTAGAGCCCCTGGGCCAGACGAGTTACCAATTGAGTTTTTTAGGACACATGCAGATATTCTGGCCCCTAAACTGGCATCCCTGTATACCCATTGTCTGGAGACGGGAGCTCGCCCGTCGTCTATGATGGAGGCCCATATTATACTTATCTATAAACCTAACAAAGACCTCAAGCAGTGTGCCTCCTACAAGCCCATAGCGCTCCTAAATAATGACCTCAAGATGCTTTTGAAGCTCTTATCCATGAAACTCAACCCTATTTTACCCACTATTATAGATCCCGATTAGACAGGCTTCATGACCCGCAAAGCTACAGATATTAACCTCCGCAGACTGTACACAAACTTACACGTCAATCACGATAACAGGGGCATCAGAGTGGTCGCGGCCTTTGATATTGAAAAGGCATTTGACTCAATAGAATGGCCTTTGAGACGTTGAGGAGGATGGGCTTCCCTATGTTATTTATCCAGTGGCTGCGGGTCATATACAAGTCACCGGTGGCTGCCATTCGGTTGGGGGTTTGGTGTCTAGGGTCTTCTCATTGTCAAGGGGAACTCGGCAGGGCTGCCCTCTCTCTCCGGCACTTTACGCCATAGCTATGGAGCCCGTGGTGGAAGCACTCTGGGTTTCGCCACATATTAGGGGGCTGCGGCTGGCCAGGCTGGAGGAGAGGGTAGCCCTGTATGCAGATGACCTCCTCCTTTTCCTGAATGACTCCTCCTTGCGGGGGGCGCTTCGGGTCTTCTGGGATTTCTCCAAGGTAACTGGTCTCAGGGTGAACTGGACCCAGTTGCTGGCAATAGACCTGGGAGCCAGGGCCAATGCTCCAGTAGATCTTCAGCTGCAGTGGGTGGAGGATTTTGTATATCTGGGGATTCGAGTCTCGGGGGACCCAAGGGGTTTCATCTCCCTAAACCTGGAACCAGCAATACAGCAGGCGCAGGCTAAATTGAAGGCTTGGGGCAATCTCCCTTTATCCCTACTCGGATGCATCAACCGCCTCAAAATAAAAATTATTCCCAAATTTAACTACTTGTTCCGTAACTCCCCCCAATGGATACCCCAATCTATTTTTACACAGCTAAACAAAATCTTCTCCTCTTTCATCTGGGACCCTTCCCGTCCCAGGTACAAATTGACTACACTTATGTGCCCTATGTCGCAGGGGGGTCTGGCGTTCCCGGAGTGCCAGAAATATTTTTTACAGTTACAGTTACATCTGTGTGGTGGTTGGGCCCGGATCTGACCAACTCAGTGGTGATCGTGGAGGCGGCAGTGGTTTGGTCCATGGAGGCTCTGTCCAACCTGGTATTTAGGGGTCCGAGGGCTCCATATGACCTAACCCCCTCCATGCGCAGAACCCTGGGGGCCTGGCAGGTGGGATACCCAAGTGTGGCAATGTCCCCGAACGCTCCACTATGGAACAACCCCACCGTGGCACTACTATATAAAATCCCGGACCTTGAGGCCTAGGGCAAATTCAACATTAAGCGGCTTATGGATATTACTGAGGCTGGATCCCTTTGCTCTTTTGATTCACTAGGGCAGCGGTTTAATATCCCTTCCCACTACCTGTTTAGATACCTCCAACTGTCCCATGCCTTCAGGAGCCAGTTCCCCCCAGGTGAGAGGCAAATAATCTAACCTGATTTGGAACGGGTGGTAAGGTACGAATGTGCTGATAAACCCACATAATTTCTATATGACCATCTCCTCCAGGTCTCCTTGTTGGAACCTAGTGGCCTTAAGCACAGATGGTCCCAGGACAACCCGGGGCTGGACTCTGAGGACTGGGAGAACATATGAGATTTCCCATTCAAGATTTTAGGCTCCATGAGAGACTGTCTGGTGCAATATAAAATTGTGCATAGGGCGTATGTTACTCCTCACCATCTTCATATAATGAATCCCTCTCAGCCCTCAGACTGCTGGCATTGTGGGCACATGCCTGGAGACTTTATCCATGTGTTCTGGTTATGTCCAGCCATTCAAGGGTACTGGGCTCAAATTGTTTCAGTTACCAATGACCTACTGGCTATGAATATAACACCATCCCCACAGATATGTCTTCTGGGCCTGGTGGAGGAATTGGCACCTAGGGTGGCCGAAAGAATACCGATTGGTCTTCTATTGTTCTATGGAAGTAAACTGATTGCCATGTGATGGAGGCAGAGTGCGCTTCTTTGGCTGCATGGAGAGCACATGTAAACGGAGTACTACCATTGTATAAAACAACTTATTGCCACCAGGGGTGCCCCAAAAAATATGATAGGGTGTGGATGAAATGGTTGGCAGAGCCCTCGACGACGGCGGGTGATAGGGAATAGGGAGGGGGGGGGGCACCTCTATGGCCCTGATCTGAATTGGAAATCCTTGACCCGCCTCTCCTCTCTGTTGACACATGCCTCCAAACTGGGGCTCCCGGAGCATCCCTGGGGTGAGGACGTAAGGTCATGAATCCTCTCTGACCCTGTATGAGCACGAGCCACTGCAGTTCTATACTTGCACTTTTGGACTCATAAAAGGATTATGTATATGTTTCTTATTCACTGCACTTTGGACGATAGCCCCTACGTGGGCACGTGATGTCAAATTCAAATCTGCACAGTAATAGTGTCCACTGATGATGAAAAACCACAGCTGCTTGCGGTGCTCAAAGGGTTGGAGGAAATGTAGGAAGTTCCGGGACCCCTGTAAGCCAGCTTGGAGTGCGTACCTGGGTATAGGGCAGAAATGCTTGGGGACAGACTGCCTATACATGCCTTTACACCTCCTCCAGCCCTGTGTGCACTGCAAGCGGCCAAAGTGACAGTAAACTCTGTAAAGTGTAAAATACTGCGCTTATGTCCCAATGTGAAAAGAAAAGCAGCCAGCACCACAAAGGACAAACAGATTTGTGTGTGAAAACATATAAAGAGGTGCAGCGCTAATATAATGAAGATAGGATATATGGCAGTGGTTCGCAACCCTGTCCTCAAGCACCCCTAACAGGCCATGTTTTGGGAATTTCTCTAAGATAAAATAGCTGTCCAAAATACCAAGCCATTAATTCTGATTTAAAGCACATGTGCAAGATAAAGGAAAACCTGCAAACATGGCCTGTTGGGGGTACTTGAGGACCACTGATATATGGGAACCCTATCAAAAAAGCACCTTCATAGATCTTATTATAAGTGATTTAAATATCTCGTACACTAATGTTAAATCAAATCAAATGACAAAAAAAAAGCTAAACAACATATTGTATGGACTATGTAGACTCTATAATATGTCCAAATATACATAAATCAATAAGGTGTAAAGAGACCTCCACTATTTGGTGTCTATAGCAATCCTATTGTAAATGTCTCACACATAATAGTGAACAAGATAACAAGAACAAGCATATATGAATCATAATGTGATTTAACACAATACCTAATGCACTAAAATATAATCAACACATATTGTAAAAATGTCATGTGTCAAATTTGTCACTATGCAATGTTTGAGGAAAGCTCTAAAGAAGTCAGAGATGATGTAACAAAAGGATCCCAAGGATAATAATCCAATGGAAATGTTTGGCTGTTCCAGCAATCACAGAAAGGAGTCACCACCGTGAGGGGTATCTACCTCCAACAAGAAATAAGGAGGCTTACCAGAGTTTATGGACCCAATCGGCATACGCCTAATAAATTTTCTTAACCATACGGTTTTACACCATGTGGAGGTGTTCTGTTTCTCTTTTCGGATGAAAAAAGCAGTGGCGCTGGTGGTGGAGCTGAAGGTTCCCTTGAGTCGCTACAAGGAGTGTCCCATGGAGAATGGCTGCGAAAACATCCCTTCATCGGTGTATATTCACCTCTGCCTCTTTGACCCATTGGGTCCATAAGCTCTGGTAAGCCTCCTTAATTCTTGTTGGAGGTAGATACTCCGCACGGTGGTGACTCTTTTCTGTGATTGCTGGGACAGCCAAACATTTCCATTGGATTCCTTTTGTTAGGCTGGTCATACATTATACAATTTTCTTCTATAGATTTCCTTTAGATTTGCCAAAACCATATAATATGAGGTCAAATCTAAACACTTTCAATTTGTATGCAATCAGGCAGGCCCTTGTACTACACATTTGAAGGTAAATCTAAAGGAAATTGAATAAGAAAATTGTATAATGTATAGCCAGCTATACACCACCTCGGACTTCTTTACAGCTTTCCTCAAACATTGTATAATGACAAATTTGATATGCCATTGACACATGACATTTTTACAATATGTGATGATTATATTTTAGTGCATTAGGTATTGTGTTAAATCACATTATGGTTCATGTGTGCTTGTTTTTGTTATCTTGTTCACTATTATGTGTGAGACATTTGCAATAGGATTGTTATAGGCACCAAACAGTGGAGGTCTCTTTACACCTTATTGATTTATATATATTTGTGTCACTTTTAATAGGATCTATGAGGGTGCTTGTATGATAGGGTTCCCATATATCCTATCTTCATTATATTAGTGCTGCACTTTAGTTTTAGTCGTATTTTAGTCTTTTGACTGAAATGTCATTTTAGTTGTATTTTAATCATCTGAATTGTTTTTGTTTTAGTCGTCTAAAATAGTATTAATGTAGTAGAGGAAAATATTTTAGTTGACGAAATTAACACTGGTGAGGAGAGTGTTCGGCGTTCACCTTTTCATTTCTTCTAAACATGTGAACCAACCCTTTAAGTCTCTTTTTTTATTTTTTTTCACAGTTTATAGGATTCTTTCCTGTACTGAAAATGTTTACTCTGATGTCACAGCGCACTGTGAGCTTCTGTATGTGCATTAGAAGCTGCAGCAAGTCAGACAGAGCCCACCTCATTTCCCTTTCTCCTCCCCAGCCTTTCTGTTCCTGGCCCTCCCCTTCCATTCATTAAATTCTTTCAATCAAGGAGGCTCAGTATCACATAAGGGTATTGCTTACAGCAGTGTGCTTGCAAATGCCATCTGTCTAGGAACACCCTTTTCTCCAGATTAACATCTACCCCTAAATTCATTTTGATAATTGCATAATCACAATCAAAAGGGCTCAGAACTAGTAATCATGTTCTGGACCTAGACAATCACTGTCGAGTCAGAGGCATTGCCTCATACGACACGTCGAACGAGAGTCGTCTTTGTGTCCACGTACGTATATGTCGGGTGCCTTCTTCTGGGTGAAGTCACTCTGGTGTATACAAAAGTAGTGTATGGAAAAAATCCCCAGGCATTACAAAAGTGACCCAGAGACATTCGTCTAGTACCAACCAGCCTCCCAGTCGTCCCACATCATGTATCGAAGAACTTTTGTAGTGTCGTGGGACGGAGTCATAAGGACCGGGAACCCTCCTTAATACGTTAATAGTTTTACTTAAATCCCCATCTACAATTAGACCTCTTTTCCCACAAGGATCTGTCTACCGTAAACGTTCGTGTGACGACATTCGTTATGGGAATACACT
>BLSH010302413.1:2501245-2538426 GCA_018402905.1 Glandirana rugosa | reverse complement strand
GTTGTTTACACCCACACTTGTCACCTTCCACGTCCACGTCTTTCCCCTTTCTCCCTTTCCACTTTAACTCTCACGGTATATGTTCACTTTTTCATTTTTTTCTTTTTTTTTTCTCCTTTCCCCCCTTTCTCCTTCACCTTGTTCCTCCCTTTTCTTCCCCTTCCCCCCATCCTTTTGGGTTCGTCTTTTTTCTCCTCCCATTCCCTCCTTTCTTCCCCCTTTTCTTCTCTCCCACCTCTCCTTCTCTTTTCCCCTTTTTTTCTCAACTATACTCTTTTCTTTTAATTTTCTTGTTCTTTTTCTCTTTTTCTTTCTCTTTTCCTTTCTTTGTTTTGTTCCGGTGTGCACCATGTACCTCACAACACATCTGCACCTATTACCTCACAGCACATCTCACTCTCTTTCACTCCCCATTCACTCCCCCCCTTCCACCTATCCCCCCCCCCCACACCCCCAAACACCCCCCCCCCTTTTTCTTTCCTTTTCTCTTTCTTTTTCTCTTTTTCTTGTTCTTTTAATTTTCTTTTCTCATATCAACTCTTTTTTTCCCCTTTTCTCTTCCTCTCCACCCTCTCTTCTTTTCCCCCTTCTTTCCTCCCTTACCCTCCTCTTTTTTCTGCTTGGGTTTTCCTACCCCCCTTCCCCTTCTTTTCCCTCCTTGTTCCACTTCCTCTTTCCCCCCTTTCCTCTTTTTTTTTTCTTTTTTTACTTTTTCACTTGTATATGGCACTCTCAATTTCACCTTTCCCTCTTTCCCCTTTCTGCACCTGCACCTTCCACTGTTCACACCCACATTTGTTGCAATCACACTTCACACACATGACTATATTTTTTATCCCTTAATTATTCCCTACTCACATTAGACACATTTATATTTTCATTAAGCTAAATATGGATAAGATACTCCAAAACATAGAGACATACCTGCACTGTATTTACATCAATTTTATTATTGAAGTTATAATTATTTTTTATGAATCGTGTAAACTGACCCACACGGGAATATCAGTCCTGGCTGAACAGTGAAAATATACCACCATATAGACATTATTAATATTTACGTTAATTCAATATAGGTTGCGAATTCCCGGCGCAGCTCACTGCACCCCTCAACAGAGGGATTTACGTGTGACCTCTTGCAAGCCCCGAGATGGAGATGGGGTTCCGGGCTATGGGAGCGGGGACAGCGCAACTGAGCCAATACCTGCTGATTTGTTTTTAACTATACTCTGGTTTTTGGGACTGGTGCCACACAATCAATGTTCGGTGGTAGATACAAGCTTTACACATGTATAATACATGATATATGTTTGACTTCTGTATAAATGTTTAAGTATTCCTTTTGATATCTTTTTAGAAAGGGATCCTTCCCCCTGAGGAAGACCTACAAACCCCTAAAAGGTCGAAACGCATTGGGGCTTTGACGCAGCCACCGCTGTATCGTATATGATCCATTCACTGCAATACTGTAACATTGTAATTGTGTGGTAGAGGTCTCTTGTTTGCACAACCAGAGCTCATGTCTTTTATCATTCTAATTTGCACTCATTTATGGAAATGTAAAATACATTTTGATGCTTGAATCAAATAAAAAAAAGCATCTTTTTTACAATAACTATATTTTGTACTATTATTGCTGCCAATAAACCCTTACAGGGGGAACCTCCTATTGCATATGCTAACTTGGGGAGGGCAGCATATTCTATCTCTCTATCAGTACTCCCAGTCCATGTTCCCTGCTATGTACCCAGCCACAGCCGTTGGCCGGCTTTGTTGATGTGTAAGAGGTATGTGTCCCAGAATTCCTTCATGTGCTGTTTTGAACGTGGCTGCATACCATGGGTTGCCAACCCCTGATATAAATTATACAAATGATAAAATAGAGATAAATAAGATAAAATAGCAGCTAGATCAGGGTTTGATATAGGTCAGGGTTAGGACAAAGGTTTGTGTCAAAGGTCACGTTTTGCATATTTTAGGTAAGATTAAAATTTTTTTAAATTTATTGTCAGTGTTTTTCAGGTAGGATAAAAAAACAAAATAAGCACTATTGTTTCTGGGCCCTACTTCAGCTACAATATAACATACACATAATTACATAGTTAGGCTGAAAAAAGAATTGCATATACACACTCCTATACCCACAGTTGATCCAGAGGAAGGTAAAAAAAAACCCCAGCAAAGCCTTCCTGATCCCTCGAGAGGCAATCGGATATTCCCTGGATCAACTTTACATTTAAATGTTAGTACCCAATTATATTATGTACATTTAGGAAAGAATCCAGGACTTTTTTAAAGCAATCTACTGAGCTGGCCAGAAACACCTCTGGAGGGAGTTTATTCCACATTTTCACAGCTCTTAGACCCCTTTCACACCGGGGCTGCCCGAGCGCCAGCAGTAAAGCGCCGCTAGTTTAGCAGCATTTTACAGCTGTTATAGCGGCGCCTTGGCGCCACTATTTGGGTGGCAGCGGGGCGCTTTTGACCCCCCTAAAAGGGGTTAAAAAGGGGCTAAAAGTGGCTGCGCGCGGCGCTTCCGAAACGGTGTTCAGCTGCTTCGGAAGTGCTGCCTATTCATTTTAGTGGGCAGGGGCGGTGGAGGAGCGGTGTATGCATCGCTCCCACACTGCCCCAAAGATGCTGTTTGCAGGACTTTTTTTTTCCCGTCCTGCAAGCGCACCGCCCCAGTGTGAAAGCACTCAGACTTTCACACTGGGGAGGATTGGGGGGAATTTTTCAGGCGCTTTACAGGTGCCTGAAAAACGTTCTGGTGTGAAAGGGGTCTTACTGTGAAGAAACCTTTCCGTATTTGGAGATTAAATCTCTTTTTCTCTAGATGTAAAGCGTGCCCCCTTGTCCTCTGTGATGACCTTAAAGTGAATAACTCAACACTAAGTTCACTATATGGACCCGTTATGTATTTGTACATGTTAATCATACCCCCTCTTAATTTCCTCTTCATAAGAGAGAATTAATTAATTTCCTCAAATCTTTTCTTATAGCTGAGCTGCTCCATGCCTCTTATCAGTTTGGTTGCCCTTTTCTGCACTTTCTCCAGTTCCCCAATATCCTTTTTTCGAGAAATGGTGCCCACAACTGAACTGCCTATTCTAGATGAGGTCTTACTAATGATTTGTAATTAATTATCAAGCTTATGATCTACCAAAACCCCCATATCCTTCTCCACTATGGATTCACCCAGTTGTATTCCCCCTAGTATTTATGATGCATGCATATTATTAGCCCACAAGTGCATAACTTTACATTTATCAACATTAAACCTCATTTGCCACATAGTTGCCCAATTAAACAGTGCATTGAGGTTGGCTTGTAAGTTGGAGACATCCTGTAAAGACGTTATTCCACTGCATAGCTTGATGTCATCTGCAAAGATTGAAATGGTACTTTTAATACCAGACCCTATATCATTTATAAAGACTACTAAAAAGTAAGGGTCCAGCACCACTAATAATCTTAGACCATTCAGAGTAAGAATCATTAACTACTACTCTCTGAATTCTGTCTTTTAGCCAGTTTTCTATCCATTTACAAACTGATCTTTCCAAGCTTGTAGACTTCACCTTATACATTAGCCGTGTGTGGGGAACGGTGTAAAGCGCTTTTGCAAAATCCAAGTAAACTACGTCCACAGCCACCCCTCTGTCCAAGGTTTTACTTACCTCCTCATAAAAAGAAATCAGGTTTGTTTGACAACTTTTGTCTTTCATGAATCTATGCTGTCTGTTGCTTAAAATATTTTTTTCCAGCAAGAACTCATCTATGTGGTCTTTTATTAAGCTCTCCAGTATCTTCCCGACTATAGAAGATAAACTAAGAGGTCTATAATTACTTGGTAAAGACTTTGATCTCTTTTTAAATATGGACACCACATTGGCCCTACACAAATCCAGTGGTACTATTCCAGTCATTAACGAGTCCCTAAAAATTAGAAACATCAGCTCTGAAATGACAGAGCTCAATTAGTTTAGGATCCGTGAGTAGATGCCCTCTGGTCCAGGTGCTTTATCCACCTTTATTCCGTCTAAATATTTCTGGACCATATCACTTTTGAGCCATTGTGGATAGTGCATAGTTAGATACAGAAGGTACATCCTGTGATTACATTATATCATAGTATACACACTATAATACTGCAGTGCCACCTAGCTGCATAGATAGGTATAATGCATATATATATATGTTCTGGCCACCATACAGTATATAATTACTTATCGTACTGTTGCTTTAAATTGGCAGCCATTGCTGGTAGGAAATGTAGAGTATTACTCCCACTTCCTGTTCAGCAGCCATTTGCTTGATACCTCCTCCAGAGAAGGAAGCATGGTGTGAGAAGTTCCAATGTTTTTCAATTCAGGCCTCGGAAGCATAAGTCTGTAAGTAGGCTGTCATTAGTTTTCAAGTGGTATGTGTTCTACTAATTCAGCTACCTTTTGTATGTGCAGTTGGTAGTACTTTTCTGTCAGGGATTTCCTTTAGCTAGGCATGGTATGTTAGCTAATACCTATAGTAATGTAGAATGTCTGTTAGTATTTTCATTGTACTGTAATGTTAAATGCTGATGCCTACTTTTATAATTGTGTTTTACAAAAAATAATTTAAAACTCAAACTTAACTTAAACTGATACTTGAACATAAATCTAATCTCAGTAAAGATTACAACTGTTAACCCTTCGGCCTCAGTGTTTAATGAGAACTTGTTCGCTGTCTGACAGAACTTTGCAATTTAAACACATTGTGAGGGCAGAACAGTACAAAGACTTTTAACACAGCGGGCCTAGTCTAAGGAAGAGTGGATTCATTCTAATCATCAGTTAACCTCTTCAGCCACAGACACTACAGAAAAGTAATCTGCTTCACCATGCAGCACACAGAAAAGGATACTACACCAGCCATCCCTCAGCATACACAAGCAGAGGAAAGCACATGGAGTATGCCAAAGACCAGGTCACGCTGCTCAAGCTCTAGAGTCTCTAGTAAATCAGATCAGACATCAGCTAGTGCTGAAGCTGCCAGGTCCAAGCACACTAGCTCTAGACATTCAAGCAGCTCTAACCTGTCGTCCACCAGTGCTGCAGCCGCCAGGGCCCATGCAAAAGCAGAAGCCGCATGTGCACTGGCTTCCTATGCAATGCATGAAGCTGAAATGATGAGAGAACATGGCTGCATAGATGAAGAACATCATATGATTAAAGCTAAAAGTAAAGCTGAAGCGCTTAGAAAAAAAGCAGAGGTGAAAGCAGCTTTACATATTCTCAAGCAAGAAAAAACTGCTGCAGCAGCCCTAGCTGAAGCCAGAGTTCTCGTGAGAGCTGCAGAAGGACAGTACAGAGAACACTCTGTGATAAAAACGCAGATGACACCTCTCAGTGCAATCGAACGCACCAGTGAATATGTACAATTGCATGCAACCATGTACACTGATCAACAGTCTAATGATGCATCAAAATTGTCAAACGTCCCGCTCAGCAGCAGACAACTTTGATATCAATCGATGCTATAAGACTGAACCAGAACTTCAATATGAAAGGCCAAGTGGTTATGCACTCAGAGACCAATCTGATGGTCCTTCAGGAAACCAAATTAATGGTGACTTAATCTCCCCTCGGGAAAACATAAACCTGGCCTATAGCAGAAAGACTTGCAGCAAGGGAGAACAACCACACAACCAGAGTGGACTTAACCAAGCACCGCCGCTGTCTTATCAGCCACAAACAAGCCCTGTGTTTGTTCCCAGAAAATGCTCACCTGAGGCACCAGGAGCCACAGATGTGACAAAATACTTCATATGCCGTGAAATGGTGAGCTCTGGTCTATTGAAGTTTGACGACCGTCCAGAAAACTACTGGGCCTGGAAGTCATCTTTTCAAAGCAGTACCGAAGACTTAAATCTGACAGACAGAGAGAAGCTTCTCCAAATGGCTCGGACCAAAGTCTTCTGAGCAAGCCAAAAGAATCAGGTCAGTACATGTTCATGATGCTACGGCAGGGCTTACAATGGTATGGCAAAGATTGGAAGACTGCTATGGGTCACCTGAAGTAATTGAAGATGCACTTTTGAAGAAAATTGAAGATTATCCAAAAATAACAAACAAAGACAATTAGAAGCTGAGAGAACTAGGAGACTCACTTTTAGAGCTGGAGGCGGCGAAAGCTGGTGAATACCTGCCAGGTCTCTCATATTTGGATACAGCACATGGAGTCAACCCGATAATCAAGAAGCTTCCTTACAACTTACAAGAAAGATGGATCATGCAAGCATCAAAATACAAGGAAGATCATTGGGTAGCATTTCCACCTTTCTCCTTCCTTGCAAAGTTGATTGTGAATCAAGCAAAAATGCACAATGACCCAAGCTTCGCCTTTTTGAACATGGGAGGCTCAAGCTCTGTAAAGAGAAACAACCATCAGCACACAATAAAAAACACAGAGCAACAGTGTCTGTATGGAAGAAAGAAGTACCCTCTGAGCCTGAAGCCAACCAGGATAAAAGCTCAGGAATGAAAGTTGAGGACCCAGACAGTGTCCATTACATAACAAGCCTCATCCACTTAGGAAATGTCACAGTTTCAGAAGCAAGACAATATAGGAGGGCAAGTCTCATCTCAAAGACAAGGGTATTTGTTTCAGATGCTGTGGTTCAACTCAACATCTTGCAAAAGACTGTGTGAAAGCAATACATTGCAAAGAATGCAATAATGACAAGCATTTGTCTGCGCTGCACCCAGGATCAGCACCATGGAGAATAGAGAATCCTAGAGAATCCGGCAACCCAAGAAGATCATGGTGGGGAGCAAAAAGGGAGTGCCACCCCAGCAGTCACCTCAAAGTGCACTGAGATCTGCACAGAGACATTTAGCTCTAGTTCATGCTCCAAGATATGTTTGGTCAAGGTGTAACCTGCAGGTCTCAGAGAGAGGGCAATCAGGATGTATGCAGTCTTAGATGAGCAAAGTAACAGATCTCAAAAACAGAATTCTTTGACCTCTTTGGTGACGCAAGAAGTTCAATTTTTCTGTATACTTTGAAGACATGTTCAGGAGTTATGGAGACAGCAGGGAGGAGAGCAAGCAAATACATCATTGAGTCATTAGATGGAAAAACACAGCTGACTCTCCCTACTCTCATCGAATGTGAGATGATACTAGATCAGAGATCCCCACACCTGAAATTGCACGTCACTACCCTCATCTGACGCAAATAACGAACAAGATCCCAGCACTCGACCCAGACACTGCAATTATCCTTCTACTAGGAAGAGACATACTGAGAGTGCACAAGGTCAGAGAGCAGTACAATGGCCAACACAACGCACCATTTGCACAACGTCTTGACCTTGGATGGGTCATCATTGGTGATGTATGTCTGAATGGAGCTCACAAGCCAGCAAAGGTAAAAGTCTTCAAAACAAACACGTTGCAGAATGGCCACACTTCATGTCTTCACCCCTGTACCAACAGGATACAGATTTAAGAGAGACTAGCCAATCCAATACAACGGCAGACAGTACAAAGCTGCATGGAGGTTATAGCCTCAGCTGAAGATACAGATGAACTAGGATGCAAAGTGTTTAAAATAACATGAGATGATGACAAACCAGCACCATCTGTTTAAGATAGCCTCTTCCTTGAGATCATGGACAGAGAAATCTTCAGGGATGAGTCAAACAGCTGGGTAGCTCCACTATCTTTCTGTTCACCCCGACATCACCTTCCTAACAACAACGGACAAGCAGTGAAGTGCCTCACCTCATTACGACGCACACTGAACAGAAAGCCAAATATGAAAGAACATTTCCATGATTTCATGCAGAAGATCTTCGATAGTGGTCAAGCTGAAAGAGCACCACCATTAGAAGAAAACCAGTTACCATTATTTGGAGTTTATCGTCCTCAGAAACCAGGACAGATACGAGTGGTATTTGACTCCAGTGCAAAGCATGAAGGCATCTCCCTAAACGATGTCCTCCTCAGTGGGCCCGACCTGAATAATACACTCCTTGGAGTTCTCATCAGATTCCGAACAGAACTTGTTGCAGTAACAGCAGATGTACAACAAATGTTCTACTGTTTCCTTGTCCGCCAAGATCACGGTTCCTGTGGTATGAAGATAATGACTTTAACAGAGATGTCACAGAATACAGGATGAAGGTACATGTGTTCAGGAACAGCCCCTCTCCAGATGTAGCTATCTACAACCTGAGACAAGCAGCTCAGGAAGGTAAAGAAGAGCATGGCACAGATGCCCGACAGTTCATCATGAGAAATTTTTATGTGGAAGATGGACTCACTTCTTTCTCCAGCAATGAAGAAGATATCGACATCCTGAAAAGAACAAGAATCTAACGTAAGTTTGCACAAGATAGCTTCCAACAGCAGCAAAGTTATGGAAGCGTTTCCCTTGAGGACCGTGCAAAAGACCTCAAAGGCTTGGATCTAGGAACAGATTCACTGCCTCTTCAAAGAAGTCTAGGGCTTAGTTGGGATCTGAAAACCGACAGCTTCATATTTAAAGTATCCAGAGAAGAGAAGCCGTTCATGATAAAAGGTGTCTTATCCACGGTCAACAGCCTTTATGACCTCCTAGGGTTTGTAGCCCCCATCACCATGCAAGGTAAGGCTCTTATGAGAGAAATTGCTATTGAACATGAGCAAAGTGAATGGGACACACCTCTCCCTAAAGAGAAAAAAAATACAGTGGAAGTTGTAGAGGGACTCATTGATAGAGCTTGAACAACTCATTATCCAAAGGTGTTAGTGAAATCCCTGCAAAGAGGACTTTTGTGCGCCATTTGCGCGTTCATGCACGCCCGCACGTGCCCACGCCAGAAACGGCGCCAAACGGCTCTATTTCAGCCCAGCACACCCTGCAGCAAGTGCTGTCTGATCTACAGCGTGTGACCTGTTTTCCTGAGCGACCTGTAACCTGTGATCTGTTCCTGTGACCTGGCTTGTCCCGACCTTGTCTGAACTCTGCCTGTACTGACCCCTGGCTTCCCTACGACCATCCGATTGCCTGATCCTTCTGTACTTCTGCCGCCAGCCTGTTAACGAACTCTGCTTGAACCTGACCACTCTCTTGCCTGAACCCTTGTACCGCACCGCCAGTCAGTTACCGACCCAGCCTGTACGACCATGCTCCAGCTGCACGAGCGCTCCAATGGACTCTCTACTACCACCAGTGACCCAGTTCGACCCTCGTGATCTCCTGCACTCCTGAGCCACCCGTCTGCTCTACCAGGGGTTCCCGAGTCAGGTTAGTAAGGGAGGTTGCCTACTGCATAAGTCAGACTCGCCTACCAGGTACGTGACAAAATGTCATATGCCCCTGTTTTTTTGTCTGCCACAAAGCAAAGAGAATTGTGTGTATTCTCAGATGCATCCACTATGGCTATAGCAGTTGTAGCTTACCTTAGAGTAGTGGACTTTGAAGGACAAAGTTATGTTGGGTTTATCATGGGAAAGTCCAAACTAGCCCCACTTCAATCTCACACTGTTTCACGCTTACAGCTTTGTGCTGCTGCCTTAGCAGTGGAAATGGCAGACTTGATCATTGCTGAACTGGATATTGAGATCCATGAAGTGAAGTTTTACACAGACAGCAAGATTGTGTTAGGATATATTCACAATGCTTCAAGAAGATTCTACATGTACGTGTCAACAGTGACACGCATCAGAAAGTCCACTTGCCCAGAATAGTGGCACTACATCAGTACAGATAAAAATCCATCCGATCATGTTACTAGACCTGTACTAGCGGCTGTCCTCAAGCACACTAACTGGCTCTCAAGTCCATCTTTTCTGACTAGATCAGAACCTAAAGAGACCACTCAGTTAGAGACCTTTGAACTTGTAGAGCCAGACAATGACAAAGAGATACGGACACAAGTTACTGTGTTCAGTACCATAACTACTAGAGGCAATCTTGGAACACACATGTTTGAAAGATTCTCCAGCTGAAAGTCACTCATACGAGAAATAAGAAAGCTTATTCACCTAGCCAAATCCTTCTGCAGAGCTACAAACACTGACAAATGTAATAGCAATCATCTAACGCAAGCCAAAGTCATCATCAGATGTGTTCAGCAAGAAGTTTTCAAAGAAGAAATCAAGTGTCTTCTTTTTTTTATTAATTCTTCTTTATTGATTTTCAATCAATTTACAATCCATACAACACAAAAACAAAACCATTACACACAATCATAATTCTCACCCCAAACAACAACAAAAAAAAAGGGAACCCATAGCAAGGCCCCTCCCTTCCCTCCTTACATACAAGTCATATTCCTTCTTAACATTAAGACTGAGAAAAAAAAAAAAAAAAAACATCACCATCGGCCTTCACGTTCCACCAACCACCTCCAGATCTTAACGTCCAAATGAAATAATTTAATCTGCTGCTGCCGTCAAGGGTGAGGCTAACCACCTGCACCAAATTTTTTCAAACTTCTGGAGCATTCCTTTGTTCTGATATGCTACTTTATATATCAAGTGTCTTCTTAAAGGAGAAGAGATCTCCAAACACAGTCCACTTAAAAAACGGAACCCTATATTTGATGAAGATTGGAGATCGCTTGTCAGCAGTTGATATGACTGTGGAAGAGAAACATCCCTTTATCTTGCCCAAGAATCATCACATTTCATTTCTGTTAGCAAGACACTATCATGAGAAAGTTGCACATCAGGGTTGCCACTTCACTGAGGGAGCAGTCCGGTCAGCTGGATTATGGATTATAGGAAGTAAAAGACTAGTCTCCAGTGTAATCCACAAATGTGTGATCTGCAGGAAAATTAGAGGGAAACTTGAAGAGCAAAAGACATCAGACTTACCTGCAGATAGACTTGCCTCAGACCAGGGCCTGCTCTACTACTACTAGGCAGAGTAGGCGGCCGCCTAGGGTGCACTGCTGCCCAGGGCGCCCAGCCCCTGTCCATATACTACCCCAGCCTGTCCATACACTACCCCAGCCTGTCCATATACTACTCCAGCCTGTCCATATATTACTCCATCCTGTCCATATACTACCCCAGCCTGGCCGTATACTACCCCAGCCTGGCCATATACTACCGTAGCCTGTCCATATACCTGCAAACCACGGCTGCCAAGAGGAAATGAGCCAGTGCCACCATTATTTGTCTTTAGGCCTGGTCCAGAGGCACAGGTGCAGGCCTGTGGACCACGGCTAAAGAAATAGGTAGAGAGGCACTGCAAAAATCTCCACCTCCGCCACCTTCATCGTATGCATGGACAGGGCAAAGGGGGTGGCATCCAGGGCGGAGTCAAGGGGAGCGGCAGAATGAGGTTTCGCCTAGGCTGTCAAAAATCCTTGCACCAGCCCTGCTTCAGACCCACCATTCACTCATGTTGGCCTAGATGTCTTTGGTCCCTGAAACATCTCCTCTCACCGGGCCAGAGGAGGCAGTGCAGAAAGTAAACGTTGGGCTGTTCTATTCTCTTGCATGAGTACTAGAGCAGTACACATTGAAGTGATTGAGTCTTTGTCTACCTTAAGCTTTATCAATGCTTTAGGAAGATTTTTCTCTATCCGAGGACCCGTGAAGCAACTTCTCTCAGATCATGGCACAAACATGGGGCCTGTAAGGAGTTGAAGATCATTACAGAAGACACTGAGACAAGTGCTTATCTTCAAGATCAAACATGCACTTGGACCTTCAATCCTCCTCATGCATCATATATGGGAGGAGCTTGGGAGAGGGTGACTGGAGTGGCTCCTCGCATTCTGGATGCCATGTTTCTGAAGGTTGGCTCTACTCGCCTTACACATGAAGTTCTCACCACACTTATGGCTGAAGTCATGGCCATCATGAACGCTCGACCTTTAGTTCCAGTGTCAACAGGTCCAGAAATGTCAGCAGTCTTGACACCTGCAATGCTTTTGACTCAGAAGATTGAAACAGTGTCAGCTCCAACAGGAGACTTTTGTCTCAAAGACCTGTACACCAAGCAATTGAAACAAGTTCAGAGCCTTGGAGACATCTTCTGGAAAAGATGGAAACAAGAGTACCTGGTGGCACTCCAGTCACGCAAAAGATGGCAAGTTGACAAACCTAACCTGCAGAGATGTTGTTCTACTAAAAGACGGTCAGGTTCACAGAAATAAATGGCCAGTTGGACTCATTGTTGAGACTGTACCTAGCAATGACAGTAAGGTTAGAAAGGTCCAAGTTAAGGTCATGAGACAGGGCATCCCTAAGGTATACCTTAGATCAGGGATTCTCAACCAGGGTTCCTTGGAACCCTAGGGTTTCTCCAGAGGTTACAAGGGGTTCCTTGAGCAATGGTCAATTTCTACCTCTCAGATAAATTCCCAATGACATCATTGATCTTTTTAGTTATCTGTAAGGGGGTAATTCTTCCCAATGACCACGAGTGTAAGGAGCATTCCTCCCATTGACCATCACACTAATGTATCATGAGTTGTAGATTTTTAATTTTTAGCAGGGGTTCCCTGAGACCACAAATAATTTCAAGGGTTCCTCGGTGTTGAAAAGGTTGAGAAAGGCTGCCTTAGATCTATCTCTGAAGTTGTTTTACTTCTTAAAAAGGAAACATAGTGGTATAATGTTTATTATGCAAGGTGGGGAGTGTTCTGGCCACCATACAGTGTATAATTACTTATCGTATTGTTGCTTTAAATTGGCAACCATTTCTGGCAGGAAACCTAGTGTATTACTTCCACTTCCTATTCAGCAGCCATTTGCTTGATACCTCCTCCAGAGAAGGAAGCATGGTGTGAGAAGTTCCACTGTTTTTCAATTCAGGCCTCGGAAGCATAAGTCTATAAGTAGGCTATCATTAGTTTTCAAGTAGTATGTGTTGTACTAATTCAGCTATCTTTTGTATGTGTAGTTAGTAGTACTTTTCTGTCAGGGATTTCCTTTAGTAACATGGTATGTTAGCTAATGCCTATAGTAATGTAGCATGTCTGTTAGTATTTGCATTGTACTGTATTGTTAAATGCTGATGCATACTTTTATAATTGTGTTTTACAAAAAATAATTTAAAACTCAAACTTAAAGAACTGAAAATAAAACTTGAACCCAAATCTAGTCTCAGTAAAGATTACAACTGTTAACCCTTCGGCCTCAGTCTTTAATGAGAACTTGTTAGCTGTCGGCCCATACTTTGCATTTCAAACACATTGTGAGGGTGGAACAATATATATATATATATATATATATATATATATATATATATATATATATATATATATATATTGTGGGGGTTTGCTCAATGGGGATCACGTTCCCTGGGAAAAAGGCAGTCCAAACTGCAGGTTTTCTTAAAAGCTGACTTGTAGCCAGTTTTATTTTAAAAGGTTGCATGAAAATCAAACAAAACAGAAAATAAATCCTTGCCATCCAGGCTCTTACTAAACATTTCCAGTTTTCCTAACTGAGCGGTGAAGGGCTTCTCCCAGTCACCCACAAAACAAAGACAATGCAAACCTTTTGTTTGAGTCATAAAGCACAGTTTAGTTCAGCAGCTCTCTCAGGTTTGATGGATCCTGAGTTCCAGGCCAGAGCAAACCTTTGATCTACTCCTGTTTATTTATACCACCTGTTGGTGTTAAAAAATGCAATAAAGCAAATGGGAGAAGATTTGGGACTTTAAATGGAGCACGTGATGGATGACAAGTAAATTGATGGATATTGTACCTGAATTTATTAAAATGGTATACATTGTAATAAATACATACAAAAGGTACATACAATATCACTGAACACAATGGTCAACAGGGTATGCCTCATGTTTAAAGTGAATAGTCGGTACAAAAGAATATAATAGGATATAATTAAGTAAACTGCCCCCATCCATCAAATTCATTTTGGTACACTGGGTAAGTGTTTGTTGAACTCTGCATGGTCAATGACCTCAAGATCCCTGTAAATGTCATAATTGTATGGTATCTAAACCGTATGTGGCACCGTAGTTGGTAGCGCAACGCGTTTTGTGGCTTTAGGCCACTCATCAGGAGAAAATGCCTGGTGTATGTGTAACACAAGATTTAAGTCATGTAAATAACAGTTATTGCCATGAATATTGGGGAGTAAAGGAATCCCTCAAAAAAGAGAGGGGGGGAAATACTTACAAGGTCCGTGTGAAGATGGTACGCGTCGGGGGAGCAAAAACGCCCAAGGCATCAATGGTCGGGAGCTGTGGGAGGGAGGTGCAGCCGCAACATCCCACAGTGGCAGCGCCCCAGGCGGGTACAGGCATCACAGGGTGAAGTGGTAGATGAATCCGCTGTGAGGTTAATGATATAATGATTGGTGGACACAAGTGGACCACAAAATCTGGTCCGAAACCAACCCTGCCAAGGTAACTGGTAAAACCTGGACTGGATTCCACCTTAGTTTCCTGAAAATGAACGCATGTAAGGTGAAACATAATGTCCATCGATCACCTAGCCTTTCATAATGTCACCCCCCCCCCCCTCTGCTCAAGCTCCCGTGGCTGCGCAACTGTCCCAACCAGACAATGGACATGAGAAAGGGCATCTGCATTATTTTGGAGTTTCCCACCTCTATGTTCCAGTTGTGAACTTTAATGCTTGAAGAGCAAGGAACCACCTTGTCACCCAACTGTTTTTCTCCTTGTTATCACACATCCATTTAAGAGGGGCATAATCAGTGACCAGTTTGAATAGCTAAACATTCCTTCTCAACAATGGCATAGTTTTTCTCATGTCTGTTGAGCTTTCTGCTAAGGTAAACCACTGGGTGCTCCTCCCCGTCTCCGACTTGGGACAGTACAGCACCCAGCCCCACATCAGAGGCGTCCGTCTACACTACAAACTCCTTTGTGAAATCTAGGGTCACGAGCACAGGTTGTGTACAAAGGGCTTGCTTCAACATTTGAAATGCCTTCTCTGTCTCCGGATTCCACTTAATCATGACGACCCTGTACCCTTTGTCAGATCTGTCAGTGGGGCTGCAATGGTGGCAAAATTGGGTATAAAACACCTGTAGTACCCTGTGATCCCAAGAAATGCATGAACATGCTTTTTATTTATAGGTTTGGGCCACTTTTGAACTGCCTCAATCTTATTGATCTGAGGTTTGATCAGCCCCCGACCAATAATGTAGCCAAGGTATTTGGCCTCTTCCAAGTCTATGGCACACTTTCTGGGGTTGGCAGTGAGTCCTGCTTTTCTAAGAGAATCTACTACTGCTTGCACCCGGGGCAAATGGGATTCCCAATCTGGGTTGTGGATGACTACATTGTCCAAATAGGCGGCTGCATATTGGCGATGTGGTCTTAAGGTCTTATCCATCATTCTCTGGAATGAGGCAGGAGCACCATGCAAGTCAAAACGCATCCGCTTGTACTGGAAAAATGCAGTTTTCTATTTCGCAGACTCCGTTCGGGGTATCTGCCAATAACCTTTAGATCTAAAGTAGTTATATACCGGGCACTACCCAATCTGTCAACCAGCTCATCGACCCAAGGCATTGGGTATGCATCGAATTTGGACACGCTGTTCAACTTTCTGAAGTCATTACAAAATCTTATCATTCCATGTGGTTTTGGGACCAACACTATGGGACTTGACCAGTCACGTCCAGCTATAACATGTTCTGCATTTCATTTGCTTTCCACCTAGCCTTGGGTATTCTGTATGGCTTTACATTTACGTGGACACCTGGTTCCGTAATTATGTCATGCTGTATAACTGTGATCAGTCCGGGCAGGTGAGAGAAAAAGTCTCTATCCTTACTCACAAATTCTTTAACATCCTTCTGTTGGGCCACTGACAAGGTTTCAGTTATGGGTACTTCCATGGTCACAGGGGACATGCCCTTTTGGGGGGTTGGCTTTGCCAGTAAAGTCTCTCTGTCCTTCCAAGGTTTCAAGAGATTAACATGATATATTTGTTCTTGTTTCCTTTTCCTTGACTGGTAAACTTTGTAGTTTACCTTCCCTACTCTCTCCATAATTTCAAAGGGACCTTGCCACTTTGCTAGGAATTTACTCTCAGCTGTGGGGACTAGTACCAGCACTCTATCACCAGGGCTGAAGACCTGGGTCTTGGCACCCCCGTTATAAACCCTTCTCTGGGCCTCCTGGGCTTGCTCCATATGTTCCCGTACAAGCGGCATGACGGCAGCGATTCTATCTTGCATCAGTGAGATATGCTCAATGACACTTCTATAAGGCATGGTCGCTCCCTCCCACGTTTCTTTTGCAACATCTAGCAGTCCCCTGGGATGTCTACCATAAAGTTGTTCAAAAGCGGAGTAACCTGTAGATGCCTGAGATATCTCTCGTATGGCAAACATGAGGTATGGCAGCAAGAAATCCCAATTTCTCCCATCTTTGTCCACCACCTTTTTTAACATGCTTTTGAGTGTTTTGTTAAATCTCTCCACAAGACCATCAGTTTGCGGGTGGTAGACAGAGGTACGGAGATGGGAGATTTTGAACAACATAATTCTTTAGTGACTCGGGACATAAATGGGGTGCCTTGATCCATTATTACCTCTTTTGAAATACCCACATGACTAAATATCTGAACAAGCTCTTTGGCAATGGCCTTAGCTGAGGTATTACGCAAGGGAATGGCTTTAGGATATCGCGTGGCATAGTCCAGTATTACCAGTATGTGCTGAGGGCCCCGGGCAGACTTTACTACTGGTCCCACCAGATCCATGCCAATTCTTTCAAAAGGCACTTCAATTATTGGTAACCAGCAGATTGCGAAAATGGGGCAATGGCACAGAATACTGACACTATGGGCATGACTCACAATGTTCTTTGACATCTGCATATAACCAGGGCCAAAAGAATCTCTGGGTTATTCTATATACCCAGATGTCCGCCCATCATATGACAATGGGCTAAATCTAATACTATCTGGCGATAGGGTTTGGGAACCACTATCTGCTCTACTTCCTCCTCCCCTTGCTTTCCCACCTGATACAGCAAGTTAATTTTAAGAGCCATGTAGGGAAAAGACACCCCTATATTAGGTTCAACAGGTTCCCCATCTATCATTTTAATATTTTCTCTGGCTTTATTGAGTGTGGGTCTTTTAGTTGTTCCATACAAAAAACATCTTTCCTGACCTCTAAGTCAGGCACCACATTCTGTCCACTCTAACTATTAGAGTCATGATTTTTTGTTCATTACCCTCCAGTTGGAGGCTGGATTCCAGCTGCTCCTGCTCCCCAGCCAGTACAGAAAAAGGAAAAGGATCTCCTCCTTACTAGGACACGCCAACAGTTTCCCTTTCGATTTTGTAATCAAAAGGGTCTGGTGTGAGTTCCAGTGTTTCCTCAGCAGGGGGAGCTCTGTCCTCCTGACTGATTTTCCATAAACTCCAAAAATTGGGAACTTCTCTCCCCACTAGGGCTTCATGAAGCAGTGAGGTGATGTGCTGCCATGCCCCAAGGGGTATCAATCTCAACCACAGCAGTCTGGTAGTCACGTGTGTCACCATTTATGCAAATAACCCCAATAGTGCTAGGGTGTTACTTTGCGGGATTTACACAATCACCTTTGACTAATGTCACCACGCTACCAGAATCTAGCAGAGCTGTGACTGGCTTTCCATCAACTGAAATTACACACATTTGATTTTCCATGTGTCCCTGACATGTTGCAGTACACATGCCACCTGTGCAAAAAGAGACATGCGTTTTATCAAGTAAGCATTATTACATTGCATTGGTCCATCATTTAGGGAACAATTAGCATCTACATGACCAAATGCCTGGCAGCGATAGCATTTTATGTTTTCTGTACCCTGTCCTCTAAAAAGCCCCAGAGTCTCTAGGTCCTGAGCCCATAGTCCCATTATCTGTGGCAACAGTCTTACCGGATCCTCCGGGCAACTTTTCACCCCTAGAGACATTGGAGTGGGGCATGGATGGGTTAAACAAGTCCTCGGCAGCAGTATATCTCTCCACCAAGTCCACCAGCTGGTTTGCAGTCTTAGGGTCCCCATGGCTGACCCATTTCCGCAAAGTGGCAGGGGGCGCCCGTAAATAATGGTACTTGACCACACGCTCCACAATCTTAGGGCCCAGCAAAGTCTCTGGCTGCAGCCATTTCTTAGTGAGGTGTATCAAGACAAACATTTGGGAGCGGGGTGGCTTGTCAGTACTGTATAACCACCGATGCACCCACTGAGCCTGGACTGCTCCACTTTCCATGTCTCATAATCCTGGGCTGCATCTGGTTCCAGGTCATAAGAGGCCTTTTGGGGTTCTCCTGTCAGTAAGGATGCTAGCAGTCCTGCCCATTTGCCATCCTCCTAAAACAGCGACTCTTTCAAAGGTTGCTAGGTAAACTTTCAGAATCATCTGCAGGTGTCATCTTCTGCAGGATATAGCTGGCACGCACCATTTTCTGTTCCACCGGCAAAGGACTTGCGGACCCCTTCTTTAACTCCACCAGGGCCTCCGCAAACTGGCGATTCATCTCCTGCTGAGTGCTGGGCTGCGATGGCCTGTCGATTCACCTCCTTCTGGGCTGCAGTGGCCTGGCGATTCGCCTCCAGCTGCTGGCAATTTGCCTCCCACTGGGCCTCTGTGACTTGGTGGTTGGCTTCTTGCTGGGCTGCAGTGGCCTGTGCGATCTGGCGATTGGTTTCCTTCTGGGTTGCAGTGGCCTGCAGTAGGGCTTTTAACATGTCCTCCATCTTTCCTGTTTAGGAAAATGCCCTCCGAAAACCCACCATTGATTGGGGGTTAGCTCAATGGGGAAAACTGCAGGTTTTCTTAAAAGCTGACTTGTAGCCAGTTTTACTTTAAAAGGTTGCATGGAAATCAAACAAACAAAACAAAAATAAATCCTTGCCACCCAGACTCTTGCTAAACATTTCCAGTTTTCCTAACTGACCAGTGAAGGGCTTCTCCCAGTCACCCACAAAACAAAGACAATGGAATCCTTTTATTTCAGTCATAAAGCAAACTTCAGTTCAGCAGCTCTCTCATGTTTGATGGATCCTGAGTCCCAGGCCAGAGCAAACCTTTGCTCTACCCCTGTTTATTTATACCACCTTTTGGTGGACATAAGTGGATCGCAAAATCTGGTCCGGAACCAACCCTGCCAAGCTGGCTGGTAAAACCCAGACCGGATTCCACCTTAGTTTCCTTCAATGACATTCCTTCAACAAAGGTATGGTGAGTGCATCGGCAGTCATCTCCTCTGATGGGCAGTATTGAATATCAATAACACCTTGTTCTTGATTGTCCCTCAGTAGGTGATACTTGACATTGATGTGTTTGGTTCTAGGATTGACCCTCTCTGATTGCATAAGCGTTATACATTATTATTATTATACAGGATTTATATAGCGCCAACAGTTTGCGCATCGCTTTACAATAAAGAAGAGACACAGTACAATTACAATACAGTTCAATACAGAAGGAATAGGAGGGCCCTGCTGGTGGAGCTTACAATCTAAAGGGAGGGGGAGGTGGTACAGAAGTTAATGGGCTGCAGGGGATGATCTGAAGGTGCCTCAATGATCACGCTCTGTTATAACACATGTTGCACGGTACCTCATCTGCATTTGAAGTTTATAGAGAGAGAGTGGGGGTCTATCGGTCCCCAACCAGGGCCCCCACCAAAAAGAGGTTATAGGATTATTGCGTTACCTTAATTGTAGACACAAAAATGTATATAAAATTAAAAGGATTTTTATTAATACATAATTTTAAAAAACAGGGGAGAGAATGTATAACCCCAAGCACAGTACAGTCTTATCAAAAATGTAATTTACATTGCATGTTGGTTCCCCATTGAGGAGAAAAACATCAAGATGCAGTATCACAGATGGTGATGTTGGTATCTCTCTACATGTTTCGTGGCCTCAATTGTCACTTCCTCAGGAGAGCATCTGTGATAGTTAATACATAAAGCGTAATAAGCACATTTACAATTGCAGTTTCTCAAATTAAACATTCTTTTTTATGTAAAAGGGAGGGGAAAAAACAACAAGAAAGAGAGAATTATTAACATTGAATTTCACTTACCCATGACCCTGACCATCCCGGGGATGGGGCACCAACGGAATTGCTCCTGGTCGACTAAAGGGGGGAATTTTGTGCATGGAGTGGTAAAAAATGAATCTGGATATATATTAATGGTGATAATTAGGTATGCATAAGGGATCTGACAATGACACAGAAGGGAATGATTGGGGAGGGGATGAAAGGGGAACACAGAGAGAGGAAGAGAGGAAAAAAGGGGGGCGAGAGGGAGGGGGAAAAGCTGGGAAAGGAGGAGGGGAGGGAGGAGAGGAAGGAAGGGAGGAAAGGGGGGGGAGGGGACAGGGGGGACGGGGAAAGGAAAAAACGGGGGGGTAGGGGGAAAGGAAGAAGGAGAGGGTAGGGGAGGGGGAGGAGGGGCAAAGAGAGGGGAGGAAGGAGGAGGGGGGAAAGAAGGGGGAAGAGGAAAGGAGGGAAGGGGGGAAAGAGGAGGGGGAGAGAGAAGAGGGGGGAGAGGGGAGGGGGGGCAAGAAGGGGGAGGAAGGAAAAGGGGACAAGGGGAGGGGGGAAAACACAGGAAAAGGGGGGAAGGAAGAAAAAAGGGGGGTCAGGAGTGGGGAGAGGGGTGTGGAAAAAGAGGGGGGGAAGGGGGCTAGGGGATGGGGGAGCAGTCAGGAGGGTGATGAAACGGTAGATGGGTATATACAAAGTATAAACACAACTGGTAATATCACCAGATTAGTCAAAGGATCCCAGGACCATCTCAGTAGATGGGATGGTGGAGACTCAGCATCCAATCCAATCTTTGTAATGCACAAGAACCATGTATGTGCCAGATATGAGGCTAGCCAAAAGGTAGTCTGTGATGAGGGATAAATCACATAAAAGGGTGGGAGGCAGTGTTGCCAACCGTCCGTAAATTTACGGACAGCCCGTAAAAACAGGGCAGTTTTTTTAAACTAAGTTGTCCCTTCCGTGAGAAATGGGACCAACCACAAAAGAGGACTTTTTTGGTACCACAATAGGCTCACAGACTTCACATTTATATAAAAAAGGGGATTTTTATTTCATACAAACATAACAATTATCTTTAAAATCACATTAATACATTTCCATCCATCCCATATGATGGACCACAGTTGAATTATATTCTCACAGTCATTTCACCAGTGCTTAAGGTACCTAGGTACCTAATCCTTTTTTTTAGAATAATATAGTACACTGGGCTTTATATACAAGGGCAGTTTTTTAGGGGTCCATAAAAGTCCGTAGCAGCCGAAAAGTGCCAGTAAAAACAGCGGCCATCGGCTCCAGTCAGAGCTGCGCATGTGCAATTACGGAAATCCCCGAGCAACGAGTGAGAAGATTCGATCCTGATCCTGAGACGAGTTGGACGACCACTCCTCCTGCTGCCAGCTAGTGCCTCTGTCCAGCCCATCCACCCTCAAATGAGGTTACTGCATTTTCCCGCCACACCACCGCCAGCACCTGACCAGAGCAGACGCTCCGGATGGATGGATGGATCCTTCTGATCCCTGCCTGACTCCCTGCTCTGACTGACCCTGCAGCCTTCCTGGTGACAGTGGTGAGCTCAGTACACTTCCTCTTCAAGCCAGCCAAAAAGAGTTGGGACAGTGAGTGTGCTCTGTATGAGTGCAGTGTGCTCTGTATGAGTGCAGTGTGTGCTGTATGAGTGCAGTGTGCGCTGTATGAGTACAGTGTGCTCTGTATGAGTGCAGTGTGCTCTGTATGAGTGCAGTGTGCGCTGTATGAGTGCAGTGTGCTCTGTATGAGTGCAGTGTGCGCTGTATGAGTGCAGTGTGCGCTGTATGAGTGCAGTGTGCGCTGGATGAGTGCAGTGTGCACTGTATGAGTGCAGTGTGCACTGTATGAATGCAGTGTGCACTGGATAAGTGGCAGGAGGTAATGGAAGGATGGTGTAATGGAAACAGGAGGTGATGGGTATGGTGTGATGGAGATAGAGGGATGGTGACAGGAAGTGATGGGGGGATTGTGTGATGGAGACAAGAGGCGATGGAGGGATGGAGACGGGGGGAATGTTGTGATGGAGATGAGGGATGGAGACTGGAGGGATAAAGCCAAAGAGGAGGGAAAAATACCAACCAAGCCACCGTCTTCGGTCCTTCCAAGACCTCCTGCTCTCTGGCTCCCTTGTCACTTCCTCCCATGCTCGCCTCCAGGATTTATCAAGAGCTTCTCCCATCCTTTGGAACTCCCTACCCCAATCAGTCCGACTGTCTTCTAATCTATCCATCTTTAGACAATCCCTAAAAACCTTTCTCTTTAAAGAAGCCTATCCTGCTTCTAACTAATACTCTTTCTTTCTACATCAGCTCACCCCCCACAGCTTTTACCTTTTGTATCAATTGACCCTCCCTCTTAGAGTGTAAGCTCTAAGGAGCAGGGCCCTCTGATTCCTCTTGTACCAAATTGTGATGTAACTGTACTGTCCGCCCTCATGTTGTAAAGCGCTCCACAAACTGCTGGTGCTATATAAATCCTGGATAATAATAATAAAAACAGGAGGTAATGGAGACAGGAAGTCTTTAGAAGTGGGGACATCAATTCTGGTGATCCTAGTGGCTACCAGGGATTTCACCTCACTTTCTGTGGTGGTTATGGAACAGAAATTAAGGGGAAATCTCTACAATTTGACATAGGTGACAAAACTGATGGACTAAATAATCTGCCCTTATTATACTGAAAATAACAGAAATATGGTTTTTTACCTTGCTATTTACCTTAAATCAGGTTGCTATTTGCACAGTGTACTTGCTTGAAGCCTAAATACTGAAATCTGCACTGAAAACTGTAATTTTGTAACTTTTGTAAAATGCCAGTAAATTTCAATCTGGTAGGTTGGCAACACTGGTGGGGGGGGAGAAGTTAATCCCTCCAACCTACTAAAGCATTGATACAGCGTGAGACGGTTACAAGGTACTTACTTATCTTGTGTAAAACATTGTGTGTCCCGGGAACCGTCCATCACACTAAAGGCAGGGGCGTCCTGCCTATATATCCCAATCCAGCCGCGTCATACAAGGTGAATGGTCGCCGCTTATGACACCGTTGGGTCAGGTCCCCTGCAGTGCGCATGCTCGACGATGATGCGCATGCATGTTCGCAGGCATACAAAGGGTGGAAGTGCCCAAGCTGAGCCAAGAGTAAGAGCTTCAGGGAACCGGGCGGAAGCTACAGGGGGACCAACTTCGGCCTCTCGGAGCTACAGGTACCACACCCCCTAGTGACCAAGGGTCAATATATGAGCAGAGAAACACAATGTCATGATCCATATAAACATAGCATAATATGATAATTGGAGCAATTGAAACCAATATAAAATAAATGAAACATTGTTAACAATGGGTTAAACAATGGATTAATAATACCACTCGGGTGCCTAACAACTAATTCAGGATGAGTACTCCCAATGCAGATCATTGGACATACAAGTCAGTCCGACATTGAAAGGATTCATCCAATCACTTAAAAGAGGTGATTGTGGAGTACCTAAAGATAGGTGACAGACAGGAGGGGGGACCCATAGATCCTAGTGAAGTAGATGGAAAGAGGGGGAGTAGAAGGGGGGAAAACAGGATCCAAGGATGGTAATTGATGGCCTCACAGAAAAGGTTTATAAGAATTACATTCATTCAGGCCTGGCTGGGTGGTAGAGTTCAATCGTTCGATCCAGAGGGTTTTGCGCTGTAACAAAGTTTTGTCGCGATCCCCTCTTGGATCCACGGGTAAGAGCAAAAAATTTGGCAGCATATGGGTTTAATCTATGGTAAAGGGCGATATGACGGCCTATTGTAGTAAATTTACCGTTGGTGGAATAATATATATTATCACCAATCAGCTGCTGAAGTTCTCTGATAGTCTTTCCTACATAAAATGCTCCACAGTTGCATAGCATTAAATATATAACGCCAGTGGTATTGCAATTGGCAGAAAATCTTGGGGTAAAGGTTTCCCCATTAGGTAGGACATAGGTCGTTGCGTCCCATATCCAGGGGCAGCCCCCACATGGGGATGTGCCCCATCGCCCACGGTTAGGCTGGGTCATTGCCCGATAGTGGCTAGACGTCAGTCTATCCCGTAAGGATTTGGCACCACGAAAAACCAATTCCGGGGACTGTTTCACATGTTTTATGATTATGTGGTGATTAGTGAGAAGATGCCAATGTTTAAACAAAATTCTCCTTAGTTGGCCACGATAGGCCGAATAAGGAGTGATTACCTTAACTGTATCAGAAAGTTGAGGTTTGGGGGGGGTCGTAAAGTAACGATGTCCTAGTGCGAGCCAAAGTTTTATTGAAGGCCTTCCTAAGATTTGTTCGGGAGAAACCTCTCTGCAATAATCGTTCACGTAGGAGGTTGGCCTGTATGAAAAAAATCCTCATCTCTTGCGCAGTTTCTTCATACCTGAAGATACTGCACATAGAGGATACTGCGCATTAGGGGTTTGGGGTGTGCACTAGTGGCGTGGAGGAGCAATGTGGCCTTGCGATACAGGTTAGTACCCAAGTATCCTTCTTCATCCTTGGTAATCATCAGATCCAAGAATGGGATCTCAGATCCATGAATACTATGGGTACATTGTAGGTTTAGCTCATTTGAATTAAGAGCTCCAATGAATTGCTCCAGCAATTCACGGGGACCAGTCCAAACCATAAATAGATCATCAATAAATCTGCACCAAAATAAAATGAAAGGTAGAAAATCTGCAAATCTTTCGTCCGAGAACACGCTTCGCTCACCCCCCCATGTAAAGATTAGCGTACGAAGGTGCTCAGGATGTCCCCATAGCGACCCCTTGGGTCTGCAAGTAATGTTGTTAATTGAAAATAAAGAAGTTCTTGGTCAGAATGAAGAAGAGGAGTTTGAGAATAAACTCATTCAAGGGCCATGATGTATGGTCCTGTTCCCAGAGAAAAGATCCGACCATCGAGACTCCTCGCTCCTGGGGGATACTCGAGTATAACGCCTTTGTAAGGAACCTGCCTGGGACGAATACGCGAGCACCCGCGCGCCAGACATGGCGCCAGATGGCCCTATTTGAACTTCCTGCGCCCAGCAGCTTGTGCTGTCCGTTCCTGTGACCCCACAGCGTGTTCTAGTGAGACTTCCTGTACCTGTGACCCCGGCTACCTATCTGGACTTTGTTTCTATCTGCCTGCCCCGACCTCTACTTGTTTATGACCACTCTCCTGCCTGCTCCTTGGACCTTATCTGCCCGCACATTGCCGACCCTGCCTGTACTCGACTACCCTATTGCCTGCCTCATCTGTACCGCTTTGCCCGCTTTGTCCCCCTCGTGCCCCCCTGTGCTCCTGAGCTCCCTGTCCCCACTATCAGGGGCTCACGAACCAGGGCCATAAGAGAGGTTTCCCCCGCATAAGTCAGACTCAACCACCAGGTACGAGCCTTGATATCGATAGCCACGAGCAGGGAGTCTCAAGGGACCTGGATCCCCTCAATATGTTTCAAAAGGTCCGTGGTATCACGTATGTAGGACGGTAGTCCCAAGACATATGGCAGGAGGAAGCTGTCTACAAATTTCCTTGCGTTGTCTGTTAGGGAATCAATACCAGAGACGATAGGTCTACCAGGGGGACGTGTCAAGCTTTTGTGGGTTTTGGGTAAGGTATAAAACGTAGGGGTATGGGGATGTTTAACAATCAGATAATGAAGTGTGTCTTTATCAATAAGGCCATCCCAAACAATTCCCCCCTGTCCCTTCCCCCCCTCCTTTCCTCCCTTCCTTCCCCTCCTCCCTTCCCTCCTCCTTTCCCGCCTTTTCCCCCTCCCTCTCCCCCCTTTTTTCCTCCCTTCCTTCCTCTGTGTTCCCCTTTCCTCTCCTCCCCAACCATTCTCTTCTGTGTCATCCATTGTCAGATCCCTTATGCATACCTAATTATCACCATTAATATAAATCCAGATTAATTTTTTACCACTCCACGCACAAAATTCTTCCCTTTCGCCAACTAGGAGCAATTCCTTGGTGCCCCATCCCTGGGATGGTCAGGGTAATGGGTAAGTGAAATTCAATGTTAATAATTCTCTCTTGTTGTTTTTTTCCCTCCCCTTTTACATAAAAAAAAGAATGTTTAATTTGTGAAAATGCAATTGTAAATATACTTATTATACTTTATGTATTAACTTTCACAGATGCTCTCCTGTGGAAGTGGCAGTTGAGGCCACAAAACATGTAGAGAGATACCAACATCAACATCTGTGATACTGCACCTTGATGTTTTTCTCCTCAATGGGGAACCAACATGCAATGTAAATTACATTTTTGATAAGACTATACTATGCTTGGGGTTATACATTCTCTCCCCTGTTTTTTAAAATGATATATTAATAAAAAATCCTTTTAAATTTATATACATTTTTGTGTCTACATTTAAGGTACCGCAATAGTCCTATAATCTCTTTTTGGTGGGGGTCCTGGTTGGGGACTGATAGACCCCTACTCTCTCTCTATAAACTTCAAATGCGGATGAGGTACCGTGCAACATGTGTTATAACAGAGTATAATCATTGAGGCACCTTAATTCATTATATAGGGTGGATAACACACCCATTTCTCTTTCGTCTGCAATCACAGCACCCAATCCTTGGTGGCCGTTTCTGTAGAGGATTTTTTCTTTGTGGGCTCCTCAATTCCTACCAACTATTAATTATATTGGTAATATTTCTTTTTTGTGGTCAACCTTATACTTTTTCAGGATGGATGTCCTTGGTGCAGCCTGGACGGGCATTATGTCCGACAGTCAAGCAACCTGTCTGACTAACAGCAAAAAATCTGATGAGGAGATCAAAATCTTCTTAGACCGTATGTTTAATCTTTTAAAACGCAAATCCCACTTATACTGGCACATAGAATATTTCAAACAGTACATTAATGATGAAATTTGTCCTTTAGGCCTAAGGGTCCAAGTCTTTCCGATGATTAAGGATCCCTCTCTAACTCTCAAATCCTCCTGGGAAAAAGCCTTAACTCAGTGTAGTCTTGAACTCATGAGAATTCTTATAACCCAACATACCTCGGACCTCACTTCCCTTGACGGCGAGATTAAGAGACTTAACACCCAATATCAACATCTATTGGGAACTCCATCTTTCGCCCCCATGTGGAAGGAGGCCAAGGAACGTCTTGAAGGAATGAACAAAGAGATCATTCTAAAAAAACAGACAACATTTTTTAAAGATAAACTGGCTTTCTCCGAAGGATTTGCCTACAAGTGGTCTATTGGACCGGCGAGGAGAAGGGGCCCCCATTGGGGCCCCCCTACTCGCGGGACTAATCTCGACCCATCTGGATCTGACTAGTCTCTTTCATCCTCTGTGTCTCAGATGAGTACGCGACTGACTGGACCTTTGATGTCCAACTCAACACGGAAATGATCACAAAGTGGTGACGGCTCCTCCCCTGTTGCACCAAGGAAAGGTAAAAAAACCTTGGCCAAACAAACCCTAGCACAACACAGGGGGTATCATCGACCCTGGCAAACACTACCTCAGGTGGGGTTCCGGCCCCGCTACCCCCTCCACCTCACTACACAGTGTTATACCTAAAATACTTAATTCACAATTACTCAACCCACTACCACTCTCAGCTCGCACTGATTTTTTAGATATAGCCCTACCAGACATGTCCAAACAACAACACACCAAACTGGACACATTTGTATGCAAGCCTCTATGCACTCCTCCAAGCACCCCACTACCGCCTTAAACACTTCCAAACCTGCACATATGGAATCACTGTTTAATATCATTAATCTCACATCAGTTGCACTTACCCAAGATGAGATATCAGTCCTTCAATTAGGACTGGGCTTCTGTCCCCTCAACCCGCTCCGAGTTACAGACAACATTAAGGACCTGTACCTTTTTGCACAGAATCTCACATACCACTTTATCTTTGACAAAGATCGTCAGAATAGCAATCTTGAACGAGAACTAGTAGAACGCACAAGACACTTCACTATGGATGAAATCCGTGCTCTCAGGGACCTCATGTTATTGTATGAGGAAGGAAGGTGGGGTGGAACCTTCGGGCCGTGGCGGGGTGCGCTTCCGGGGGCACTTGTGATGAAGGTTGCCTCCGCTGCCGCGCCCGCAGCTCGGCCCGCTTCCACCAAATTCAAACCCCAATCGCAGAACTTCCTGGACTTGATGTCCTGCCCAACTATCTGGGTATTCTTGCAACAAGGCATAGGACACCTGAAGCGACAGCATTGGGAGAACTATTCCCCCAACTTGACAGTTCAACAATCCCAAGCACTTAAACATCTACAGAAAAGAACAGACATTATTATCAAGCCATCTGATAAAGGTGGCAACATTGTTGTCATGACCCATTATCAATACCAGACTATGTGCCAGGATGTGCTTAAAAACACAACCTGGTACAAAAAAACTCACAGACGACTACCGAGGGCTGTCCACGAATTCTGTGACTTGTGCACGGGGGCTTTTTGGGATGGCCTTATTGATAAAGACACACTTAATTTTCTGATTGTTAAACATCCCCGTACCCCTACGTTTTATACCTTACCCAAAACCAACAAAAGCTTGACATGCCCCCCCGGTAGACCTATTGTCTCTGGTATTGGTTCCCTCACAGACAACGCAAGCAAATTTGTAGACAGTTTCCTCATGCCACATGTCTTGGGACTACCGTCCTACATACGTGACACCACGGACCTTTGGAAACATATTGAGGGGATCCAGGTCCCTCGAGAATCCCTGCTCGTGGCTATTGATATCAAGGCATTATACTCGAGTATCCCCCATGAGATGGTCGGATCTTTTTTCTGGGAACAGGACCCTGAATGAGTTTATTCTCAAACTGCTCTTCTTCATTCTGACCAGGAACTTCTTTATTTTCAATGAACAACATTACTTGCAGACCCAAGGGGAGCAATTCATTGGAGCTCTTAATGCAAATGAGCTAAACCTACAATGTACCCATAGTATTCATAGATCTGGGATCCCATTCTTGGATCTGATGATTACCAAGGATGAAGAAGGATACTTGGGTACTAACCTGTATCGCAAGCCCACATCTGGTAACACACTCCTCCACGCCACTAGTGCGCACCCCAAACCCCTAGTGCGCAGTATCCCCTATGCACAGTATCTTTGCAAGAGAGGATTTTTTCATACAGGCCAACCTCCTACCTGAACGATTATTGCAGAGAGGTTACTCCCGAACAAATCTTAGGTTTTCTGTTCCAACAGGCGGTGAGCCCAGGCTTGAGGTCCATCCGACAAGAGGGAAATTACAAAGCCCACTTTAGTTACCTCCAGAGAAAAGGTACGGGCTGCAGAGCGAAGTACAACTTGCAGGCGCTGCGGAACGCCCAGAACTTCCCCCATAAACCGCTCGAGCATGGGCACTTGGGGCTCCGTAGGAAGTGTCACAATGGTGCAGGGTGAAGCTTGGCAGGGACCAGCTGCTGCTGGCGAGGCCAGGTCCTGAACTTGACTTTCCAAGCGGGTGTATTCCTCTTGAAGTGCCTTTATGGCTTGGGTCAGTCCGGTGATGTGCCCAACTAGTTCCTCCATGGTGGAGGGCCCCGGCGCAGACTCAGACGTAGCTGTCCGTTGCTGTCACATACCTGGTGGTTGAGTCTGACTTATGCGGGGGCAACCTCTCTTATGGCCCTGGTTTGTGAGCCCCTGATAGTGGGGACAGGGAGCTCAGGAGCACAGGGGGGCACGAGGGCTGGACTTGGTCACAGGCGGTAGGTGCAGGTCCACAGGAGCTCGTGCAGCAGAAGAGTGGTGGTACAGGCCGGGTCGTCAACAGGCGGGCAAAGCGGTACAGATGAGGCAAGCAGGCGGGTAGTCGGGTACAGGCAGGTTCGGCAACATGCGGGCAGATGAGGTACAAGGAGCAGGCAGGAGAGTGGTTGTAAACAAGCAGAGGTCAGGGCAGGCATATAGCAACAAAGTCCAGATAGGTAGCCGGGGTCACAGGTACAGGAAGTCTCACTAGAACACGCTGCGGGGTCACAGGAACGGGAACGCTGTAGAACGGACAGCACAAGCTGCTGGGCACAGGAAGTTGAAATAGGGCCATCTGGCGCCATTTCCGGCGTGCGAACGCGCACGGCACGCGGATCCGTGCCAGGCAGGTTCCTTACAAAGGCGTTATACTCGAGTATCCCCCAGGAGCGAGGATTCTCGATGGTCGGATCTTTTCTCTGGGAACAGGACCATACATCATGACCCCTGAATGAGTTTATTCTCAAACTCCTCTTCTTCATTCTGACCAAGAACTTCTTTATTTTCAATGAACAACATTACTTGCAGACCCAAGGGGTCGCTATGGGGACATCCTGTGCACCTTCATACGCTAATCTTTACCTGGGGGGTGTGAGCGAAGCGTGTTCTCGGACAAAAGATTTGCAGATTTTCTACCTTTCATTTTATTTTGGTGCAGATTTATTGATGATCTATTTATGGTTTGGACTGGTCCCCGTGAACTGCTGGAGCAATTCATTGGAGCTCTTAATTCAAATGAGCTAAACCTACAATGTACCCATAGTATTCATGGATCTGAGATCCCATTCTTGGATCTGATGATTACCAAGGATGAAGAAGGATACTCGGGTACTAACCTGTATCGCAAGACCACATCGCTCCTCCACGCCACTAGTGCGCACCCCAAACCCCTAATGCACAGTATCCTCTATGTGCAGTATCTTCAGGTACGAAGAAACTGCGCAAGAGATGAGGATTTTTTTCATACAGGCCAACCTCCTACATGAACGATTATTGCAGAGAGGTTACTCCCGAACAAATCTTAGGAAGGCCTTCAATAAAACTTTGGCTCGCACTAGGACATCGTTACTTTACGACCCCCCCAAACCTCAACTTTCTGATACAGTTAAGGTAATCACTACTTATTCGGCCTATCATGCCCAACTATGGAGAATTTTGTCTAAACATTGGCATCTTCTCAGTGATCACCACATAATCAGAAAACATGTGAAACGGTCCCCGGAATTGGTTTTTCGTGGTGCCAAATCCTTACGGGATAGACTGACGTCTAGCCACTATCGGGCAATGACCCAGCCTAACCGTGGGCGATGGGGCACGTCCCCATGTGGGGGCTGCCCTCGCTGCCCCTGGATCTGGGACACAACGACTTATGTCCTACCTAATGGGAAAACCTTTACCCCCGAGATTTTCTGCCAATTGCAATACTACTGGCGCTATATATTTAATGCTCTGGGACTGCGGAGCATTTTATGTAGGAAAGACTATAGGAGACGTTCAGCAGTGGATTGGTGATCATATATATATTGTTCCACCAACGGTAAACTTACTACAATAGGCCGTCATATCGACTTTTACCATAGATTCAACCCATATGCTTCCAAATTTTTTGCTCTTAAAGTAATACCCGTGGATCCAAGAGGGGGGGATTGTGACAAAACTTTGTTACAGCGCAAAACCCTCTGGATCGAACGATTGCACGCTACCACCCCGCCAGGCCTGAATGAATGTAATTCTTATAAACCTTTTCTGTGAGGCCATCTATTACCATCCTTGGATCCTGTTCCCCCCCCTTCTACTCCCCCTCTTTCCATCTACTTCACTAGGACCTATGGATCCCCCCTCCTGTCTGTCACCTATCTTTAGGTACTCCACAATCACCTCTTTTAAGTGATTGGAAGAATCCTTTCAATGTTGGACTGACTTGTATGTCCAATGATCTGCTTTGGGAGTACTCATCCAAAATTAGTTGTTAGGCACTCGAGTGGTATTATTAATCCACTCTTTAACCCATTGTTAAAAATGTTTCATTTATTTTATATTTGTTTCAATTGCTCCAATTATCATATTATGCTATGTTTATATAGATCATGACATTGTGTTTCTCTGCTCGCATATTGACCCTTGGCCACTAGGGGGTGCAGTACCTGTAGCTCCGAGAGGCAGAAGGGTGGTCCCCCTGGAGCGCAATCGATCCTGGCTTCCGCCTGATTCCCTGGAGCCCTTACGCTTGGCTCGACAAATATGCGCACTGTGGGGTACCTGACCCAGTGGCGTCATAGGTGGCGACCGTCCATCTTGTATGACGCGGCTGGGTTGGGCCTCATATCGGGCACATACATGGTTCTTGTGCATTACAAAGATTGGATTGGATGCTGAGTCTCCACCATCCCATCTACTGTGATGGTCCTGGGATCCTTTGACTAATCTGGTGATATTACCAGGTGTGTTTATACTTTGTATATACCCATTTACTGTTTCATCACCCTCCTGACTGCTCCCCCATCCCCTAGCCCCCCCTTCCCTCCCCTCTATTCCCCCCTTTCCCTCCCCTCCCCTTTTCTTCCTTCCCCCCCTTTTTCCTGTGCTTTTCCCCCCTCCCCTTGTCCCCTTTTCCTTCCTCACCCTTCTTCCTCCCCCTCTCCCCCCCTTCATTCCCCCCCTGTTTCCCCAGCTCCCTTTCTCTTCCCCCCTCCTCCTTCCTCCCCTCCCTTTCCCCCTCCTCCCCGCTCCCCCCCCCTCTCCTTCACCCCCCCATTTTTTCCTTCCTCCCCATCTCCCCCCCCCCCCCCTTTCCTCCCTTCCTTCCCCTCCTCCTTTCCCGGCTTTTCCCCCTCCCTCGCTTTCTTCCCTTTTTTCATCCCTTCCTCCCTCTGTGTTCCCCTTTCCTCCCCTCCCCAACCATTCCCTTCTGTGTCATCCATTGTCAGATCCCTTATGCATACCTAATTATCACCATTAATATATATCCAGATTCATTTTTTACCACTCAGGAGCAATTCCTTGGTGCCCCATCAAAGGGATGGCGAGGGTCATGGGTAAGTGAAATTCAATGTTAATAATTCTCTCTTTCTTGTTGTTTTTTTCCCCGTCCCCTTTTACATAAAAAATAATGTTTAGTTTGTGAAAACGCAATTGTAAATATACTTATTATGCTTTATGTATTAACTACCACAGATGCTCTCCTGAGGAAGTGGCAATTGAGGCCACGAAACATGTAGAGAGATACCAACGTCAACATCTGTGATACTGCACCTTGATGTTTTTCTCCTCAATGGGGAGCCAACATGCAATGTAAATTACATTTTTGATAAGACTGTACTATGCTTGGGGTTATACATTCTCTCCCCTGTTTTTTAAAATTATGTATTAATAAAAATCCTTTTAACTTTATATACATTTTTGTGTCTACAATTAAAGTACCGCAATAGTCCTATAACCTCTTTCTGGTGGGGGTCCTGGTTGGGGACTGATAGACCCCCACTCTCTCGCTCTATAATCATCTGATAGAGGTGACTCAAGCACAGTTCTTAGGTGGAGGTGGGGTAGGCTTCCCTGAATAAGTGAGTTTTGAAGGATCGTCTAAAGGCAGACAGGGTGGGGGCTGACCAGACATTCTGGGGCAGGGAGTTCCAGAGGATGGGAGAGGCTCTGGAGAAGTCCTGTAGGCGAGCATGGGAGGAGGTAACAAGGGAGCTAGAGAGCAGGAGCTCCTGGGAGGAGCGGAGAGGACGATTAGGGCAATATCTGCAGATTGGTGATGTAGCTGGGGGCAGTGTTGTGGATGGCCTTGTATGTTGTGGTTAGTATTTTGAATTTTATACAGTGGGGTAAGGAAGCCAGTGAAGTGATTGGCAGAGCTGGGCAGCAGTCGCGAATCGGTTAGTAAGGTGTATAAGTCTGGCAGCAACATTCATGATAGACTGAAGGGGGGATAGCCCATGTAAAGGTAGACCAGTGAGGAGGGAGTTGCAGTAATCAAGGCGGGAAATAACCAAGGAGAGAATAAGTTGTTTTGTGGTGTCTTTAGTCAGGAAGGGATGAATTCTGAAAATGTTGCGGAGGTTAAGGCAGCAAGATTTAGCCAGTGATTGGATGTGGGGGCTGAAAGAGAGGTCGGAGTCTAGGTTTACACCCAGCACCCTGGCACATGTGGAAGGACCAATGGTTGTGCCGTTGATCTCAATGGTAAAGTCATGAGGAGGGGACCGGGGAGGAGGAAATATTACAAGCTCAGTTTTAGAAAGATTGAGTTTGAGGGAGTGGCATGACATCCATACTGATATGTCATTCAGTAAGTTTGTGATGTTTGTTATACATCCCTGGTTGTCTTCAAAAAGGGGAATTGGTTTTGACATGCCTACCCCAATGTCCACAACAAGTTGACAAATCCATATTGCTTCTTGACACGCGTGTGCTGCTGCAATGTACGCTGCTTCAGTTGAAGATAGGGGGACAGTCGATTGCTTTCTTCTAGACCAAAATATGGTTTCTTCCCCATACTGGAAGATGAATCCACTTGTGGATTTGCGGTCTGTGCAGTCCCCGGCCCAATCAGCATCCACATATACGACCAGTTTTGATGTTGCTGGTAACCGTAACTTCATCTGAATTGTTCCTTTGAGGTACTGCATCACTCTTTTTATTGCATTCCAGTCACGCTGACAGGGAGCTGTGATTTTCCTGCATAGCATGCCCACTGCTGCGGCTATGTCTGGTCTTGTAACAGTGGCAACATATAGCAGCTTACCGATTGCTCTGCGATACATGTCATTGTTAGGTAGCAAGTTTTCTGCTTCATTGCTCTTTTGATGGTTCCATAGGAGTTTTTACTTCCTTTGCATCTTGCATATGAAATTTTTCCAAGATTTCGGAGATTTTCTGAGATTGGTTGAGAAGATAACTTTCATTTTCTTCTCTCTCTATTTGGATTCCCAGATACTAGCTAATGTTCCCTAGCTCTTTGATTTTAAAGTTTTCTTTCAGCTTGTGAACTATCTGATTGTAATCCCCTTCTTGTTTAAAACAAGTTATAATGTCATCAACATATCTAGCCAATGGATCCCTTAGGGGTGACTGGGTTGATGTGGTTCACCTGTCACTCTGCCCTCAATCACACTTTTGTCCTTTCATCCGGAGTCACGGAACAGGCCGGTACATCGTTTTTTCTGTTGTTTATTAGGTGCATAAACTTGGATGAGGTAGGGGTGACTGTGGGATGCCCAATAGTTTAAGAAATCGGACCGTACTATATACACCTCTGTAAATACACTCCTTCTTCCTCCAGCACTGACACTTGCTGACCGTTACACTCCTTCACTTCTCCAGCACTGACACTTGTTGACCGTTACGGTGAGGCCTGAACAGATATTTATCAGACCTCCATTACATTTTCCTCCACCCTAGCTAGCACATGGTGAGGTCTGTATTATTGATGGCAGGGCTTCTGGACCACCCATTACAGGCAAGGGCCATGGGCCCTCAAAGTGTAGCTGAGTAGAAATGTGCTATCAGGGTTTGATGGACTACTGCTCCCAGCCCATCCTCTTCCAGGCCACTCCGGCCTACTTCACTGTCCAGTGACACCGCTCCCCTGACTGGCTCCTCTGACCTCCACAGACAGTCCATGGTATCCTCCCAGCCTGCTCCAGTCCTCTTCTCCAGCTCCCAGGGTTTGTCACTCACCAACACAGGTGGATCCTTTAAAGAGCCTTTCCTGTAGCCTCTCAGTTTCTCTCCTGCTCCCTTGTGCTGCTCCAGGATCTCTCTCTCTCCTCCTGGCTGTACCTGAGCTCCCAGGCCTCAAGGTCTACCCCCCCCAGACTGCGTGCTTCCAGGTGAGGCCTCTGCAACCTCTGCTACATCTCCACAATTCCACCCGACACTCTCCTCCCCCCAGCTGGGCAGACCACAGTATTTAAGAAGGCCTGCCCCCTGCCAATCCAGGTTGGGGATTTGTCAGGGCTCCTTAACATACCTCAGAAAGTCCAACCTCCTCTTCCATCCCCTTTTCCAGAACCTTCTGGACCCAAAGGGGAGGGGTAACTAAGGGGTATTCCTTCCTGCAGTCTCCAGCTCTTCCTGGGCCACTCACCTGCCCAAATCAAAACATTCAGGCCTGCACAACAGTGAGGTCTGACTAAATTTACCTCTCCTAGCAAAAATCTGTCACCTAAGCACCTATTCACTATGGGGGTGCTACAGATAGATAAGGATGTATATCCATCTGTCTCCTTGATTCTTGGAGTAGAGACAGTGGTCTGATTTACTTCTTGAGAATCCCTCTCTGGTAAGCACTTCATTGACTTTCTCATTTCACATCCTTGCAGATTGTTTAAGACCGTAGATGCTCTTCTGAAGTTTACACACAAGGCTTTCTCCTTGCTCAAACCCTGGTGGTTGCTCCATGTAGAGATCTTCCTTAATGTCTCCATATAGGAAAGCAGTTTAAACATCTAGGTGTTTTACTTGCATGCCCTTCCTGCAATGCTAAGAAGCGCTCTGATGGTGGAGTGTTTTATGATGGAAGTGAATGTTTCATAGTGATCTTCACAGAATTTCTGGGAGTAACCCTTAGCAATTTGATTTGTCCCAGAATGATGTGCATTCTGTGCAGAAGGATTTTCAGAATTTGGGCCAGGATCTTCAACAGTTAGGGTGTACTGTTACATTTTCAGAGGTCTTACCTGTGCATACTGGACAACACAAGAAAGTACTTCGGATAGCAGAGTTCAATGTTTGGTTAAAGAATTGGTGCAAAGCTGAAGGTTTTGGTTATGTTAGTCATGATGCTACCCGGTGGTCGGACATTGAACTTTACAAGAGAGATGGCCTGCATCCCTCACACAAGGGCACTGAGCTTCTTGGTATGGAATTTAGCAACTTTTTGGTCATGTATTTAAACTGAGAAATGGGGACAGAGATATAATTGTTGAGGAGAGTTTCTGTCCCCAGCAGGTTGAAACAAATGTGAGGATTCATGTTGGTAATGACTGGGCTGATGAGGTGGTCACTTCAGTTGAAGTTTCTGTTAATAAAAAGGAAGCAGTTGAAAGTTGTGTTTGTCATGTCATGTGCACTAATGCCCGTAGTTTAGGCAACAAGCTTTGTGAACTGACAGCTCTTATGTCTAGGGATAACTTGGACCTTGTTGCAATTACAGAGACATGGTTCAAGGATTCAAATGACTGGGAAATAACTATACCAGGGTACACACTATACAGGAATGACAGAGTAGGGAAGAGGGGAGGTGGAGTTGCCATATATGTAAAAAATGACATAAAACTAACATTAATTCAAAAGACAAATGAAATACTTGAAACCCTCTGAGTCTGCCTTCCAACCGGGGAGGGATCAAACTTAGGAACTTGGTACAGAGAC
>BLSH010302413.1:2489505-2499610 GCA_018402905.1 Glandirana rugosa | reverse complement strand
ACGTCTTGACGGACTTCATTCTTCTAGGTGAGACTGATGTTTCCTCTATGATGGGGTGTTCGACAGTATTTGACAGTTTTGTGTGTCGTATGACCTTGGTTGTAGGACCCTTCTGTATCTTTTTGACGGTTTTGTAATTCGGTTATTTACCTCTTTTCGTCGTCCTCTTCTTAATTTCAGTGAAGTTCTTTTATTTTGGACCAGTGAGTCTCTCGAGGGAGGATTGGCGTTTTGATATCCTTCATTCACCTGAAAGTTTCGTTTCAGTCTGCGTTTTCCCTTATAGGTGTTTATGTTTCGGTCTGATCAATTTGTATCTTTGTATCTTTTCACTGCCGTCTTTTTCTGACTCATCAGGTAGCTCAAACAGAGGTTGTGAGACAGTCAACAGTAAATGGCTTCAAACATGCTTGGGATAAACATAAATCCATAGTCAGACAACAAGGTTAATGTAAAAAAATAAAAAAAAATAAAAAGGGGCAGACTCGATGGACTACTCAGTCTTTTTCTGCCGTCACTTTTCTATGTTTCTATGTTTAACTAGTCTGGCTTTGTATTTGTGGATATTCCCTTTTGCGTCTGACTTTGCTTTGAAAGTCCACTTACTTCCTATAGTTTTGCGGTTAGGAGGGAGCTCTCTGAGTGACCAGGTTTTATTTTCTTGAAGTGACTTTAATTCTTCTCCTGCTGCTTTTCTCCATTTATTGGCTTAATGTTTTGGCAGTTTTTCTATGTCTTCCCAGGATGTTGGTTCCAGTATGCTGTGTGTTTTGACAGTTTATGACAGCTTGTGGGGTAGTATCTCCTTTGTAGTCAGAGTGGATCTTCTTACTTCAGGCAGTTCTGCAAGTTCTGGTGGGGAACGTGATTTAGATAGTATGAGTTCCACCTCTTGCTCTGATTCTTGCACAGGTTCACTTTGGTCGACCTTTTCTTCTGGTTTGCTTGGCATATTCACTTCACCGCTTTCATGGATCTGTGTTTCTGGGGATGGGCTTTCATCAAAATAAACACTACAGCTTATTGTCACTTTGTCTGTCTTTGGGTGTAGGATTCTGTAACCCTTAGTTTGCTCACTGTAGTCTACTAGCATGCCCTCTATGGCTCTGTTTTCCAGCTTGGATCGCTTCTCATTTGGTATATAGGCACATGCTTTGCATCCAAACACTCTGATGTGCCCTATACTAGGCTTTGATCCATGCCACATTTTGAATGGAGTACTTTTAATAGCTCTTGAGGGTAGTCTGTTTTGGTAAGTTGCGGTCATGTCACCTTCCTGGCAGTGGAGTCTGTCTTATGCAGGGAGCAACCACTCTTACGGCCCAGATTCCCAAACCCCTGGTAGAGTAGACAGGGAGTTCGGGAGTGCAGGGGGGCACGAGGGCTGGACTGGTCCACTGGTGATGATGTGGTGAGATGTCCAATGAGATCTCGTGCACGGAGAAGTCGGTGGTACAGGCTGGGTCGACATCTGGCAGGCAAATACAGTATGGAAGCAGCAGGCACAGGAGTGGTCAGAAACAAGCAAGGTCGGCTGGCAGCAGAGGTACAAGGGGTGATCTAAAAGAGTGGTCGTGGGCAAGCAGAGGTCGGTGCAGGCAGCAAACAATCAGGGTCAGGATACCCGGGTCTCAGGAATACAGGAATCAAGTGAAAGAGAGAAAATCTCACAGGTGCGCAAACGTTGTAGAACAGACAACACTTGCACCCTAGTGTTGTCCGTTTAAATAGTCTGTCTGGGACTGATGACAGCGCGCACCTGTGTGATGTATGATATATGGTGTGATTGAGGGCAGCTATAAGGTGAACCACTACTACCAGCCACTCTCAAGGGAGCACATGGCTACATAAGCAAAGAAGTGGTTTCATACCTGAAGAGACAAGGAATACTACACCAGACAACCACACCATACACTCCTGAACAAAATGGTGTAGCAGAAAGGAAAAATCGCATTCTTATAAAAATGGCCAGGTGCATGTTGTCGGATACCAACCTACCTCACAAATACTGGGAAGAAGCAGTCATGACCTGTCAGGGAATGCCCCCTGCTCCGCAGCACAACTAAGCAGCTGTGCCTATTCCCGTGCGAGGGACTACAACTCCCAGCCCATCTCTCCTCCAGGTCCCACTGACCTGCTTTTCCTTAGTGACTCTCCTTCTCCTTACTGGCTCCCAAGGCCTCCACAGACTGTCCTGTCCACTATTCCTCTCCCTGCCTGCTCCAGCACTTTCTCCTCCAGCTCACAGGGACCATCACTCACCAAACTGGTGGATCACTTTAAAGTCTCTCTCCATGTAGCACCTCCGTTGTTCTCCTGTTCCCCTGTGCGACTCCAGGAATCACCACCACTCCTGGCTGCACCCGAACCTCCAGGCCTCAAAGTCACCCCTCCCGGGTAGAGGCCTCCACAACACCTCTGCTACATCTCTAGACTTCCACCTGTCACTCTCTCCTCCCAGATTGGGCTAACTCAGTATTTAAGGAGGCCTTCCCCCTGCCAATCCTGCTTGGGGATTAGTCAGGGCTCCCTAGAATACTCCAGATGGCTACACCTACCTCCCAGCTATCTGACCAGAAACCCTCCTCCAGGTTTCTCGAAAGAAGTGGAAGGTTCTTGTGACCTCATCTGTCAAGTCCACTCAATCCTCCCTGAACCACTCCTTCTGGCCCAGATCAAAACATTCAGGTCTGCACCTACAGTCAGGCTTGACTAAACTTTACCTTACCTAGCAAAACCCTTCTAGAAAATGCACCTACACTATGGGGGCCCTACTGTTAGGAAAAAATAATTTTATTCTGAGTTTTGGCGCTCGCACGCGTCCGTGTGCTCCTGTGCGCACACCAGAAACAGCACCAAATGGCCCCATTTAAGCCCACAGGGCCCAGCAGCCGGTGCTGTCCATTCTACAGCATGTGAGTGTTCCCAAGCAACCTTATTTCCTGATTATCTGTTCCTGTGACCCAATTTGACCTTGTTGATTTCTGCCTGCACCGAACCCCCGCTTGCCCACAACAACTCTTCTACCTGATCCCTGTGTACTTTTGCTGCCAGCCCATTAATGACCCTGCCTGCACCTGACGACTCTTCTGCCTGAACCCTTGAAACGCATTGCCAGCCCGTTGCCGACCCGGCCTGCATGACCACCCGCTACCTGTACGAGCTTCACTGGACCTTTCATACCACCACCAGGGACCCTGTCCAGCCCTCGTGACCCCCTGAGCTCCTGTGCTCCCTGTCTGCTCTACCAGGGACCCTTGAACCAGGGTTGCTTCCTGCATAAGACAGACTCCACCACCAGGTGCGTGACAGTCAATGAGTGGCCGCTCTAGGACTGTGCCACGATCACAAACTGGCTGGGCATTTTGGGCACGCAAGACAGCGCAATTGCTCTCCCGCACCTTCTGGTGGCCGAAAGCTGATGAAGATTGCAAGAGCTATGTCAGTACCTGCTTTATCTGTGCCTGCAACAAGACCAATAAGGCCAAAGCCTGGGGCCTTCTGAATCCACTCCCGGTACCCGAACGCCCATGGTCCCAAATTGCCATGGACTTTATTGTATCGTTACCCCCATACCCCAGGGGTACTCTACTGTATTTGTGGTTGTCGACCGCATGACAAAAATGGCGCACTTCCCGCCCATGAAGGGCACACCTATAGCTGCTGAAACAGCAGAGACTTTTATTAAGGAAATAGTCCTACTCCATGGAGTCCCTATCAACATCGTCTCGGACCGTGGAGTCCAATTCACCTCCAGGTTCTGGAGAGCTCTGTGCGCATCCCTGGAAATCAAGTTGTCGTACTCCTCCGCGTACCACCCTCAGACCAATGGTCAAACAGAGAGAACGAACCAAACGCTGGAACAGTACATCCGATGCTTCTCCTCCTTCTCACAAGACGACTGGGTTTCACTGTTGCCATTGGCCGAATTTGCGTACAACAACACTGTCCATTCGGCCACTAAACAGTCTCCATTTTGGGCCAACTATGGGTTCCACCACACGTTTCTTCCTGCTCTGTCCTTGGAGAATACAGTACCAGCAGCCCAAAGGGCAACAGACTTCTTCAAGACCAATAATAGACTCCTACAGGATACCCTGTCCAGGACTCAGGAATTGAATAAGGAGGTCTTTGACAAGAGAAGGCGGGGGAGCTAGAATTGCAGCCGGGCCAAGTCTGGCTTTCCACTGGAACCTGAGACTAGCCTGCCCTTCTAAAAAGTTGGGTCCAAAGTTCATTGGACCTTTTGCTTTAAAGAGGAAAGTTAATAGGGTGGAATTTGAACTCGACCTTCCTTCTTCGTTACGAATCCATCCGGTCTTCCACACTTCCTTGCTAAATCCAGTGGCTCCAGATCCCTTTTCGGGACGAAGTATGGATCCAACTGAACCAGTGTTGGTAAAGGGAGAGGAGGAGTTTGAGGTGAAGGCCATCATGAACTGCCGGAAAAGAGGCGGTTCCACCCAGTATCTCATTAAATGGAAGGGGTACGGCCCTGAGGAAAACTCCTGGAAGCCAGAAACAAATATTCACGTGGAGGAACTGATTAAAGCTTTTAAAAGGAACCGCCAAGGAAGAAGTGTCCGTCAGGGCATCCGGAGGCTGCCCCTTGTGGGGGGGGGCAATGTTAGGAAAAAAGACTGTTATTCTGAGTTTTGGCGCTTGTGCGTGTGCCTGTGCGTGCGCACGCACCGGAAACAGCACCAAATGGCCCCTGTCACTATCCTGGTGGTGGAGTCTGTCTTAGCAGGGAACAACCACTCTTACAGGGGACTCCTGGTAGTGTAGACAGGAAGTCCCGGAGTGTGGGATGGCACGAGGGCTGGATGGTCACTGGTGGTGATGTGAGGCTCCAGGTGGTCGTGCAGACTGAAGGATAGTCGTGCAGGTTGGGTCGGCAACTGGCGGGTCAAAGAGGCACAAAAGGGGCAGGCAAAAGAGTAGTCAAAGTCCAAGCAGAGTTCGTTCACAGGCTGGCGGCAAAGTACAGAGGGGTCAGGCAAGCGGATGGTCGTGGATAGCCGGGGTCGGTGCAGGCAGACAGGTAGCAGGTCAGGGCAAGCCGTGTCTGCTCTACCAGGGACCCTCGTTTTGTGAGGAGTCGCTTATTATTTTGAATTGTGCATTCATCACCCTGGAACTTAACTGTGAGACTGTTGTTTGAAAGACTTTTCACTGATAGAAGGCTGCTTTCTAGTTCTGGAACATACAGCACTTTCTTTACAAGTATACAGCGGTGACCTCCTTGTGGTGTAATGCAGTTTAGGAAGCCCTGGCCTTTACCTTCAGCAGTGGTGCTTTTCCCATATGCTAGGAAAACGTTGTCTTTTGCACTGTAATCAATGTTTGTGAAGAAGGTCTCATCGCTAGTCATGTGGCGTGAAGCTCCTGAGTCTATGCCACTCTAGTGCCACTCCATGATATGTCTGCAATTGTGCAGATTGTGCAGAGTATTGATATAATGCGCTAGAAGCTTGTATACAGCAAACGGCTTTATCTTTCATGGAGAAATATCAGAACATGTCTTAAAGCATGAGAAACATGAACAGGAAACAAGGAGGATACAAGTGCACAGTTAGATACAGAAGGTACATCCTGTGATTACATTATATCATAGAATACACACTATAATACTGCAGTGCCACCTAGCTGCATAGACAGGTATAATGCATATATATATATACATATTGTGGCAGAGCGTTTCCCTGCCAGGGTCTAATGAGTGAAGATGACGCATAATTCTCAACCTGGCAGGTTGAGGGGCTCCAGGGGATTTTTGCAGGTGAGAGGAAACTGGCTTTTCAGTTTCCTCATTTCGTTTTAAAGTCAGTTTCGGGACCTGGAGCCCGGGGATTTCTTAGAGATCCAAGTGGGATGAAATCCCCAGTCCTGGGTCCGAGTTTTGGGACCTACCAGGACTCTGATTGCCCAGCTGGGTGGAGGCCTGTTAAGAGCAGGCAGAACCAGGCTTCTGGGTCACACACTCTGGGGAGACAGACAGTCTACAGAGGACTAAGTTTGCAGGAGGCAGTCTGGTTATCCACATCTGCGAGGAGGCAGGTGTGACCACGATCACGCAGCAGCGGATCGCTTACAAGCTGGGAGGGCTAGGATATCACTTTAGCCAGGAGGGCTATTGAACCATACAGCCAGGAGAGCTATTGATCGCTTATAAACCAGGAGTGCTAGGATGTCGTTATAGCCAGGAGAGCTACTGAACATTAATGAGTCAGGAAGCCGAAGGTTTACATTTGTACAGTGATGGTGGAATCCTCTGTGTGGGGGGAAACCCTGTGATTATTGTTTTCTTGAACTTTCTTTTAAATAAACATGGGCTCTCATGCCCTCAAACAGAGATCCTGGGTGGAGTGAATTCACTAAAACGCATATATACCGCGAAAGCTAAGCACCCCCATGCCTCAATACATAGTCCACAGTGCAAAGCAATTTTACATTACTTGCTGTTGTTCTTTCAACATTATGGACATGAGCTCCCCCATGCTCCTTTTTACACATAGAGCTTAACCACTTGCTGACCACCGACCGGCGTCTGACGGCAGCAAAGTGGCTCGATATCGCAAACCGTCGTCACCTGACGGGGGCTGCGATATCGCTTGCTGTGAGCATGCGCCGGAGGCACGCTCGTGCGCTCACTGTGTTCGGGGGGAGGGGGGGCCAGGGAGCGGGCAGGGCGGACTCGATCGCTGCCGGCTACCTGCGATGCCCCCCCGCAGTGAAAGAACGGAGGTCCGTGTATGTAAACACGGATCTCCGTTCTGTTAGAGGGGGAAGGGCGATGATCACAGGCTTCCTGTATATGGAAGCCATGATCATCCCCTTTCCCCTGCCAGGGCAGCCCACATACAGTTAGAACACGCCCAGGGAACACAGTTAACCCTTAGAGCGCCCCTTCCAGGTTAACCCCTTCACTGCCAATGGCATTTACACAGTAATCAGTGCATTTTTATAGCACTGATCGCTATATAAATGCCAATGGTCCCAAAAAAGTGTCAAAATGGTCCGACATGTCCTCTGCAATATCACAGTACCGCAAAAAATCGCAGATCGCCGACATTTGTAGTAAAAAAAATAAATAAATAAAAACCCCAGAAATTAATTCTCATCATCCGTAAGCGCGGCAACTTTTGCGCAAACCAATCAATAAACGCTGATTGCGATTTTTTTTACCAAAAATATGAGGAAGAATATAAATCGACCAAAACCGATGGAACAAAATGTTTTTTATATTTTTTTTTTGGATTTGTATTTTAGCAAAAAAGTAAGAAATTCATTTTTTTTGCAAAATTATCGATCTTCTTTTGTTTATAGCGGCGATCAGAAATGACACAGAGGTGATCAAATACCACCAAAAGAAAGCTCTATTTGTGGGAAAAAAAGGACGCAAATTTTGTTTGGGTACAACGTCGCATGACCGCGCAATTGTCAGTTAAAGCGACGCAGTGCCGAATCGCAAAAAGTGCTCTGGTCCTTAAGTGTGAAATCCTTCCGGGGCTGAAGTGGTTAAGAAAGTATTTCATAAATTTGCCTTCTCTTTGTCCCCTGTCACTCACTCCAGATTATTTTGTAAAAGCACGGTATATGGTATTGCTGCAAACGTCATGAGTGTAGGTCGTGGTAATGGCAAGAAATATACAGCTACATTTTAAAAACTGATATTGTTTTAATATTTTTGGTCAAATTTCCTAATAAGTAATAGCCATTACCATATACCAACAAATTAAAGCCCAATTTATCCTGAGACATGCAAGGTATAATAATTCATCTGGATAGACTAAATAGCTGTGATGATATGTACAGTTTTACAATCACATGTCAAAGTTGCAAAACTGGTTTCAAGCATCAAGATTTGTTTAACCTTCCGTAATGGAGGGGTTAAAATTTAACTAGCATGTTGATGAGGCAGAGAGGAGGTATCAGGGAAGGGAAATATAAGCAGATAAACTTCAACCTTGAACACAGCCATTAGCATCTCTTTAAGATCACTGCTGGGGTGATGGAAATAGTTTTTGTGTAATCCTACCCACTTGGCCTTCTTAATGATGCCCCACAGTGTGCCTCCCAGCCTTAGTTTGTGTGCTTCGCGACTTTTAAGCGAGGGAACACTAATTCATTACAATGTCTCATAGCTCCACAGTTCAAGAGCAGAAAGCACATTGTAGGAGGATACAATCTCCAACACTCTGCTCTGAAGATGTACAGTGAATATAAAGTGTAATATACATGTGCATTGTAGAGTGCGTTCTCAACCAAGGTTCCTCCAGAGGTTCCTGGGGGGTTCCTTGAGCTGTGGCTGACTGACGTCCAATTTGATGGTGCCTGCACAGTTTCAGGACCAATGCTACTTGGCAGAGGCAGCTGCATAACACCAGGGCTGCCGATAAGCGGGTACCACCTGTCCCCTGTTCAGGGCATAGGCACACAGGGGGGCCTGGGCAGCAGGGGGAATTGGATGTAGGCAGTTGTGTACCTGGTGGTCTAGGGTGGCATCCCCAGGTGGCATCCCTGGTGGTCCCTGGGTGGCATCCCTGGTGGTCCCTGGGTGGCATCGCTGTGTGGGCTCCCTGGTGGTCCTGGTAGGCTCCCTGGTGGTCCAGTGTGGCGATCCCAGGGGGGGCTGCACTGATAAACAATCAACACTGTGATCAGCTGTGATTCGTCACGGCTGATCACATGGTAATGCGCTTTACCTAGATTGGAGATGCGGTGGGTCAGACTGACCCACCACACCACCGATCGCCGCGATGCGTGCCCCCCGGCCACGCACCACCATGTTATCCTGCTGGATCTCATATGACGTCCAGTCAGGATAACTGAACCACTTTCTGGCCGTTATTCTGCATACGGTGGTAGGGAAGTGGTTAATGAATGAACAGGAGCCTCTGTCTCCTGTTCATTCATCTGCGGTGCAGCTGAGGTTGCAGAGAAAAGAATTGAAACATCTATGTCCTCAATGCCTTTTTCTGTCTCATAGGTGAGATGTCATTCACCCACGCTTCAACCCTACAGAATTGTAAAGAAAAAAAATTGTAAAAAAAAAAAATTAAAAAAAATTTAAAAAATAATAAATTGTAAAAAATAATTTAAAAAAAAAACTAAAAAAAAATTGATACAGTGGGAATGAGCAGTTTGTGTGTCTGGAGCCGCCTGTCACTGGCGACAGTGAGGATGCAGTGGCTGTATGATCACAGCCGCAAGTCCTAATTTAATAAGTGTGCATGTTTGCGTGATTGGCCCCATATAAATCCTGTCTGTCTTTGGCATGTACACCTGTACCCACACGTCTGTTAAATTAGGACCTGCAATTGTGTTTGTACAGCTGCTGCATCCCAATAGCGTAACATAGGCTGCCTGCACACAGCAACATTTAAAAAGAAAAAATATTTCACACTGTACAGGCCACAGCAGGGCACAGGGATAGGCACGGACCAAGGCTGTGGCGGACATTTTCCAAAGTACTGACCTTAGTGAAGGACACCAAGGTACATTTCAAATTAAAACCTTCAAAAAAACACAGTCTTCTCTCTGATCTAGTTCTACGAGTACAAAAAACATTTAAAATAACATTTATATAAAAACTGCTTGTGGTATACATTTATAAAATGTAAACAATTTTCAAAATTCCTACCTTTTATATTTTCTGCTTGTATTGAGACGCAGCAGCAGTGTCAAAGTCCTTTGTAGACGTGGATGAAGTAGCAATACGCAAACATGTGTCAACACGACAATTCTCAAGGGAGAAATAGTGCCCCATCACTGGTGTCAGTGGTAGGAATAGTGCCCCATCATTGGTATCAGTGGGAGGAATGGTGCCCCATCATTGGTATCAGTGGGAGGAATAGTGCCCCATCATTGGTGTCAGTGGGAGGAATAGTGCCCCATCATTGGTGTCAGTGGGCGGAATAGTGCCCCATCACTGGTGTCAGTGGGAGGAATAGTGCCCCATCACTGGTGTCAGTGGGAGGAATAGTGCCCCATCATTGATGTCAGCCGTGATAAGGAGGGTGACTGTGGTCACTACCCCGTGATAAGGAGGGTGACTGTGGTTACTACCCCGTGATAAGGAGGGTGACTGTGGTTACTACCC
>BLSH010302413.1:2440741-2457448 GCA_018402905.1 Glandirana rugosa | reverse complement strand
GTAATCACGGTGGACTGGACAGTAGTCACGGTGCACAGTCACGGTGGACAGTAGTCACGGTAGTTAGTCACAGTGCACAGTAGTGAGGGTAGTCACAGTGGACAGTAGTCAGGGTAGTAAGAGTAGTACTTACTTACTTACTTGAAATAACGGTCCATACAAGTGTGTATGCTCCTTAAACAAAAGCACTGTCTTCGAGGTGTCACGTTGTTTTACTGTCGCTGTCTTGTTTTTGTGTTACCTTATTTTTTAAAATTTTTAAATTTTAAAAAATTTTTTTTTATGTTTATCCATCCAATGAACAATTGAAAAAAAAAAAAAAAAGAACTGTGGAACACACTACACTATTTATATATACATACACTTATTTACCTAACACACATACTTAGCGTACACTTAAATTTTTTGCACATACATAATGCTCATTGTAATATACCTGCCATACATTGTCAATTTGTAAATTTTCGTTCCTTACCTACCTATTTGTATTTTTTTTTAAAAAATTTTAAATTTTTAAAATTTTTTATTCCATTGTGTTTTTGTTCTGTCGCTGTCATTTTGTTGCACTGTGGAGCTTCTGTCACGAAAACAAATTCCTCGTATGTGTGAACATACCTGGCAATAAAGTTCATTCATTCATTCATGATGAGAATGATGGGACTGATGACAGGTGACACTGATGGGAGTGATGACACGTGACACTGATTGATGGCACTGATGACAGGTGGCACTGACACGTGGCACTGATGACAGGTCAGGTGGCACTAATGATACGTGGCACTGATGACAGGTTAGGTGGCACGGATGACACGTGACACTGATAATTGATGGCACTGATGACACATGACACTGATTGATGGCACTGATGACAGGTGGCACTCACACGTGGCACTGATGAAAGGTCAGGTAGCACTGACACGTGGCACTGATGACAGGTCATATGGCACTGATGACACGTGGCACTGATGACACTTTGATGACACATGACACTGATTGATGGCACTGTTGACACGTGGCACTGATGATACATGGCACTGACAGGTGGCACTGATGATACGTGGCACTGACAGGTGGCACTGATGACAGTAGCACTGTAAAAGTGATGGGTGCCTTAGCATCAGTGGGCACTGTTATGGGCAGTATATGAGCACAGTAAATAGCACAGTAATAGTGTTTTACACTCACTGACAGGATCGCAGCACATATCATTCTCTCTCTCCTCACAGAGCGGTCTCTGTGTGAGGAGAGAAAGCCGGCAACAAGAGATGATCTCATATGTTTACATTTGAGATCATCTCTCATTGGACCCACCGATCACATGGTAAATGGCCGCTGTGATTGGCCATTTACCACGATCTGTGATTGGTTGTGTCCAAGGGACTCGGCGATCAAAGATCTTCCCCGCTGCGCGCCCACGATGGCGCGGGGAGCACGCAAAGGGGCAGACATCCATGGACATCCACCCGGCAATTCAGGTCCACGCTGTAGCCATCTTTTGGCTATAGCGCGGACGTCCAGGGGTTAAGGGAGCGCACAGAGGGAATCCAAATGGCTAATTGCAGCAGTTGACTTTAAGTGACACCTGAGAGCATGAACTATATTCAAGGTGTGAAAAGCCTTGTCCCTTGGTGTCTGAGGTTTAGAACATAAGAACATCAACACAATACCATGGTTGAGAAGAGATGAAGAGAACCAGGATGGTTGACGCTGTAAAACCACCTTGTCATGGTGGAGCACCAGAAACAGTTCCTAACAGGAAAGAACAACCATTTCCGAGACTCTGCAAGCCGGAGTAATGACAACCAGAAAAATAACCTTCCAAGTCAGACAGTCTTAAGGCATATCCTATATTGGGTTCAAATGGAGATTTCTGTAATACAGATTGTACCATATTGAGGTCCAGTTTCTAGTTTTTTTTTTTGTTAAAAATAACAAACATGTTATACTTACCTCCTCTGTGCAGTGGTTTTGCACAGAGCAGCCCAGATCCTCCTCTTCTCGGGTCCCTCTAACACAGCTCCCTGTGTCCATTCAGACACAGACCCACGGCCTGGCCCGCCACTTTCTTTCCTCATTGGCTGACTGACTTTGATTGACAGCAGAGGGAGTCAATGGTGCCGCACTGCTGTCTCAGTCAATGAGGTGGGGAGTCCCGGACAGCTGAGACACTCCTGCAACATCGCTTGATCTAGAGGGAACTCAGGTAAGTATTAGAGGGCCTGAGGAGGGCTGCTGCGCACAGAAAGCTTTTTATCTTAATGCAGAGAATGCACTAGGATGAAAAAACCTTCTGCCTTTACAACAAATTTAACCGGTCTTAACCAGTGGAATAAAAAAAGTCACGCCTTGCACAATTGCAAGAGTGTGAAGCAATCAGTCTATGAAAAAGGACAGCCAAGGCTGAATTTGGTCGTACTGCAGGCCAGTGCCAAATCAACTCCAGACTGGAGAAATGCCAGGTTGGGACCAGCTACATACTTGCTAGTTAAGAAAGAAAAGGCCTGGGGCTACCCCAAAAATGCCCCTAGCAGCAAAATGGAAGATGGGCTATCTTGGTACCCAAGTATTGGACAAAAAGTTTATATAAAATGTAACATATTCGTACAAAAATAATTCTAAAAAGACATATTACATTGACAAAACAGTCATTAAAATCAATAATTACAGCCAGGTGGTAATTGCTTATTGTTGAGCTGTCCCCAGTAGATGGTGGGGGTGCCAAGTATCGTAGATTCCACAAAGATTCCTCTACATGTAATAACCGCTTCCTCAGGAGGAGTAATTAATGTCTAAGGAGATTACAACAGCAATTTATACCATGTAGGCCATAACACAAGATATGCAATAGAACAATCTATACTGTTGGGGAATTTTTTAACCCCTGCATCGCTTACCTATGATGGCTACCAAGGCATTTACAGGATAGCCAGGAACACCCAAAGGTAATCCCCCTCAGGGCGGACATGGAGGACATTAATGAGCACAAAATCTAAAAGTTAAGCAGGATAAGAGTAAGGTATTCAAACAGGATATACCTGGGATTAACTCCCTATTCGCCAACCCAGGGATCACCAAAACAGGATGGGATGGTTCAAAGGAAGGGGAGGGGGAAGGAGGTGGAGGAAAAGAGGGCAGGGAAAGGGGGGAAGGATAAAGGGACAGGGGTATAGATGGGGAATGGTGGGGAAGGGGGGTGGGGGAGAGGGGGAAAGGAAAGAAAGGAGGGAAGAAAAAGGGGGGAAGGAGAGTGGGGAGGGGAGGGGGGGGGAGATAGGGGAGGGGAAAAAGGGGGATAGAAAAGGGAGGGGGAGGAAAAGCTAGGGAGGAAAACGGGGGGGGGGGGAGGGGGGTATGGAAAGGAAAGGATGAGACAATAGGGGTGGTGGTTAAACGATAGGGATCATATAAAAAAAGAAAACGAACCTAATATGCTTAGAAAATAGGGTTGCCACCTCATCCCTTTAAACCTGAACACATATGAATTACACAGGTTCTGAGGCTAATTTAATGTGAACATGTGTAATTAATATGTGTCGGTTTTAAAGGGATAAGGTGGCAACCCTATTAGAAAAGCAAATGTAGCAACCCGGGGGTTAATGTCAAAGGCGAAGTTGATGGTCACCTTAGTTTTAGTAGTTTCAATAAATGTTTTTTTTTCCTTGTAATCATAGGTTCACATGATGGATGTGTCTCCAAGAGGCCATCTAGATAGCATCAGGTTCCCTGTAAAGTATATATACACTTTAACTACTTCCTGCCCGCTGGTGTCTTAAAACATATACAGTTTTTAACCCCTTTACCCCGGAGCCCTTTTTTTACATTTGTTGTTTACAAGTTAAAATCAATTTTTTTGCTAGAAAATCACTTAGAACCCCCAAACATTATATATATATTTTTAAAACACCCTAGAGAATAAAATGGCGATCGTTGCAATACTTTTTGTGAAAAAAAAAAATACTTTTTTGACTTAAAAAATAAGACAACAGTAAAGTTAGCCCAATTTTTTGTATATTGTTAAAGAGGATGTTACGCTGAGTAAATAGATACCATACATATTACGGTTGAAAATTGTGCACACTCGGCGCCAAACTCCGGTACTTAAAGCGGAGTTCCACCCTTTCCCAATGTTTATTAAAAGTCAGCAGCTACAAAAGGGTATCTGCTGACTTTTAATAAACACACACTCAACTGTCCCTCGGTTCAGCGATGGAGCCGCATGGAGCCCCGCTCCTCTCCCGTCCTCGGCACCGGCATTGCTACTGTGGGCACCCGGCCGCGGCTTCACGGCCGGGCTCACGCTGCGCATGTGCGAACGCTGCTGCGCTTTGTGATTGGTGCTGAAGTCTTCTAGGACCTGTCCTCTGTCCCAGAAGACTTTGGGAGGGAGGGGGAAGGAGACCTTCCAATCACCCACCCCCCCTCCTCCCCAAAAGCTCAGTTTCAGCATCCGGAGCTGGGGAGGAGGACTTAAAGCGGAATTTCCACTTTTGGGTGGAACTGTGCTTTAAAAATCTCCATAGGCGACGCTTGAAAATTTTTTAATGGTTACCAGGTTAGAGGTGCAGAGGAGATCTTGTTTAAGAATTATTGCTCACACTCTGGCGATCACGGCGATACCTCACATGTGTGGTTTAAACACCGTTTTCATATGCGGGCGCCACTTACGTATACGTTTTCTTTTCTGCACGAGCTCGCGGGACGGTGGTGCTTTACAATTTTTTTTTTTTTAATTTATTTTGTTGAATTATTTTTTTTAACACTGTTGCTTTAAAAAAAAAAATCTTATCACTTTTATTGCTATCACAAGGAATGTAAACATCCCTTGTGATAGTAATATGTGGTGATAGGTACTCTTTATGGAGGGATGGGGGGTCTAAAACACTTCACAGTATTCAGATCGCCAAAAATGGCGATTGTGGATACTGTCATTTTTAGGTGCTGAGTAAATCAGAAGTGACGTTGTAACGTTGCTTCCAGAAATGTACGAAGGAGTCCCAATCGAAGATGATTCTGGCTTCCACAGGGACCCCACACAGCTGGCGGATGTGCCGGATCAGAGCTCCGGTCTCCCGGTGGGACGGGAGGCCGGAGAAGAATGGTGGACGATGACAGGAGGAGGGGGATGTCCCCTCCCGCCGCCTGGGATAACGACTGCGCAACTCCCGAGCCAGATTGGCTGTTATCAACGGATAGCCGGCCGCCTGCTCTAAAAAACGGTATCAGGGTATAGCCTGTAGCTGCAGACTATACCGCGATACTTTCACTTAAAGCAACCACAGTTTATAAACAGCGACTTGCGTTAAGTGGCTAAACTGATTTACAACCGCAGGGCCCGTTCCTGCGCCAAACAAGAGTAACTGCAAGGGGTTACAGTGTTCTGGCACTGCCAACACCCAAGGATCAATTTTTCAGCACCTGTTTGACTGGGACATGTCATCACAATTTTTAACCACTTAACGAAAATCCCCATTTATAAAGGACAGCAGCTTTAAGTGGATGTATTGGGTATAGCATGTAGCTGCAGGCTATACCCCGATACATCCAAAAAGCAAATCCAAACTAGTAAATGAATAGCAGAGACTAGATGTATCCCTGAGATTGTGGCAGGTGTGTTCAAATATTCTCGTGTGAATGCTTCAGTGCTCTTGCCTCCACCACAGACAATATGGGCTGCTCACCTCCTTGTGTGGACCTCTGAATCAACAGATAGGTCAGACAAGCCTTCCACAACAGGGTGTATGATTGGATATTGCCTCTGTGGAGGTCCAGGGCTTTGAGTTCATTACACTCCACTGTTGCGCTGCACTGTTGTTTATTAAATCTACATTTTACGTATCAGTACAATTCTAAGGGCATCCCCTTTCTTGATCTTAGGATCATTATAGGTCCTAATGGCCAGATAGGGACAGATCTGTATCGTAAGCCCTCAGCAGGCAACACACTACTTCACGCTTCAAGCTCACACCCCGTCCTCTTGTTTGCAGTTTTCCGTACGCCCAATATCTGAGGCTGTGTCAAAACTGCACAGAGGACGAGGATTTCCGCATACAGGCGACGGCATTGCGTGATCGATTATTGGCAAGAGGGTACACACAGACAAATCTCAGGAAAGCATACAACAAGGCTTATGCATGTACCAGAACTTCCCTCTTGTATGGCGCTCCTTGTACCATACAACAGGATACAGTTAAAATAATCACCAAATTCTCTGTTCACCATAATCAAATACGCACAATCTTGTCTGTTCATTGGCACCTTTTGACAGACAACCATGTCCTTAAAAAATATGTGAGATCTACTCCGGAACTAGTTTTCCACAGAGCAACCTCACTTAGAGACCAAGGAACGAGTAGCCACTACCAAGTAGAGCCACGTGGCTCCTCTGGTCCCCGTGGCACCTTTTGCTGTGTCCTCGATGCCCTTGGATCCAAGAAGGTTCTATCTTTATACTCCCTAATGGGGAATACTTCTCTTCCCCTACATTTGCTGGCTGTAGTACAAGGGGTGTTATTTATCTAATGGGCTGTACCTGTAATGTCAGAAAGACCATCAGAGAGCTCCGACAACGGTTAGGTGACCACGTGTACTACTGCTCCAGTAGTAAGCTTACCACTGTGGGTCGCCATATAGGCCTGTACCATAGATTCAAACCCGAAGCAGTTAAATTCATGGTCATGGAATTTGTCCCAGAGGATCCCTGAGCAGGGGACTGGGATCTCTTGATTCTACAGCGGAAAACTCTATGGATCGAGTGACTCAGTGATAATGTCCCCTCGTGCCTCAATGAGGTACATACATACAAGCCCTTTCCATAAAATGACTTATTCTGGTTCCTCCTTTTCCCTTTTTTTTCTCTCTGTCTATTCCTTTCCATTTCTTTTCTCTTTTCCCCCCCTTTTTTCCTCTTTTCTTTCCATTTTGTTTATTTTTTTCCCCCCATGATGTGCTGGTTGCTACTGTAATTAAAGCGGTTGTATACCCTCCAAAGGGATTTTTACCTACAGGTAAGCCTATAATATGGCTTACCTGTAGGTAAAATCAATATCTCCTAAACCTGTACGGTTTAGGAGATATTCCCCCTGCAAGCAGCTGCGACGTCCCGGCACATGCGCCGTGATGTCCCGGCGCATAGTGCCGGACCTTGCTGGAAAGACAGGCTCGGGAGCGCTGTGACTGGCCGGAGCCGCGTGCCCGAAAGCAAGATCTGAGGGAAGATGTCCGCTCCCTCAGAAGGGATCGAACAGCCCTGACAGATCTTCGTTCCAAGATGAGTATTTCATAATGAGTTAGTATGCGGTGTATACTAGCTCATTATGCTATTGTCTTGCAGGGGGGGGTTTTTTCCGTTGCCTGGGTATACAACCGCTTTAATGACACATGACCTGATCATTTAAGAATAAATTTGACACATACATTTTTAATATAACATTTCTAGTGTGGTCAAAACATATTAACTAATACCTATACCCATACCAATGAACTTATGAAAATTGTATATTGTGGTTATCAATTATATATGTTTACCTTGTTTTTAAACCCTGCAGCGAGCAGTGATTACCAGGCAGGCAGTCTGTTTGGGGTGCACTGGCTCCCCCAGTGGCGGACATGCGTCTCTTCGGGGATGGGAGTGGCCCTACATCCAGAGGCCCTACTCTCCTCCCACCTGTAGACGACGTCCCTGACTGGCCGCATCCATATATGGTCACACGCATGCGCAATTTTTCGCGCATGCACACTGTGAGGGGACAGACCCGGTGAAGTCACACGCTGACGGCGAGTCGGCGTGTGGAGACAGATGCAGATGTAGCATCATTAATTAATAACCCTACAATAATGGAAACCGGAAGTGACGTTTCCAGAAAAAAGAACAAATGCGTATGTGTCCCTCCTCACACATTACAAATAAAACAAAAACATATAGTCCACCGACATGGACACAGGGGAAAGTGGTCGGTTGGCCTCACGTCCTCGCTTCGCTCGCTTGGCCTCCCGACATTTTGTATAACAAACTCGATGTCTATGTGGACATTGGGGAATAAATTTAGACACACATTGGAGTTTTTTACGGAACCTCATTTCGGGTATCCATTTGTGTGGAGTATCCACTAATGACGTTACACCGGGTTGGGGACACTTAAAAGGCGCACAAAAGTGGCCTTCACTAGGCGGCTGCAACCCGTGGGGAAACGAGTTCCGAGGCAGTTTTTGGTGAGTCACCTGCTTGTCAAGTGAGACCTGGATGTGGGCGTGGTGTGAGCAATGCTGCTGGCTAGGTTATGCCAGCAGAGCCATTTCAGATGTGCACGCTATGTGACTGTGACATTCTATACATCTACAGCCGCAAGGACGTGTACACAGATACATGTGTAAAAATGTATATATGCTTTACAAGGAACCTTATGCTATCTAGATAGTCTCTTTTTGAAACACATCCATCATGTGACCCTATGATTACAAGGACCCCTAAAACTAAGGTGACCATCATCTTTGCCTTTGACATTAACCCCCGGGTTGCTACATTTACTTTTCTAAGCATATTAGGTAGTTTTTTTTGTTTTCTTTTATATACATATATGATCCCTATCGTTTAACCACCCCCCCTCTTGTTTCATCCCTTCCTTCCCATCCTTGCCCCCCCCCTTTTCCTTCCTCCCCCCCTTTTCCTCCCCAGTTTTTCCTCCCCCTCCCTTTTTTATCCCCCTTTTTCCCCTCCCCTCTCTTCCCCTTCCCTCCCTCCCCCCTCCTCTTCCCCCTTTTTCTCCTTTCCTTTCTTTCCTTTCCCCCTCTCCCCTCCCCCCCTTCCACATGGTTCCCCACCTATACCCATGTCCCTTTATCCTTCCTCTCCTTTTCCTCCCCTCTTTTCCTCCCCCTTCCCCCTCCCCTCCCTTTTCCCCAGCCCTTCCTGTTTTGGTGATCCCTGGGTTGGTGAATAGGGAGTTAATCCCAGGTATATCCTGTTTGAACACCTTACTCTTATCTTGCTTGACTTTTAGATTTTGTCCACCGTGAGGGGGATTACCTTCGGATGCCCTGGCTATGCTGCCCAAATGCCTTGGTAGTCACCATAGGTAAGCGATGCAAATTCCCCAATGTACATATATTGTTATTTAACTGTATTGATTGTTCTGTTGTATATCTTGTGTTATGGGCTACATGATATAAATTGCTGTTGTCACCTCCTTAGACATGAGTTACTCCTCCTGAGGAAGCGTTTATTACCACAAAACATGTAGAGGTATCTTTGTGGAATCTACGATACTTGACACCCCCACCATCTACTGGGGGCAGCTCCACAATAAGCAATTATCACCTGACTGTAATTATTGATTTTAATGACTGTTTTGTCAATGTAATATGTCTTTTTAGAATTATTTTTGTACGAATAAATGTTACATTTTATATAAACTTTTTTGTCCAGTCCTTGAGTACCAAGATAGTCCATCTTCCATTTTTGCTAGGGGCATGTTTGGGGTAGCCCCAGACCTTCTCTTTCTTAAGTCACATAATTTAGGATGATGGTAACCCGCTACAAATGTTACAACTTCAGTTGAGGCATATATCCTATTTATACATACTTGGTAGGATGAAAACCCTAAGCTTAACATCAGGCACAATAAGATTTCCAATTCTAATTGTTAATCTTCCTAGAAGTCACTTACCCAGCCTTCTGCGGGGTAGGAATGACCAAATTAGAGCCTCCACTATCCCTTAGGACCCTGGCTTAAACAGCCATGCCGTTAAAGCCAACAACTGTAAAGGATGGAAGATCAGACAGCAGTTGGGATTGATTCTAAAGGGTCCAAGAGTCGTCCATCGACATGTTCGCAATGTTGGAGTACTAAGTTCTCCTGGGTTAGCCCCTGGCAATCAGAATCACCAATATTCCTTCTACTTGAATCCTGACGAGCAGATGAGGTAAAAATTGTAACAGCAGGAAAGCATAAATTAGGGAGAACTGGCCCCAGAGTGTCACCAGAGCATCCACCAGACATGCTTGAGGATCCCAGGTCCTGAAGACAAACCTGTCCAACTTTGCATTGCACCTGGACATTGGAAGACCCACATCTAAGGTTCCCCATTATCAGCAGAGCTGCTCAAACACCTGGGCGAAGAGCCCATTCCCTTGGAGACAGCTGTAGAGGACTGAGGAAATCCACAGGCTAATCGTCCATGCCTAGAATGTAGACAGTGAGAGATATGGTGTTTTCCCAAGGATGCAATCCACTGCCTCCTGGACTGCCTGACTTCTGGTGCCTGCTTGATGATTTATGTATGCCACTGCTGTGGCTTTGCCCTACTGAACCCTCACAGGGAGGACCTTCTGAAAGTGGTGGTCCTCCACTGCAAACTGAAGACACCTTTGGTGAGATGGATAGATAGAAACATGTAGGTAAGCATTTTTGCTATCCACTGTTGCCAGGAAATCTCTGACTGAGACCATCCATAACTTCTGCATCTGTAGAAACGTGTTGAATCTTTTTTGTCTGGGCCAAAAAATAGGCCCAGGCATTTTAGACTGAGCGGCCAATTTTTCCAGGAACCGGAGGGGGGCGGGGGGGGGGGGGGTTAGATAGTCACAGAGTCAATCCTCCACACTGTATTGTAAAGGGGCATTTTGATATAAAGGGGACTGCATTGTAAAGGGGCACTGTGATGATTACAGTGCAGCCCCCTTTACATTACAGTGTCCTTTGCAATCATGCCCCCCCTTTTCTCTCTAATCACAGTGCCCCCTTTTACTCTCTGCTCATTGTGCAGATCTCTAGCTCCTCCCACCCCCTGCTCCCTAACATCAAAGTCCGCACAGCCCCCTTTATATTAAAGTCTGCAGAGCCCCCCTTACATCACAATCCACAGAGCGCCCTTACAATAAAATTCATAGACTGCGTCGTACATCAGAGTCCACAGAGCCCCCCTTACACTACAGTCTGCAGAACCCCCCTTACATCACAATCCACAGATTCCCCCTTACATCAGAGTCCACAGAGCCCCCCTCACATCAGAGTCCGCAGTCCCCCTTAGAGTTCACAGAATAGCATAGCCAGATGTGAACGGTGGCCGCGGTCTGTGTTAGCCCCGTCTGGGCCGTAGTCGCCGCTTCCCTCCCGCTGTGTGGCCCGGTCACCAACAGGCCAGTCCTGGTATACAAGCCAGCAGTGGCGGCTGGTGTTTTTTTTTGGGGTTAAGGGCGGCAAACAACCACCCCCCCCGTGGCACCTCAACCCCCCCCATCTGCCCGATGTCTGCCAGTCCGGCACTTACCCCATCTAGGTGGTGGGCATCTGGCCAGCATGCAGTGGGCATTCGGGCAGCGGCTACTGTATCCTATCCTCCTCACTTCCGCCGTGCGTCTCCCCTCCTCCTCCTAGGTGTCCAATAGGATCGCCTGTCCTTTCAGCCAATCGGGTGACGGGTCTCAGACCTGCTTCCTGCCCTGCCGGCATTAGGATCATTGTTACAATAGTGATTATTCATTCGCTATTTTAACACACCTGGGTGATCTGTGAGCGCACTCTCTGCGCCCCGGGCCCACTCTATTTTGAAGCCTATTAGAGCCTCTGGCAAGAAGCCGGTGCTGGATGGGAGGGCCGGCGCCCGTGCGCCCTCAATGGATGCGCCGACTCTGTGTAATAGTTACTGTGTAATGGCTAAAAGTGCAACATATGCTGAATTCTTCATGAAATACATGCTCCACTTTTTTCTTTTTGCATTCTGCACAACTTTACTTAGTTTGGCAATCGTTTTGATATCCCCAAATGAAACATTTATATTTTAAAATTAACAGTGTCTTTACTCACTGAACAGTTAGTTTACTTTATCCCTTGGCTTCAATGATATAACAGCACTTCTGCATCTATCACTAATGACAAGTTTGCATTCTTTATTACCTCCACTGGGTGGAACAAGTGTTAAACAGTGCTTTTGTTGACTGCTTTATCTCTTTCCATTAGTAATATAACACCACATCTGCATTCATCACAAATGAAGACGATGCATTCTTTATTATGTCCACTAGGTGGAAGAAGTGTTACATCACATATCAGTTGTGATTTTTTTCTTATACTCAAATCAATAGAGGCCTGGCTTATGAACATCCACAAACTAAATACATTCATTGACCCACAAATAACAGTGAAAAATTTGTAAAAAAAAACTTGGAACTCTAACTTCTTAGAAAACCTGCTTATTTATACAAATATTAAAACCATTTTCTATTAAAATAAAGGCCTGATATATGAATTCCTACTTCAATGAGACGCGTAGTCAATGTTAATCATAAGAATATACATGAACAGCTACTGGAACCTTAACACATACGGACCTCCACCAGCATACCTCAGTCCAAAGCTATACCTCCAACAAAACAATGTTGCAATAGCCCACATATATTTACACACTTATCATCAATAGTCTTTCAAAAAATACTCAAATGGATGTGCTGGAGTCAGGGCACCATAAAGAATTGCATTATATATAGTTTAAATAAAAATAATGATTGTGAAAATAATAAATAGCCAATGACTAGTGCTACATTTTTGAGTGTGTCCCAGTGGGGACCTAAAGCTGCATCCTGGGATATAGGCCCCCAATCATTGCCAACTTAACCAGTGTCCACTTCATGTACAGTGCATATAGAAAAGAACCACCCCCTTTTAAAATAATCAAATTTTGTTGCTTTGCAGCCTGAAATGAAAACAGACACAGTTTTTGTTTTATCCAGCTGTATTTACTAGTGCAACTTATAACATTTGTACAGGACGCAAAAGGTTTGGTCCTGGATGGGTGGTATATAGCACCAATATTTGTATTATGGACCCTTTAAGGGAAGTGTGGACGTATTCAGGGGGTCAACCGAAATGGGTGAGGACTAAGGATGGGTGAGGGCTTGTTCGGAAACCGAACGTGCCCGAGCCCGCCAGGAAGTGAATCCTGCACTGCGCTTATCACAGGCAGTGAGACATTCCCTGATCGCTGCAGCCGCGGATCGGGGAAATGTCTCACTGCCTGTGATTAGCGCAGTGCAGGGTTCACTTCCTGGCTGGCTCAGGCACGTTTGGTTCTGAACAAGTCCGAGCCCATCCTTAGTGAGGATTCCCGGGATAGCCAGATTGAAGTGAGGACTGACTCGCAGTTCTCTCTGTGTTGGTAGGGCTATTTGAGAACCGGGATTTCGGAGGCCCAGGCGTGATATTCAGGTGGGAAATGGGCCTCCACCCCTGACTACAGGAACTCCAGAAAACACAGGGTTAAGCATCTCCAGGAAGCAGCTCTTAAGGACAGGAAGTAATGTTAGAGGTGGTTAGGAGGAGCTGTGCGGAGACACCTGTGTTTGGAGAGCTGTGAGGTTGCTGAACGCTGATAAAATAACAACAACAACAAGGACTGTGCTGAAACCCTGGGGTGAAGTCCTGTCCACAAACAGTATGTGCCTTTGTATTTTTACATTTACGTTGTGCTGAAGACAAGCGGACTTTCTTTTATGTTTTCGTTTCTGAATGCTGCTGGAAGCCTTATTTTGATTTGCTTGCTGGAAATAAAAACCTATCTGTTTAAGTTTACCGGCTTTGCACTTGGTCCTGTGGAGCTACAATCCCCCAAACATTACAACTGGCATCTTGGATGCTGGCAGAGTGCATTTGCAGCTGCAAAATCAGTTTAAAAACTGAAAACTGACACTTAAAGAGACAGTGTACCTATGGCATGTCTTGGATGAAATCAGTTCAGATGTTGCAAACAGCAGGAAAAGACAATGAGGAGGTCATCAAGTCGCTTGCACAAGCCACCGTGACCCAGCAGCAAGCTTCTATGGAGGCAAACCGCGAGCCATGAGGAGGCGCTGGCTCAGCAGCAGCAAGCCCCTTGCACAGGCTGTGGCGTGCAGCAGGAAAATACCCATTTGCTGGCTGCCCAGTATTCAGCCCAGCAGGAAGCCACACAGGCACAAGTGGTTGCCTTGCAGGAGGCAGTGCAGCGTCTCGCTCAGGGACAGGAGGAAGCGGCCGTTGCCCCTGGCAACCAAGTATCTGTGAGGGCCAGCCATTTCTTGCAAAAACTGACACCCAGCGATGATGTGGAGGCCTTTTTCACTACCTTTTGAGAGGGTTGCAGAGAGAGAGGGGTGGCCTTATGACCAATGGGCTGGCATTATCTCCCCTTTTCTTACCGGCGACCCGCAAAAGGCCTACTTTGCCCTACCAGCCGAGCACATCAGTGACTATGAGCGGGTGAAGGCAGAGATCATGGCCCCCCTGGGAGTGATCACAGCCGTCCGGGCCTAGAGGGTGCACCGCTGGAGGTACCAACCCAACCGACCACCGAGGTCTCAAATGCATGAACTGGTGCAGCTGGTCAATAAATGGCTGCAACCTGAAAAATTGACAGGCCCGCAAATGGTGGAACGGGTGGTGATGGACCGGTACCTGCAGTCCCTACCAGATGACCTGCAGCGCTGGGTAAGCCACGGAGACCCTGCAACCGCAGACCTGCTGGTGGAGTTAGTTGAAAGATATACCATGGTGGAGGACCTGCTCGGGCCTGCCAAGCGTCGGGAACCCACACCAAGGGCAGCAAGGCCAGCTGCAGCACCTAGGAGGGAGACCCTACCCCAGTGGTTCTCAACTCCTGTCCTTGGGACCCACTAACAGGCCAGGTTTGCATGATAACTGAAATTCATCCCAAGTGATATCATTTGCTGCTCAGTGATTGCAGTATTCTAGTCTGCATCTCCCCAAGGTAATACTTAAAATCTGGCCTGTTGGTGGGTCCTGAGGACAGGAGTTGAGAACCACTGCCCTACCCGATGTTGGAGCCCACAAACCTGCCTCATCTTCCACAGAACCATGGAGATTCCTTTTCCCAAGGATGGGCGACATACAGTGTTGGTGATGCCGATCCTGGGGGCAGGCATACTTGGCCACAATGCCCACTTCAGGAGGAGCCCATGGAGTGCGCAGCTGGTCGGAGAGCCTCTTTCTATGTCCAAAGGGCATGTGCCACCCATCTTGACCTGTCAGTTTGAATGTGAAGTATGGGTGAACCACCTTCCTGTTAAGGCTCTCCTGGACTCCGGCAGTATGGTGACGCTGGTACATGCCAGGATGATTGGAAGATTTGGCCCCGTAGGTAAGACTCTGTGGGTAGTATGTATCCATGGGGACACCATTGAGTACCCCCTGGTCCCGGTGTCCATTGCGTATGGCCATATCCCAATGATCCAAGAGGTTGGGGTAGTGAACAGTCTAATACATTATAATATAGTGGGGTGGGACTGTCCACTGTTTCTTGAACTATGGAACCAGGTACAGAGTGGGCTTCCTGGACAACTAGGAATACTGGGGACACTGGACCTTGAAGGGACAGAGTCTGAGGGGTTCAGGCCTAAACCCCCCCAACACAACCCCCTAATTTGGAGATACCTGTCATTGATAAGGAAATTGCAGAGAATGTTGATTTGGGTGATAATGTTCATATTTCAGGTCTCAAAGCTAAGTTGAGTTCTGGGGGGGGGGGGGGGGGAACTCCCCATTACAGGTTATGCTGGGGGAGGGTAAAGATGAACTCTCCCCATTGCAGGTTCTGGTTGAGGAGGATGAAGGGGAAACATCCTCAAGGCCAGTGCACCCAGACCTGGATGTATCCAGGGGTGCGTTTGGCACCGCCCAGTTACAGGATCCTACCTTGGTCAATGCTCAGGACCAGGTTTCTGTTTTTGATGGGGTCCCACAAATACCAGGTGCAGATCAGAGTTTTCCTCATTTTGCATTAAAGGGGGACTTGGTTTATCGAGTGGCTGAAAGCCGAGGGGAAACTGTACAGCAATTGCTGGTTCCTCAACCATATAGGCTGATGCTCCTCGATCTAGCCCACAATGAAGCACTGGGAGGACACCTGGGGGCTGAAAAAACAGAGGCCAGGGTAACCGACTGGTTTTACTGGCCAGGGGTGAAGGCTGAGGTCAAAAGATATTGTGCATCTTGTCCCACTTGCCAGTTAACTGTCCCAGTGTCCTGCTACAGAAACCCAGGGTGACAAAGCACATACCATTTGCTTACCAAAAAATGTGACTCCTTAAACTTATGAGGTCACATGCACTTGTCATCTGCTGGATATTTACAACCACTTCATTCAAAAAACAACAGTGCAAGTATAGTAGCTTGGTCCAGTACCAACCACAGGGAACCCTGTAAATGTAAAGAATAAAGCATGCTATAGTGCAATACCAGGACAAGTAAACAATGTGTTGCTTTATCCCAGTAAAGTTTGTTGGAAGTGCATTACTTTAATAAAGCAGCACATTGTGTCCTGGTAATGCAAATAGCATGCTTTATTCTTTGCATACACGGGGTTGCTGTGGTTGGTACCTGAACAAGCAGAGTGATCAAAGGCTGCTCCTGGGAGAAAGCTACTATAAATGTCTTGTCACTTTTTGAGTGATGTAGCTGTAAATATCCGGCAGATAACAAGTGTATGTAACTTCATAAGTTTAAGGAGTACATTTTTTAGTAAGCAAATGGTATGTGCTTTGTCTTGATGATGGTACACTGAAGTCTGTGCAAACAGCTTGCAGTGGATCTGCACACGTTTATTACAGCACAATTGGAATGTATGTGTGTGTGTGTGTGTGTGTATATATATATATATATATATATATATATATATACCGTATATATATATATATATATATATATACGGTATATATATATA
>BLSH010302413.1:2406643-2414143 GCA_018402905.1 Glandirana rugosa | reverse complement strand
GTGACAGGCATCTTGTGGGCAATGTTGGTATTACAATTCCAGAAGATATTATTTTCCCTTTATAGGCTGAAGGCATGACAGAAGTAATGATTGTACCTGTGGACATGGTGGAGGTTTCTACACATTGGAGATGTCCTGAATTATAACAATCTTATTTTTGAAGTGATTGGCGATCTCCTGGGCAGTGAGTAAGTTAGTGGGTGGTGGCAGCGAAGGACAGAGTAGAGCATTAAAGGTGGAGAAGAGTTGACGGGGACTGGATGATAATGTGTTAATGAGTGATAAAATAGGTTTGTATGGCAGTGAGGAAGCAGGAATAGTATTTTAGGAGGGCAGATTAATATTGGTTGAAGTCTTCCTGGGACTTAGTCGTGCGCCACAGACGCTCAAGAGCGTGGCTACATTTTCTGAGACTTCTGGTGTTGTCTATTTGCCAGGGGACGGGGCCTGATTCTGCGTGTAGTGAGGAGGGCAAGCTTGTCTAGGGAGGATGAGCTATTGTAGATGAAAGTGGCTAGGTTGGGGCAGAACAGGGGTGATATATCGTCATAGAGTTGGTCAGTAGAGAAGAGAAGGGTTGGGGTGGCGAAGGTTTCTATGGGTAACTGTTAGGCGGTTGGAGGGAAAGGAGGTGGAAGACTGGGAGAGAGCCAAACCAATAAGGCGGTGATTAGAGAGTGGGGAAGGATTGTTGGAGAGGTTGCATGGAGTGCATAGATAGGAGAAGACAAGGTCAAGGGTGTTGCTATTGGAGTGAGTAGGAGCCTGTATCCATTGCTTCAGGTCAAGAAATAAGATTAGACTGAGAAGTTTAGAAGTAGTAGTGGTATTAGCATTAACAGGGATGTTGAAGCCACTGAGAATGATTGTGGAGATTTCAGAATAGAGAAAGTAGGGTAGCCAGGCAGAGAAGTCATCCAGAAAGTTTGATACCAGTTCAAGGGGCCGGTAGATTACAGCAATTATTAGAGAAACAGAAGAAAATAGACAAATACAATGTGCCTCAAAAGAGGAGAGTGTCAGAGAGGGAGATGGTGAAAGTACCTGATATGTGCTGCATGGGGCTAGAAGCATTTCCACTCTGCCTCCCCTCTGTCCACTAGGTCTGGGGTAGTGGGTCCAGATAAGGCCACCATGGGAGAGGGAAGCAAGAGAAGTAGTTTCGGATTCATTGAGCCAGCTTTCGGTAATGGCAAGTAGGTCAAAGGAATTTGTGATCAAGGTCGTGAAGGGTGGTGAGTTTGTTGCAGATAGAGCAGGCATTCCAGAGGTCACAGGAGAAGGGGAGGCTGGTCTTGGGAAGAAGAGGAATGGAGACTAAGTTCTGTGGGTTGCAGCTGCTACCAGAGGGTGTAGGGAGATGGGTTCATCAGACAAAGACAGATGATGGAGTCCCGGGGTTTGGGGATGTCACTAGAGGTTAGAAGAAACAGCTAGTATAAATGCCTGTATTGCAGCTGCAGAAGAGGCCTCAGACTGAGAGAGTGTGGGACAACATTATTAGCCAATCAGACTGTACTGCACTGCACATTGCTGGCAATCTAATCCAGCTGATGGTAGAAAAGAGCAGATTTGATGACCTTATCAGACTATCGTAAAGTACAAAGAATTAAAAATCGTTTAGCAGGTAAAACCGTTTGCATACGATATGTTTAGCGGGTAGTCTGGACTAGCTATAAAATGTGTTTTTTAGGCACTTTTTTGTATATATTTTGTTATGCATTTTGCAAAAGGAACTGATGGGGCAAAAACAAGAAGTACTTTTAAAACATGTAAGGAACTGCATGTGTAAAAAAATCAGGTTGTATGTATTTTATGGGCATTTTCTGTGTACAACTTTTTTGAAAGATGCAGTGTACCAAAGAACACAGATCTGGACTGTTCTATTGAAAACAATCTACTTTAGCTGTATTTTAACCATTGTAGCGCCCTCTACCCTTAGGTAGGTGCTGAATGTCAGTATTTTTGACAGGTGAGGTAAATTTAGTCAGGCCTCAGTCAGGCCTGATTGTTTTGATTCTGGGCAGGGGAGAGGCTCAGGGAGTGGTTGGTGACACCTCTCGGCTATCTCCTCTTTGGTTCTAGAAGACCACTGCCTAAGTGGTAAGTAAGTAAGTAGAGCTTGGTATTTGCCTTGGAGTTATCCCTGACCCTTGTTTTTGCTGTTTGTTGCCCTCCAACGCTCCTTGCTGCAAAGGCCAGTTATAGGTGTAGGCAGTGGTCATTGTTTAGTATGTTTGATTTTTGGTCAGGCAATGCATTGACATCTTTGCTGCCACTGTGCTACATGCTGGGTGTTCAATGTGCCCCTGCACCTTTAAGGAGGGGTGGGGCCCCCTCCAGACCATCTGCCTTCACCTATCTTATTAGAATGCATGTGCTCCCACTGTGGAGTCTCTCACAAGTCAGAGATAGGACTACAGATCACAGGGTGTCTTGGTGGGGCCTGTAGCTTACGCATGGATATTTGGATTTATCCCTGGCCCTTGTTTTTGCTCATCCTATAAGCACCCTATACCTTATCCAAGTTAAATCCCCTAATAAAAACAAACAAAAAAAACCACAAGTACCGGCCTGTTCTTCCTGACTCCGGAGGTGTGGAAGAGTGACTGAGGGCAGAGTGACAGGTGAATCACTACTTCTTCTAGCAACTCCTAAGGGGGAATGGCTACACCATAAACACAGCTAAAAATGTGTGCTTTTAGAATATTTTATTATAATTTCAGTAAGTCTGTTTTAGGACAAACCATGTCCTTTTTTATTTGCAAAAAAGACGTGCTGCTCAGCCTTTACAATGTTATCAAAATGACATGTTCATTCTATTGCAATTAAGTTAATATAACTTTATTTAAAATGTCCCTTGTGTAAATTTAAACGAGAGATCAAATATTGACTGTTTTCAGCACTGAGGTTAAGGCTTAGTTCAAGTGATAACCATTTTGCGTGGGATTGCTGTTAACTTTGCCTTTTTGGAATGAATTCCGCATTTTGTGTTAAAAAATAAATTTCAGTTCAAAGAACATCAGCATGTTTTGGTACTTTTATGTAAGTGTTTTGGAGTCTTTGAAATAGTAGGTATAGGGAATGGATAGAGCCATTTTTATTCAATCATTTTTTTTTTGCTGTCTGTGTCCCATTGGGGAGATTTTATGGGGAGATTTTTCCTTCAGTCCTGGACACACATCAAGAAATCTCTTTACATATGGCATCAAATACAGGGTTCGCTATTCAAAATACAAAATTTCAACCTCCTGACCTGTCTGCGGGCCAACACCGTGTGCCCCCCTGGCCAGTGGGACCAAATAGCTGTAGAGCAGTCCTGCCAGCTTTGGGACTGTAAGGGATACCCAATGCAGGTATCCAGCTGTAGCAGGGATGACGAGATCAGTGGGTTCAGCAGCAGTTGGTATGTGGATCTCCACTGTGGTCTCTCACCAGAACAGGATACTGGACAGTGGGACAAGCACAACAATAGAACATTCTAGATGCTGGAACATCCAGGCACAGGAACAACCGGACACTTAAACGTTGACTCTAAGACTCCATGCATACTGGACGTTAAAAAAAACGTTCTAAAAACGTCAGGGGCTTTGTAGTGAGTTTTTCAACTTTTATCAGCGTGTTTTTTTTTTAAAACATTTTTTGAGTGTTTTTGCGCGTCAGCGTTTTTGAGCGTTTATGGTCGTTTTTAAGCTTTCAACGTTTTTTGTGGTCAGCAGAACCACTCTTGAACGCGATTTTAGGGCATTCTGACAACAGCCCATAAACTCCATTGCTGATAAACGACAATATATGTCCATGTGTGCATGGACACATAAGATAACATAGAGGGGAGTTTATGGGATGTTAAAGAAAATGCCCAAAAATGACCATTTAGCAACTACAGTGTTCATGGAGCCTAAAACAGCAGCACTGTCTTCCGGCAGCACATGGTCCCCTCCCAACAAACAGTCTCTCTCTTGCAGCATGTGGACCTGCACAGCAACTCACAACACAGCAGCACATTACACAGTAAAAGCAGCCCCTGGGCAGCAGAAATGCAGCACAAGTTCTGAGCTCTCAACACACTCAGCCCAGTGATATACAGGCAGTAGCCACATGCTCAGCTCTCTCTTCTCTGTTCAACACTCTTGCACAGGCCTGCAAACTGTGCAGGCACTCCAGCCACTCCGCCCAGCAAAGGACCCCCTCTTCATGCTGTGACCCTCTGGCAGCTCTGAGCACTATCCCTGGGTTACAAGTAAATACCTCAGGTGTACTCAGTGTACTGCTAATGCTCCACAAGTGTACTGCTAGTGCTCCACAAGTGTACTGCTAGTGCTCCACAAGTGTACTGCTAATGCTCCACAAGTGTACTGCTAGTGCTCCACAAGTGTACTGCTAATGCTCCACAAGTGTACTGCTAGTGCTCCACAAATGTACTGCTAATGCTCCACAAGTGTACTGCTAGTGCTCCACAAGTGTACTGCTAATGCTCCACAAGTGTACTGCTAGTGCTCCACAAGTGTACTGCTAGTGCTCCACAGGTGTACTGCTAATGCTCCACAAGTGTACTGCTAGTGCTCCACAAGTGTACTGCTAGTGCTCCACAAGTGTACTGCTAATGCTCCACAAGTGTACTGCTAGTGCTCCACAAGTGTACTGCTAGTGCTCCACACGTGTACTGCTAGTGCTCCACAAGTGTACTGCTAATGCTCCACAAGTGTACTGCTAATGCTCCACAAGTGTACTGCTAGTGCTCCACAAGTGTACTGCTAATGCTCCACAAGTGTACTGCTAGTGCTCCACAAGTGTACTGCTAATGCTCCACAAGTGTACTGCTAATGCTCCACAAGTGTACTGCTAATGCTCCACAAGTGTACTGCTAGTGCTCCACAAGTGTACTGCTAGTGCTCCACAGGTGTACTGCTAATGCTCCACAAGTGTACTGCTAGTGCTCCACAAGTGTACTGCTAGTGCTCCACAAGTGTACTGCTAGTGCTCCACAAGTGTACTGCTAATGCTCCACAAGTGCACTGCTAATGCTCCACAAGTGTACTGCTAGTGCTCCACAAGTGTACTGCTAGTGCTCCACAAGTGTACTGCTAATGCTCCACAAGTGTACTGCTAATGCTCCACAAGTGTACTGCTAATGCTCCACAAGTGCACTGCTAGTGCTCCACAAGTGTACTGCTAATGCTCCACAAGTGCACTGCTAGTGCTCCACAAGTGCACTGCTAATGCTCCACAAGTGTACTGCTAATGCTCCACAAGTGCACTGCTAATGCTCCACAAGTGCACTGCTAGTGCTCCACAAGTGTACTGCTAATGCTCCACAAGTGTACTGCTAGTGCTCCACAAGTGTACTGCTAATGCTCCACAAGTGCACTGCTAGTGCTCCACAAGTGTACTGCTAGTGCTCCACAAGTGTACTGCTAGTGCTCCACAAATGTACTGCTAATGCTCTACAAGTGTACTGCTAATGCTCCACAAGTGTACTGCTAATGCTCCACAAGTGTACTGCTAGTGCTCCACAAATGTACTGCTAATGCTCCACAAGTGTACTGCTAGTGCTCCACAAGTGTACTGCTAATGCTCTACAAGTGTACTGCTAATGCTCCACAAGTGTACTGCTAGTGATCCACAAGTGTACTGCTAATGCTCCACAAGTGTACTGCTAATGCTCCACAAGTGTACTGCTAATGCTCCACAAGTGTACTGCTAGTGCTCCACAAATGTACTGCTAATGCTCCACGTGTACTGCTAGTGCTCCACAAGTGTACTGCTAATGCTCTACAAGTGTACTGCTAATGCTCCACAAGTGTACTGCTAATGCTCCACAAGTGTACTGCTAGTGCTCCACAAGTGTACTGCTAATGCTCCACAAGTGTACTGCTAGTGCTCCACAAATGTACTGCTAATGCTCCACAAGTGTACTGCTAATGCTCCACAAGTGTACTGCTAATGCTCCACAAGTGCACTGCTAGTGCTCCACAAATGTACTGCTAATGCTCCACAAGTGTACTGCTAGTGCTCCACAAGTGTACTGCTAATGCTCTACAAGTGTACTGCTAGTGCTGCACAAGTGTACTGCTAGTGCTCTACAAGTGTACTGCTAATGCTCCACAAGTGTACTGCTAGTGCTGCACAAGTGTACTGCTAATGCTCTACAAGTGTACTGCTAATGCTCCACAAGTGTACTGCTAATGCTCCACAAGTGTACTGCTAGTGCTGCACAAGTGTACTGCTAATGCTCTACAAGTGTACTGCTAATGCTCCACAAGTGTACTGCTAGTGCTCCACAAGTGTACTGCTAATGCTCCACACGTGTACTGCTAGTACTCCACAAGTGCACTTGGTAGTGCAGTCCGAGGCGAACATGCAAGGAAAATAAAAACAGCATTCTTGCTTGCACATGATTGGATGATAAAATCAGCAGAGCTTCCCCTCATTTCAGATCTACAGCGACTGCACTTCCAAGTGCACTTGTGGAGCACTAGCAGTTCACCTGTGGATTTGCCTTTAGTAAATCAACCCCATGCATTGCCTAATAGATGTGATCACTCACAAAAAATATTAATTGCAGCTCCTCCCATATTTAGCGCAAAGTTCCTGACCTGGGTGGCCCACAGCATACTTCAACCTTCTATCACTTTTTCTTTTACTATTTTCATTGTTCGTTTCAATTTTTTTGTAAAGCTGTACAGGGCAAGCATGGCTAGATTTGGGAATATTGTGATCTTCTTGGGTACCACTGACAAGCCTACTACCATGTTTGCCCTGTCATAGTGGATTTCTGCTCCTAGAGGGAACAGCTAAGCAAACAGTTCTGTAAGACACATACTGTCTTTGCCCCATATTCACCCAGCAGAACCAGTCGGATTGCTTTTTCAACACTTTACTTGATAAAACATCAAATTATACATCAGAGGCTTTCACATGACTATGGTATTGCAAGATATTGTGGCTGCCATGACCTTGAATGAACTCCACCCAACTTTATTATACCCTGCCACATAAACCAAACAATTAAAGTCTTTCCTTGGCGTTGAACAGCCATGGCACAACCATTTATTAACCACTTCAATACCAGGCCTGTTTCTTGAGTTCGGTGCTTACCAGTTAAAAACAGTTTTTTTTGCTATAAAATTACTTAGAACCCCCAAACATTATATATATATTTTTTTCTAACACCCTAGAGAATAAAATGGCGGTCATTGAAAAAATGTATGTCACACCGTATTTGCGCAGCGGTCTTACAAGCGTGCTTTTTTTTGAAAAAATTCAGTTTTTTTAGTTAAAAAATAATAAAACAGTAAAGTTAGGCAAATTTTTTTCCATATTGTGAAAGATAATGTTACGCCGAGTAAAATGATACCCAACATGTCATGCTTCAAAATTGCGTCCGCTCGCGGAATGGCGATAAACTTTGCAAATTAAAAATCTCCATTGGCGACATTTAAAAAATTCTACAGGTTAGCAGTTTTGCGTTACAGAGGAGGTCTAGAGCTAGAATTGTTG
>BLSH010302413.1:2386635-2406329 GCA_018402905.1 Glandirana rugosa | reverse complement strand
CAGTATACTGCAGGAACCCAAACTCACCACTATAGACTTACCACGGACGTCGACGTCCGTGGTAAGACCGTTGGGAAGACGTCATTTCTGACGTCATTTCCGCCGGCCGTGTTATGGAGCCGAGTGAGCGGCTTCAGCCGCTCAGTCGGCTCACAGACACTGGGGGGACAGCATGGGATCATCTCCGCTGCTGCCGGCGGGTCCGGTAAGCGGCGGAGATGACCGGAAAGCGGCGGGAGGGGGGGGGGCACCTCTCCCGCCGCTGATAAAAGTGATCTTGCGGCGAATCCGCCACTAAGATCACTTTTATCTTGCAGGGAATCGCCTGCTGAAAAAAACGGTATCTTAATGGTGCCTGCAGCTGCAGGCACCATTCAGATATCACCACTCAAACCCAAGGACGTCATATGACGTCCGGCGGTACGGAAGTGGTTAAATAAAAATAAATACAACTTTATTACAAAAACACATATTTTTATTAACAGAACAGGAACAACAAGAACAATATACAGTAAATAATTGACCTACTTAATAGGCCCAGGGTCTTTGAAGGCACCTGCATTTTACCAACTGGCTGTATCTGCCACAAATTTCCACTTCAAGGCCCCCAGCCACACTGAGAAAAATGATTCTGTTGGCTTGTAATTTTAACATAAAATTGTTATAATTTTCAATAAATAAATGTTAATTAATTTTCTTTGATATTTTAAGTACCTTACTTAATTTTCATTAGTTCTTAAAATGCACCTTTTACATTTACAAAAATAATGTATAATATTGAGTAATCTAGACAAAATGTTTAAGGTATGGGCCTTTCCATATTCTAATTGAGTTACATTTACTTAAAAAAAAAAAAATCTTTTCATTTGATTAAAATTACAGTAAGCATGTTTGCCAAACGTGCAACTGCACGAGTTCTGATACTTTGAAAACCTGCACAAGGCAGTTCCCATACATTTGGGACCCAGGACAAAAGAGGACCACCAGTGACAAGAATTTTTCCAAGTTGCTATGCAATGGCATTGAAAGGTAAGAATGAACATTGAACAAATTATTGTTCACATGCTTTAAATGTTGCTTAACATACCATCCAAAATGTTTATTTTATTTGCAGATGAATATATTTATAATAAATGGACATATGTCCTTGTATACACCTATTCTGACAACTCACTTGTGTGCACGCAAAGTTTGCGCTTACTGCATTCGGCAGATCGCAACCAAAATGCAGGGCGAGGGGCTGCTGGCTGTTAAGCTTAAAAACTGTTTTGTGCCACAAAAATAAATGTTTCTGCAATTCGGTTTTGAAGTTATTGCATATTAAATTTTAGATTATGTGACCTCAAGCCCCACCCAATGTTATTAAAATTTAAAAACAAAGATAGCATTATTGTGCTGCATCTGTGCTGCAAAAATGAACATTTTTGCCGTTTTGGTTTCAGAGATATTACTCATAATAGTTGATGAAACTCTGCCCACTTTGTGCCCCATGCTATTAAATTTTAAAAACAATTATACCATTTGTTTGTGCTGATTTGTGCCACGGTTTTTGAGATATTGGAATTCAAATTCAGGTTATGTAACATCAAGCCCCACCCTATTTGCACCTAATGTTATTAAAATTTAAAAACAAAGATAGCATTAGTTTGCACTGCATCGGTGCTGATTTGTGCTGCAAAAAGGAATGTATGTGCTGGTTTGGTTTGCACCATGTTATATTACATTTAAATACAATTATACCATTTGTTTGTGCTGCGTTTGTGCTGATTTGTACCAGAACAACAAACTTTCTGTTTGTTCGGTTTTTGAGATTTTGGACATTCAAAGTTAGATTATGTAGCCTAAGGCTTTACACTATGTTTTTACATTTAAAAAACAAATATACCATACCTTTGTTCTGCATTTGTGCAGCAAACACAAGCATATTGGTATAGTGTATTTTTTTTCACATAGCACTCTCAGTTTGTATCAGAATGATTATGGGACTCATTTATGCTTTTAGTCCCGGTTAACACAGGGGCGACCTGTCAGGCGACTTAGCCGCCTGAGAGTTGCGCTCCATGCAGTGCAATGGAGCCATTCTAATAGAAGAGACTCAAGTAGCTCCGACTTAAAAAAAGGTTCATGCGCGACTTTGGGCGACCTCCGAGCGACTTGCATTGAATTCTATTATAGCAGTTGTTTGCAAGCCACGCTGAGGTCGCACTGTGCGGAGAGTCAGACGACTTTGAAGCCACCCCTGTGTGAACCGGGTCTTAACCTAAGCCACCCTAAAAACCTAAAATATACCTTTGAAGTTTTTCAGGAGATCTTTTTAGAGCTAGATGTGAGGAATCTATCTTCACAAGTTTACAATTTAAAGTGCAAATTACTTACCTAAAAGGCTTTAAAAAAAACTTAATACATTCTGTGTTCTATGTTCTTTACAGATATACTGTATGTTACATATGTGTGTTTCAGTTTGATTTGTTAGCTGAGAAAAAGCTGTTTTTTTTCTTTTTTTCTTCTTTTTTTAAATAGATGTTTATACATTTGATTCTGCTTTAATAATATTAAATTTGTAACACTTTATAAATAATAAATGTTAATTTGTTTTGAAAGCCTGTTTCACGAGACTTCCTTTTTTTTTAAAAAAAAACATTATTATTATTATTACTATTAATAAATAAAAACATTCAAACATATATAAAATACATTTGGAAAATAAGTTATAAGTTAAACTATGTTTTATAAGTTAAACTATGGTTGCAAGTAATAGGGTAGCACAGGGGTAGAGTGGTTAGCACATTCACCTAGCAGCAAAAGAGTTGCTGGTTCGAATTCCGACCATGACACTACCTGTATGGAGTTTGCATGTTCTCCCTGTGCCTGCATGGGGTGTTCTGGTTTCCTCCCACACTCCAAAGACATGCTGGTAGGGTAATTGACTTTGTCTAAATTGGCCCTAGTATGTGTATATATGAATGTGAGTTAGGGATCTTTAGATTGTAAGCTCCATGACGGCAGGGACTGATGTTAATATACAATATATATGTAAAGTGCTGCGTAAATTGATGGTGCTATATAAGTACCTGAAATAAATAAGTTAATGTTTGTATTCCCAACTTAAACGTATGGTCTGTAAACTGGAAAAATTAGTAGGCTTTACTTAAACCTGTGGTCTAGAAACTGGAAAAATTATTAGGCTTTACTTAAACCTATGGTCAAGGAACTGGAAAAATTAGTAGGCTTTACTTGAACCTATGGTCAAGGAACTGGAAAAATTAGTAGGCTTTACTTGAACCTATGGTCTATAAACTGGAAAAATTGAGTTGGCTTTACTTGAAGCTATGGTCTATAAACTGGAAAAATTGAGTTGGCTTTACTTGAACCTATGGTCTATAAACTGGAAAAATTGAGTTGGCTTTACTTTAACCTATGGTCTATAAACTGGAAAAATTGAGTTGGCTTTACTTGAACCTATGGTCTATAAACTGGAAAAATTGAGTTGGCTTTACTTGAACCTATGGTCTATAAACTGGAAACATTGAGTTGGCTTTACTTAAAACTATGGTTCCAGACAAGTTAAGCTATGTGATATCCACAGTGACTCTTAATCTCAAAGGATTATCTCTATATCAATAAAAAATGAATCCTCCATTCCCTGTAGATGACAGTTGTGTGGAAACGCGTTGGAATAGAGTATCTTGGTAACGCCACCCCACTGGTAGGACGAGTGATATCGCTGCCAGACATTTTAAACGCTCATGCTTAGTTTTTTTAGCATAGATGTAAGTGTAACCTTTAACAGCATTTTAATAAAATTACTTTGCGGTTTTACACTATGAGGCTTTTTTTTCCCTTATCTAAATGTTATTTGCAAACATTTGGAGTTTGATTTATACCTTGAGTGGATTCAAAGTTTCCAAGCACACCTGAGATATCCATACTGATGATCAGCAGGCTGAATCTGTGTGGGAGTGATCAGCTTGGAAGAGCGTCACAGAGCTAGTAGAATCTCATCCACCGATATGATTACATCTATATAGCGAGTTTGATCTCTGTAACAGGGATCCATCACTTTTGGTAAAGAGCCAATATATAGCGAGTTTGATCTCTGTAACAGGGATCCATCACTTTTGGTAAAGAGCCAATTTTACAAGAAGGAACATTGTTGCCAGCAATATAGACGATTTCTTGAAGTGATACTTTGTAACATCTTTTCATCAACAGCATTTAAGACAGATTACAAGGATACTTTCATTACCCCATTAAGCTTGTTATCATGGACTTTTAGGTTGTGGACTACAAGTAACACACACACCACTTAATTGAACCATCCATTTTATTTTTTATATATTTCAAATTGATATTACTGCTTTATTTTTTATCACCATCATACAATATGGTTCACAAAGACACCTTTGACACCTATTATAATTGGTTAGCTTGGATTTTCATGTGGTGGACTACAAGTAACACACACACACACCAGTCAATTGAATAATAATTTTTTATTATTCATTTTTATTTGATGTAGCGATAATCCTTTGAGATTAGGGCTGGGTTGACACTTGTCCGACAAACAAACCAACATTGTGAGCCCAAGTCGCATTAGGTCACCAAATCAATGTTTCCCTATGAGAGCCGTCTTAACTGGTCCGACACAAGTCGGTCCGACTTTGAAAAAGGTTCCTGCACTACTTTAGTCCGACTTTGGTCCTACTTCAACCCATCCGACTTGGTGATTACAGCAGCAGTAAAAGGAATTTATCTCACACTGGGATTGTTTTGATTGGTCAAAGGACAAGTCACTATGTCAAAGTCTGAGCAAAATCTTATCTTGTTCAATCAAGTCGGATGGAAGTAGGACCAAAGTAGGACCGATGCTGCAGGGCAAAGTAGGATCAAAAGTTTGACCGTTTTTGTGTCGGATAGTGTGAACCCAGCCTAAGAGTCACTGTGGATATCACAATATTGCACTAGTCACTTTAGTATTATTAATTGATTCATTAGTTTCACAGTAATAGAGCACCGTTTTTAATTGTTTTTCCCTTTGAACCTTATCCTGGTTTTTGAGTAGCAGCTGTTCCATCAATTTAAACCAGCACACGTTTTTTGTATGTTAACCACTTCAGCCCCGGAAGGATTTGCCCCTTTCCTGACCAGAGCCCTGTTTGCGATTCGGCACTGCGTCGCTTTAACTGAAAATTGCGCGGTCGTGTACCCAAACAAGATTTGCGTCCTTTTTTTCCCACAAATAGAGCTTTCTTTTGGTGGTATTTGATCACTGCTGCGTCATTTCTGATCGCCGCTATAAACAAAAGAAGAGCGACAATTTTGCAAAAAAAAACCAAATGTCTTACTTTTTGCTAAAATACAAATCCAAAAAAAAAATATAAAAAAACATTTTTTTTCATCGGTTTTGGCCAATTTATATTCTTCCTCATATTTGTGATAAAAAAAATCGCAATCTGCGTTTATGGTTTGCGCAAAAGTTGCCGCGTTTACGGATGATGAGAATTCATTTCTGGGATTTTTTTTTTATTTTTTACTAGTAATGGCGGCGATCTGCGATTTTTAGCAGTACTGCGATATTTCAGCGGACATGTCGGAATATTTTGACACTTTTTTGGGACCATTGGCATTTATACAGCGATCAGTGCTATAAAAATGCACTGATTACTGTGTAAATGCCATTGGCAGTGAAGGGGTTAACCTGGAGGGGCGCTCTAAGGGTTAACTGTGTTCCCTGGGCGTGTTCTAACTGTGTTTGGGCTGCCCTAGCAGGGGAAGGGAAGTGATCACAGCCTCCATGTAGAGGAAGGCTGTGATCACAGCCCTTCCCCCCTCACAGAACGGAGGTCCGTGTTTACTTACACGGACCTCCGTTCTTTCACTCCGGGGGGGGGGGCATCGCAGGTAGCCGGCGGAGATCGACTCCGCCTCACCCGCTCCCTGGCCCTCCCCGGACACAATGAGCGTGCATGCGCGCCTCCGGCGGCGAGCGTGCGCTCACAGTGCGCGATCTGGCAACTGCCGTCATATGACGACGTTTTGCGCAGGAGAGCCACCTTGTCGCCGTCAGATGCCGGTCGGCGGTCAGCAAGTGGTTAAAGTTAAGGTATGTAATCCTAACTTAAAACACTATGCTGTTTATAAACTGAAAAAAATGAGTTGGCTTCACTTAAAACAACAAAGTTGAAAACATGAAAAGCCTAATGAGTCAGACAAAAATACGTTTAGTTGACAGTACTTAATAAGCTCATACAAATAGTTGCCTCAATTTTTTTTGAGTAGACCCAGCACAATATTTTTTTACCGTGCAATACAACCCCGGCTTGAGGTAAATTTACTATCGAAATACAGCCAAATAACCCTAAATATGTTACTAACCTAACTTAAATAAGGAAATTACACCCATACCTGAAATGGGCCCAATTCATCATTCTCCAAATTGTATAACTATCACCGCCTTCAAAGACCCTGTGACCTCTGCCCCAAACGCCAAAGCATGAAACCTTATCCTTAGGCAGACCGCCAGATCCTAAATACATGCTGTATGCCACCTTGCAGGCTTGAGACCACAGGTCAATCCCAATGGCGTTAAGATGAACACTATACCTTCTCAAATACAGCCAGCATTGGCGAAACTACCAGGGTCACAAAGGTAGCGCTGCCCTGGTGTTCTGCCACTGTGGTGGGTTCCAAGGCAAGAAGGGGGCCTGCTCATAGACGTAGCTTGAGGGGTCCCCAGCTGGGGAATACCAGTAATTAGCATGACTACATGTTTAGAGAATACAGTTGGTCCCAATCAATTCCATTGGGCCTTGCACAAGCCTAGGTTACTCTCTTCTCTCTCATAAGACTATTTTCTCTTTCACACAGGCATGTGTGTGTTTTCTGTAAAGGCCCACAGAAAGCTGCAGTTATCTGTACACTGCATTTTTTTACACCCATGTGAACGAGGCCTAAACCCTGACACTGCTCTTTATACCTATGAAAGGGTGTCACCTAGTGGCTTAAACAGGGAAGTGCACTACCACCCTCCTACAGATATTCCCAATTCATATAACTCCTATAACCAATATAATAAATGCAAAAAACACACAAGTCACTTTGAAGGACTGGCACATGGCACTTTGAAAAATCAGAATAAAAGATTTTTTTTTTTTACTTTTGACTTTCACAGAATTTTTCTTGATACTATATGGACCAATAATAAGTTTATTGGTTATATGAATTGTTGACCACGTCATGTTTGTTGCACAATTTAGCACTTTGCACTTTTTAGAGATAATTTTCTCAATGCTCATGGATTGATGAATTAATAATTGTGGCACTTTGCACTTTTTAAAGTTATTCATTTTCCTGTAAGTTGATTTATGCACAAATGTAAAAAGGCAGCACCATTTCCCCCTTTAAAGTTGTCTACCCCCAAAAGTGATTTTTACCTACAGGTAAGCCTATAGTAAGGCTTACCTGTAGGTAAAATGAATATCTCCTAAACCTGTACGGTTTAGGAGATATTCCACTTACAATGCAGGACCCTGCCGGAAAGTCCGCCGGAAAGACGGGCTACATGTGCGGGAGTGACGTCTCACGGCTCCGGCCACTCACCCGGGAGAATCCACACAGCGAAGATGTCCGTTCCCTCTGTAGGGACCGGGCAGCCCTGCGGGAGCTTCGTTCTAAGGTGAGTATTTCATAATGAGCTAGTATGCGGTGCATACTAGCTCATTATGCCTTTGCCTTATAGGTGTTTTTTTTTTTTGGTATACAACCTCTTTAAAGCCTCAGAAATATCACTACTCCACCTAGTGGAGTGTACAAGGTAGGCAGTGTATATATATATATATATATATATATATATATATATATCTCTATCTATCTATCTATATATATCTATATATATATATATATATATATATATATATATATATATATACACCGATTTATCTCATCCGAGTTTTCATTGTTTCTTATGGGGAAACTCGCTTTGATATACGAGTGCTTTGGATTGCAAGCATGCTTCTGGAACGAGTTATGCTTGTAATCCAAGGTATTACTGTATTTGCTTCAGCCTTTTTTGTATTTAGTGAACATTGCCTTCATATGTACACATTTATTCATTAGTATCTTGTTTTTAAAGAACATTTGTACAAAGTTCACTGCCTGTGTACATTTATGATTGCAATGTGACCTTATTTAACTTGTATAGGTATACAGTGATAGCACTAATTTGACTGCACTTGTATGTGCTCTGCAGAATATCAATATAATTAAAATAAGTATTTTATAATTGAAAACTTAAACAGTGTAAATATTAACCTTAACTAGCATTTCCAATTTTTTTTTTTATCAGTGCAGGTTTCCTTTAATTGGAAAATTCAGTGTAAACAACAGTAAAAAAGAAGCAATCAAGACACAATTTTAGATTAGAAGTATATATACTGTGTGTATATGTGTGTATGTATGTGTGTGTGTGTATATGTGTATATATATATATATATATATATAATGTATTACATTTCTTTAAACCTGCTAGAAAATTTGACTGGTAGCATAGCCTCCTTCCTCCTTAGACCTCATAGTTCTCTCCTCCTCTGGGACTGTCTAGTTACAGTCTGTTGTATAACCTTTTATGTAGCTGGTGGGGGAGGCGTGAAGGGGAATAATATTATGGAGTGTTACTTGAGTGACAGATATAAGTCTGCTTTGAGTTTCTTGCATTACATCCAAAATGGCAGTGCTCAGCAGCAACCTCAGGGTTTCGGATGTCTATGCAAGCGAGGCTTTTACACGTATTTTACATGCTAAAAATAAGAGGGTGTTCTCGGCTAAGCACACCCTCTTGCTTGCATGCCTGAGCTAAGGGCAGAAGGATTTCAGAAAGTAAATGCTACATAAATTATCTGCCTTTACTCAAAATGAGCACAGCCAGAAATGCTGAAGGTGTGTTTTTCAAAGTGATTTCTCTGCAAAATAGAGCATGAAGACATGGATGGGGGAGTTTGGTTTGAATATTAAAAATGTATTAAGCATTTTTGGTTTGTGGTGTTCCGATGCAGTGCAGTTCCACATTAATATGGTAGCATAAAGGCCCTTTTTGCTCCTTGCGCACGACTGACATGGCTATTGCAAAGTGAACACATCTTCACCTTATTTATGAAGCTAATCTGGGTGGCACAGTGGTGTAGTGGATAGCACTTTCGCCTAGCAGCAAAAGGGTTGCTGGTTTGAATCCCAACCACTACACTACCTGCCTGGAGTTTACATGTTCTCCCTGTGCCTGCGTGGGTTTCCTCCCACACTCCAAAGACATGCTGGTAGGTAAATTGGTCCTAATATGTAGGGGTTGCAATTGCAACCGGGTCCCATGGTCCAGGGGGCCCATGTGCCTCCCTTGTACACCTGAATAGGAGGGATGGTAGGAGTGACATTTAGAGGAACCAATCTCCTCTCATTTTCCTCTATCCAGTTTACTTGTCTTCTGCTGTTCCCAGGGTCCCTGTGTGCTTCCCTGCCCCAACCCCCACAGAGCTGCTGTCTCCCCCCCTCCTCTCTCCTGCCAGCTGCTGTAGAAGATGTGTCATGATGGAGAGATGGGAACGGGTCTGTAAATTTGTCATTTACCACCTCCTTCCTTTTCTGAATGAACAGAGTCAGTGATTGGTACCAAGTGGTTCATTCACAACTGAAGCATAGTAAACTGTTTTTACTATAATTCCATTTCTGTATGAATGGGAGGCTTTGTGTATAGCTATTCCTGTCCATTCATTCTGTGCAGCTGAGGCTACACTGCTGAGCTGAGGTTTGTTTTAGACCCCTGATATCTCCTCAAAGACCCCCAACAGAGCTCCTAAAAAAATTGTAAAAATAAAATTATAAAAGAAATAAAATGAAATGGTAAAAAAATAATAAAATTAAAATACAAATTAAAAACTACTGACACCAGTGAGGGAACTATCAGGATTGCAAAGGTTGCAATTGTGACTGGGCCCTGGCATTTCACCACCAAGGGCAGGCCCGAAGATGGCAGAAAGGGGGCTTGCTGCAGAACTTGTGTAAGGACCCCGCTGCCGTACCGTAATAAAGGGACCCACAATGGGAGAAAAGGACCCCAGGATCAGTGGGAAGAGGGAAGGGCCCTGATCAGGGATCAGGAGGCCTTGCATAATTTCTTGCAGCGGGGCCCTGAAGGTTCTAGTTATGCCTCTGCTAGTATGTGTATGTATGAATGTGAGTTAGGGACCTTAGATTGTAAGCTCCTTGAGGGGACTGATGTGAATGTACAATGTAATTGTAAAGCGCTGCGTTAATTGACAGCGCTATATAAGTACCTAAAATAAATAATGAAGCTAAGTAAACATTCTCTATGCAAAGTGGACATACAGTTTGAAAGGTGAACTCTACTCTAGTAAAATAATTCCTGTGTGCGCTGTAAATGATTACATGTTTGAATCTGTTCACTATAGATCTATTCAGCTCAATCATTATTGGTGTTGCTATATTTTTGCCAATTACCCAAAAAAATCACAGAAACATGAACATTTTTATAAATACATCACCATAACATTACTGAAATACCTACAAGCAGGGCCGCTGATAACACAGTACAGCCAGCCCTCCTATACTGGGCCGGGCCCCATCAGTTCAAAGGGGGGGGGGGTCCAGGCACCTGCTGAGCAGGAGGGCCAGCTGTACTGCCTTACTGAAGACATACACTGCTCCTCTTCTGTCTCCCCCTGCAGCATTGCTGGCTTCTCTTTTACTTCCTCCCTCCAGCTGTGCTGCAGGGGGATCAGTTCTAGCATCGGCGTACCCATCCCCCTGTTTTCCGGGCCCCTGCGTGTGCCCCTTTTCCCTGCAGCTCTTCCAACTTTTCTCCTCTCCCGCCGGTAGCTGCTGCAGGCACGCAAGAGGGTGTTTCAGGATGGAGAGCGGTAAATATGTCTTATAATAATGATTTTAAAGTAAAAAAGTAGGCTAGTGACTGTTGGTTCATTTTGCCAGAGCAGTAATTAGGAGATCCATCTAATAGGTATATATTAAAAACAGAAGAGGTAATGTGTTTATAAGTACCACATAATATTAAAAGTATAGCCATGCCCCCTTAGGGGTTGCTGGAAGTAGTGGTTCACCTGTCACACTGCCCTGAATCACACATGTCTTTGCATCCAGAGTCAGGAAGAAAAGACTGGTACTTCTGTTTTTTTATTAGGGGATTAAACTTGAATGGGTATAGGGTAATTATAGGATGCCCAGCAGATTAAATAGTTCTTGAACGGGACCATCTATTTACACTCCAGTATATACACTTCTCCTCTTCCTCCAGCACAACACTTGCTTCTCAATCTATTCCTCTTCCTCCAGCACAACATTTGCTCTGGCCTAGCTAGCACATGGTGAGGCCTGCTCTCGGTTTAGCACAGCCTCAATGAATCGGCCATTACAGGCAGGGACCGCGGGCCCCCTTTAGTGTAGCAAAATTAGAAGTGTGCTAGCTAGCCATGGTGGACTACTGCTCCCAGTCCATCCTCTCCAGGCCCTCCTGGCTGCAATGACCCAATTCCACTGTCCAGTGTCACCACAGTTCCAACTGGCTCTTGCACTTCAGACTATCTCTCACCCCAATCTGCTCCAGTGTACCTCTTCCAGCTTCCCAGGCTGTGTATCACTCACCAACACCTGATGACAACCTGTCGTTCCTCTCCTGGAGATCTTCCTGGCAGTACTCTCTCCCACTGTCCTCCACTTGCTCTCTCCCTTGTGCCTTTGTTCCAGGATCTCCGCTGAGGGCTCCCTTAAGGCCCCTACAGCCTCAGTACTCCATTTCTTCCACCCAAACTTTCCTCCCTGACTGGGCTGACCCCCAGGTATTTGAGAAAGCCTACCCCCTGCCAATCCAGGGTTAGGGATTGGTCAGGGTTCTCCAAACACCCCAGGCAGGTCCACCTCTCTTCCCCACCCTTCCTTCTAGAACCCTCTAGAAGCAAAGGGGAGGTAACCAAGAGGTGTCATCACCTGCGAGTCACCAGCCACTCCCTTGCCCAGAATCAAAACAATGAGGCCTGACTAAATTTACTTCACCTAACACAAAAATCTCTCTATTTTAATCTGAATGAAGGGAGCTTTTAACTTCATAAAGTCCTTGTAAGACTTGCAGTAGAAAAATGACAAAATAAGTCCACTGGGCATCCGTTTTTTATTTTCCATGCGCTGCTTGCCATCTTCTATTAGCAACAGGGTCTTGACATTGAATTTTACACTGGTCCTTTGGAGAATTGTTTGGATGTATTTCTCTGACACACCAGAAATGATTACATCACATACCAAGCAATACCTTCTACATTGCAAATTAGAAATAATTTTCAGAGAAGTTGATGGAAACGTTGATAGTCATGCTTAAATGATGGGTCAGCAATAAATTTGTATTGCATTATCCCCCTCTATTAGATATGTCAACTTTTCCCACAGTTAAGCTGTAACGTTTTATTTTGGACTATAAATTCCTACCTCAAACACAATTTTCCTGACATAATTACAGGAATTCTATACTCTGCATATATATACAGTATCCCACAAAAGTGAGTACACCCCTCACATTTTTGTAAATGTTCTATTATATGTTTTCATGTGACAACACTGAAGAAATGACACTTTGATACAATGTAAAGTAGTGAGTATACAGCTTGTATAACAGTGTAAATGTGCTGCCCCCTCAAAATAACTCAACACACAGCCATTAATGTCTAAACCGCTGGCAATAAAAGTGAGTACACTCCTAAGTGAAAATGTCCAAATTGGGCCCAAAATGTCAATATTTTGTGTGGCCATCATTATTTTCCAGCACTGCCTTAACCCTCTTGGGCATGGAGTTCACCAAAGCTTTACAGGTTGCCACTGGAGTCCTCTTCCATTCCTCCATGTCGACATCACGGAGCTGGTGGAAGTTAAAGACCATGCGCTTCTCCACCTTCCGCTTGAGGATGCCCCCAGATGCTCAATAGGGTTTAGGTCTGGGGACATGCTTGGCCAGTCCATCACCTTTACCCTCATATTTAGCAAGGCAGCGGTCATCTTGGAGGTGTGTTTGGGGTCATTATGATGTTAGAATATTGCCCTGCGGTCCAGTCTCCGGAGGGAGGGGAGCATGCTCTGCTTCAGTATGTCACAGTACATGTTGGCATTCATGGTTCCCTCAATGAAATGTAGCTCCCCAGTGCCGGCAGCACTCATGCAGCCCCAGACCATGACACTCCCCCCACCATGCTTGACTGTAGGCAAGACACACTTGTCTTTGTACTCCTCACCTGGTTGCCGCCACTCACACTCGACACCATCTGAACCAAATAAGTTTATCTTGGTCTCATCAGACCACAGGACATGGTTCCAGTAATCCATGTCCTTAGTCTGTTTGTCTTCAGCAAACTGTTTGTGGGCTTTCTTGTGCATCGTCTTTAGAAGAGGCTTCCTTCTGGGATGACAGCCATGTAGACCAATTTGATGCAGTGTGTGGCGTATGGTCTGAGCACTGACCCCCCCACCCCTTTAATCTTTGTGGCAATGATGGCAGCACTCATACATCTATTTCCCAATGACAACCTCTAGATATGACGCTGAGCATGTGTACTCAGCTTCTTTGGTCGACCATGGTGAGACCTGTTCTGAGTGGAACCTGTCCTGTTAAACCGCTGTATGATTTTGGCCACCATGCTGCAGCTCAGTTTCAGGGTCTTGGCAATCTTCTTATAGCCTAGACCATCTTTATGTAGAGCAACAATTCTTTTTTTCAGATCCTCAGAGTGTTCTTTGCCATGAGGTGCCATGTTGAACTTCCAGTGACCAGTATGAGAGAATGAGAGCGATAACACCAAATTTTACACACCTGTTCCCCATTCACCCCTGAGACCTTGTAACACTAACAAGTCACAAGACACCGGGGAGAGAAAATGGCAAATTGGGCCCAATTTGGACATTTTCACGTAGGGGTGTACTCACTTTTATTGCCAGCGGTTTAAACATTAATGGCTGTGTGTTGAGTTATTTTGAGGGGACAGCAAATTTACACTGTTAGGGCCGGTTCACACTGTAGAGAGGCGGAGCGGCGCGATGCGGCGCTCCAGGCGATCTCAAAGCGGCTTGCTAGGAGACTTCTATCATAGAAGTCAATGCAAGCCGCCTGAGATCGCCCTAAAAATAGTGCAGGGACCATTTTTCTAATGCGGAGCGAAGCGATTCGCTCCTATTAGAACGGTCCCATTTGCACAGCATTGAGGCGAATTGTCAGGCGACTCAAGTCGCCTGACAATTCGCCTAGATGTGAACGGGGCGCAAAGTCGCGCCGCTCCGCCCCGCTGTAGTGTGAACCGGCCCTTATACAAGCTGTACACTCATTGTAGCAAAGTATCATTTCTTCAGTGTTGTCACATGAAAAGGTATAATAAAATATTTACAAAAATGTAAGGGGTGTACTCACTTTTTTTTTTTTTTGAGATACTGTATATGTTTAATGGCACATTACACCATCATGAGCTGCAGTAATGTAACAGATGGATATTCAAAACAAATCTTGAGACGGGATAAACAGATCGGCAGGTTGCGTTATGTTTTGATTGACCTCCCTATATACCTGTCTTTCTGTATCTGTGTTTTGTCGATTTCAGGTCACCGCTGTATCTATTTGTCATGGCACCTTATTCCAGACTATGAACATTTTTACTATCAGTACCCAGCTATTCCCAGGATCCCCTGGACGATCACATACATGGTTATACCTTTTAAATTCAATCTCTTTTTTTTTGTGTCGAAACCCTGTATACAATATCTTTTATTTTACATACGTGTAATCATTGGTCTGTTACATTGGTTTTCATGCTAATAAAACTTTTTTGTAAAAGAAAACAAATCTTGAATATTTTGCTACCAGAAAACTTTATTTTAATTCATTAAAGTCAAAAGAAAATGCTAAAAAGTACATACTTGATTAGAGAAAGGATATATGGCTGAATCTCGAAGGGAATACCATGCCAACTGGATACATACAATGCAGAACGGTAGCCAACTAGACTCAGAAGCCACATAACAAAAGACAAACAAATTGGGATTAGAGTACAAAATATTGTGGAGCTTTGGGCAAAGGGCCTAGAAATAAGGTCTAGTTTGCACAGCTAAGGTCAAAGCCAAAAGAGGACAGCGTCAAACCAGTCAAGACCCTGAAGAACTAGTTCGAATTACAACTGTTTAACAAGAGCTGCCATTTTACTTTAATCATAACTAGCAATGAACAAATTAAAGTATATTGAAACCTAGAATAAAAATTGCAGCATACCAGTTCTTGGATGAGGTGGCTGCATTAGTATTTTCAGGCCTTTTCTCTTTATTTTCCCCTGGTGATTATACAAATAACACATTTATGTCTTATGGTTATAATGCTCACTCACTACTCTGAATGTTTGAAGGACCAGTGTTGTCACCCTAGGCTGCTCTTCTGATTTATACCAGCAACACCTTCTCTCCTCAGCTAGATTACATAGGGGAAAGTATTCTGTAGGAAGGCTTATAACATTGGGGAGGCTTATAACATTGCTTGTGGTTTCAGTTTAGGGCTCTTTCACACATGAGGGCCGTTTAGGTCCGCCTGTCAGTTTTTTAGGCGGACCTGAACGGACGCTACATGTACCTCTATGGAGCGACAGATGTCAGCGGTGACATGTCCGCTGACATCCGATCCGATCCACTAAATCCAGACGGATGGGAATCCATCGGTCTGGCAGATTGGATCCTCCATCCTCCATAGTGGGACTCTGACAGGTCTGTCTTTGCACAATGAGCAGAGACAGACCTGTCATCTGCTGGCCCAGCAAGGATCAACGGGCCGATCCCCACTGAGTCTGTGAAAGCGGATAGGCATGTGTGAAAGAGCCCTTAAGTGCACAAGAAGTTACTAGGATATTGGATTTCTGCCAGAATCAACAGATCTGTTTAGCCTAACAAAAAATAAGGCAACACACAAAAGGACTGGTAAGCTAAAATGTTACAAGTCTGCTATAAAAGATACAGGTAGGCCGGCAGCCCTCTTACCAACTCCCCAGGAGGATGTAGAGTCTTGTGATTAAGGAGGCCCCCCTCTTAAAGGGGTTATAAATGCAGAAGGTTTATTATCTTAATGCATTCTAATCATGAAGATAAAAACCTTCTGTGTGTAGCAGCCTCCCCAGCACCCCCTAATCACTTACCTGAGCCCCTTCTCTCTGCAGTGATGTTCACGATCCACTCAGCCGTCCAGTACACTCCTCCTGATTGGCTGAGACACAGCAGCCGTGCGATTGGCTCTCAAAGCTGTCTATCAAAGTCTGTCAGATACCCAGGGGAGAGAGGGGGCGGCTCTACAAGGAGCTCTGACTCAGCTTGGGTGCCCCCATAGAGAGCTGCTGGCTGAGGGGGCACTCGAAGGACGGAGGGGCCAGGAGAGCAGAAGAGGGACCCGAGAAGAGGAGGCTGCTCTGTGCAATCCAACTGCACAGTGGAGGTAAGTATAACATGTTTGTTATTTAAAATAAAAAAAGCGAGCCTTTACAATCACTTTAAGCTGGTCCTAAAGTGGCGATTATAGTTCAGCAAGTTTGCAGGATGGCCAGGTCTCTCAGCTAGGAGCAAGGTGGCAAGTCCAGTGAATGCATTGAGCTCTCAGCAGCAGCCTCACTTTGTAAACCATACAGGTAATGAATCCGACCCCAGCAACTTCAGGCCTACTCCCAGTACTAACGACCATTGTAAGTCGAACATACGACGGTCGTACAAGGGAGTTGTATGAGCAGACTAGAAAACTTGGTCGTACCAACAAGCGCTCATACGACCGTTGTATCGTGTGTACAGAGCAGTTGGTACAACAAGTTGTATTGTGCAAAACACGCATGCTTAGAAGTCAGGAACGGCCGGATGCTAATGCACCTGAACATTCTTCTGTGCTCGTACAATCATGTAGTGCAGTCAGTATGCAAGTTACATTATGCAACATACGATTTGCAACAATCGTACGTCCCGTGTGTACGAGGCTTTAAGTGATTTTAGTTGACTAAAATGTCCTGGAGATTTAGTCGACTAAATACGACTAAAACAATTACAGAAGACTAAAATGGGACTAAAACTAAAATGCCATTTTAGTCCTAAGACTAAGACTAAAACTAAATCGAAATTTGCTGCCAAAATTAACACTGGATGCAGCTCAGTGGGCTATCATTGACCTGTACTCTCTGTTCCAGCGAGCTTGCATATACTTGTCATGGCACATAACAAGCAAACTGTGATATTATCATTGGCCCATACTTTGTGTCAAACCATTAGGAACATCTTGTATACCAGTATTAATGCAAACATGTACAGTATCTCACAAAAGTGAGTACACCCCTCACATTTTTGTAAATATTTTATTATATCTTTTTAGGTGACAACACTGAAGAAATGACGCTTTGCTGCAATGTAAAGTAGTGAGTGTACAGCTTGTATAACAATGTAAATTTAATGTCCCCTCAAAATAACTTAACACATCCATATCTAAACCGCTGGTAACAAACGTGAGTACACCCCTAAGTGAAAATGTCCAAATTGGACCCAAAGTGTCAATATTTTGCGTGGCCACCATTATTCTTCAGCACTGCCTTAACCTTCTTGGGTATGGAGTTCACCAGAGCTTCACAGGTTGCCACTGGAGTCCTCTTCCACTCCTCCATGATGACATCACGGAGCTGGTGGATGTTAGAGACCTTCCGCCCCTTCCGTTTGAGGATGCTCAATAGGGTCTAGGTCTGGAGATATGCTTAGCCAGTCCATCACCTTTACACTCAGCTATTTTAGCAAGACAGTGGTCATGTTGGATTTGTGTTTGGGGTCATTATCATGTTGGAATACTGCCCTGCGGCCCAATCTCCGAAGGGAGGGGATCATGCTCTGCTTCAGTATGTCACAGAACATGTTGGAATTCATGGTTCCCTCAATGAACAATTTGGACCTTACAGCCATTGAACACAGCATTATTCACCTCTCATAGGAGGGGAATAATGCTGTGTTCAATGGCTGTAAGGTCCAAATTGGTAGTGGGCTGAGACAGCGCACAAAAGGTATGCAACTTTCTTTCAAGCAATTCAAAACTGTCTCACTGCTTTGCAAAATCTTTGCTATAACTGGGGTATGCAACTTTCTTGCAAGCAATTCACATCTGTATCACTGCTTTGCAAAATCTCTGCTATAACTGGGTACATCGCCTTTTTGAAGCAAGAGAGGAATCAAGTTGATATCGATTACACTGTGTCACTCTATGTTGGAAAAGTGCATTATGGGCCTTGTGGTCCTGAAGGGGAGGTGAGAGGCAGTGTGTCTATATGTTCGGTGGAGGACTTTGTTTGCACGCCTGTATCCGTTTGTTGTTTCTCTAGCACCAAGGGGACTCTCTCTCTTTCCCATGTCATATTGTACAAATAGAGAGCACTAGATATATTTTTTTCTCTCTATGTACTGAGGATATCTGGCTGACCTGGTCTGCAGAGATTGTACTGAACCCCATTGGGGAAAGCGCATATGAGGCCTTTTAGCCTGCAGTCTTAAGGTGAGCGGCCATCTGTATTGACTTTGAAGAATCACTTGTATACCAAGGAGTACATCTGTTTATATTGAAGATTCATAGGACTTTTATGAACAATATGCATATAATGTATTATTCAGCATAGCGCTGCACTTTTAAAATATATATGTTGTTTAATGGTGTTGTGAATTTCCCATTAGTGTTCAGCTCGCTGTGCAACGTGGATTTTTTCATTTATTATTTTATCTATTTGCGCTGAATATCTGTTTTATATTGAGTTAAAGCTGTATAGTTATATAAATCTTAAGACCGGTCTGTAGATACAGTGCCTTGAAAAAGTATTTATACCCCTTGACATTTCCACAATTTGTCATGCTACAACCAAAAACGTAAATGTATTTTATTGGGATTTTATGAGACAGACCAACACAAAGTGGCACATAATTGTAAAGTGGAAAGAAAATGATAAATGGTTTTCAAAATTATTTACAAATAAATATGTGAAAAGTGGGAAAGTTTTTTCAGCAGGGACAGGGAAGCTGGTCAGAGTTGATGGGAAGATGGATGGAGCTGAATACAGTGCAATCTAATGGCTCGTACACACGGGACGACGATCGTGCGCACGACCGTGTTGAATCGTACGTTGACGGTTGTATGTAGCCCACTGACATGCACACGACGGTCGTACATACAACTTGCGGCCGGCCGAACGTGATGACGCGAACGAGCGTATAATGAGGAAGTAGCGTCACCTTTTGGGCTCCTTTCTAATTTCATGTTAGTTGAAAGTGGACTTGGCGCATGCGTGTTTAGCACAATACAACTTTGTTGAACACAGCTGCTCTACACACGACTCAACGGTCGTATGCGAGCTTGTTGACACGACCAAGTTTTCTAGTCTGCACATACAACTCCCACGAACGACCGTCGTACGTTCAACTGTTGAAAGCGCTGCCACAGACGATCGATTCTGCATGCAACGGTCGTGAGTACGACGTGTTGAACACGATCGTCGTCCCGTGCGTCGCGAAAGTTGTCAACTTGCATGCTGCCAGCAAGCACCCTCAACATACACGTCTGATCTTTTGAACCAGCACAGTTGTTCGAGCGTATGCTGGCAACTCAGCACACA
>BLSH010302413.1:2363152-2374591 GCA_018402905.1 Glandirana rugosa | reverse complement strand
CCCCACCCCCCCCCCCCCCCCCCCCTAAAAGTTAAAGACATTAATTTGTAAAAAAATAAATAAATACATTAAAATAAAAAATTGACACCATCCACTGTTCTACTGACACCAACATCTGTCCTACTGACACTGTCCTCATATCCCCCCCCCCACCCCCTTCCACAGAAGAACTGTAAAAGAAGAATATTAAAATAAATATCTAAAAAAAAATGTAAAAAACAAAAGATAATAAGATAATAAAACAAATAAACTATTGACACCGTCCACTGTCCTACTGACACTGTCCAAACACCCCCCCCCCCCCCCAAATCGTTGTAAAAAAAATTATACAAAAATGAATTTAAAAAAATAAAATTGTGAAAAAAATAATAGAAATAAAAAAATTCAGACACTATCCACTACCCTACTGACACAATCCTGAACATAATACCTACCACTGTACACTCCACAATGCACATTCTACCCACCCTCATACACTCCACACTCCTCACCTGCACATTCTACCCACCCTCATACACTCCACACTCCTCACCTGCACATTCTACCTACCTCTATACACCTCATACCCCTCTCCCTGCACATACTACCCACCTACATACACTCTGCACTCCTCTCCTGCACATACTACCCACCTCCATACACTCCATACCCCTCTCCCTGCACATACTACTCATCTCCATACACTCCACACTCCTCATCTGCACATTCTACCCACCTACATACACTCCACACTCCTCACCTGCACATTCTACCCACCTCCATACACCCCATACCCCTCTCCCTGCACATACTACCCACCTACATACACTCTGCACTCCTCTCCTGCACATACTGCCCACCTCCATACACTCCATACCCCTCTCCCTGCACATACTACCCACCTCCATACACTCCACACTCCTCTCCTGTACATACTACCCACCTCCATACACTCCATACCCCTCTCCCTGCACATACTACCCATCTCCATACACTCCGCACTCCTCTCCTGCACATGGTATCCACTGCCATACACTCCAAACTCCTCTCCTGCACATACTACCCACCTCCATACACGCCTCACTCCTCTCCTGCACATACTACCCACCACCAAACACACCCCACTCCTCTCCAGCACATACTAACCACCGCCATATACTCTGCACTGTACATTCCCTATTTAACATTACTGCATTCTGCATGATGCAAGTCATCACAGACTCTATTAAACCACACCCCCTTAGCCACTCCCAAAATGTAAGCACATTTTAAGCCACGCCCATTTTCCGCTGCGTGCGCCTCATTTTTTTCCCATGACTGGAGCCCACTTTTTATCTTGCACACGGGCCCACTCATTTCATGATACGCCCCTGCTCTCCCTGTTAGTACATATAGTTTCTTCTCTGCTCTCATAATTAACTTTTAAAGCCCATATACCCTGTGTATTAGAACAAGAAGTTTCACTGCATCCATGTTGTATCATAAATATTCTTATCTGTATAGATAACACTCCGGGCTTCCTACACATGGCTCTCTCTCCTCTCCTCTCCTCTCCTCTCCTCTCCAGCTGAGGTCAGGAGCAGTGCTCGGCCCCACACTCAGGAATTCTTTGCTGAGCAGAGGAGAGAGAAAAATGACAACTGATCATAGAAAGCTGCTGTGTTATCTAAACAGATAAGTATATATATGTTATAACACAGACACAGGGGAACTTATTGTGCTAATACATAGGGAATGGGAGCATTTTATACAAGTGGCTTAATAACCACTTTAAGTGCTTAAGCAGATACAGTATCTCACAAAAGTGAATACACACCTCACATTTTTGTAAATATTTTATTATATCTTTTCATGTGACACTGAAGAAATGACACTTTGCTACAATGTAAAGTAGTGAGTGTACCGCTTGTATAACAGTGTAAATTTGCTGTCCCCTCAAAATAACTTCAACACACAGCCATTAATGTCTAAACCGCTGGCAACAAAAGTGAGTACACCCCTAAGTGAAAATGTCCAAATTGAGCCCAATTAGCCATTTTCCCTCTCCGGTGTCATGTGACTCCTTAGTGTTACAAGGTCTCAGGTGTGAATGGGGAGCAGGTGTGTTAAATGTGGTGTTTTCACTCTCACTCTCTCATACTGGTCACTGGAAGTTGAACATGGCACTTCATGGTAAAGAACTCTCTGAGGATCTGAAAAAAAGAATAGTTGCTCGACATAAAGATGGCCTAGGCTATAAGAAAATTGCCAAGAACCTGAAACTGAGCTGCAGCACGGTGGCCAAGACCATACAGCAGTTTAACAGGACAGATTTCACTCAGGACAGGCCTCACCATGGTCGACCAAAGGAGTTGAGTGCACGTGCTTAGCGTCATATCCAGAGGCTGTCTTTGGGAAATAGACGTATGAGTGCTGCCAGCATTGCTACAGTGGTTGAAGGGGTGGGGGGTCAGCCTGTCAGTGCTCAGACCATACTGCACACTGCATCAAATTGGTCTGCATGGCTGTCATCCCAGAAGGAAGCCTCTCCTAAAGATAATTCACAAGAAAGCACGCAAACAGTTTGCTGAAGACAAGCAGACTAAGGACATTGATTGCTGGAATGTCCTGTGGTCTGATGAGACCAAGATAAACTTATTTGGTTCAGATGGTGTCAAGCGTGTGTGGTGGCAACCAGGTGAGGAGTACAAAGACAAGTGTGTCTTGCCTACAGGCATGAGTGCTGCTGGCACTGGGGAGCTACAGTTCATTGAGGGAACCATGAATGCCAACATGTACTGTGACATACTGAAGCAGAGCATGATCCCCTCCCTTTGGAGACTGGTGCCACAGGGCAGTATTCTAACATAACGACCAGAAACACACCTCCAAGACGACCACTGCCTTGCTAAAGAAGCTGAGGGTAAAGGTGATGGACTGGCCAAGCATGTCTCCAGACCTAAACCCTATTGAGCATCTGTGGGGCATCCTCAAATTATGTCATCATTAGCCCTGCCCCTTACCTCTGAGAGCTGTAATTTAGGTAGTGGTATGATCGAGATTGGTCATGTACGCTGGGTTGTTGGGGTTTTTTCAGTGATTCAGTGGGTGGTGATGTTCGTGATTCACATTGGATTTACAACAGGGAACATTTTTGGGAATTTTTTTTTAAATTCTTCTTTAAATAAAAAAGTTGTCAAACGTTTGTGTTTTGTTTATTTCTAGGTTATATATATATATATATATATATATATATATATATATATATATATATATTTGTATTATTAGTAGGGGGGCTTCCAGATTCTGCCTGCAGATCCCCAGAAACATCAGTAAGGGTTGTGAGCAAGAGGCCCTTGTCCTCATCAACATGAGGACAGGATGTATGGCACCAAGATGATGTTTGATGACATTTCATTGCCGGCTAAAAGAAAACAATCAGTACACAGACTCCTCCAATGGTCCACCAAACTACATAGCAGACCTTTAGGGGACCGCTATGTATTTTGGGGGACATTTGGAGTGTGTATACCGTTTTTTTCTGCTCACGGCTAAACCCTTCCCCCTCATTTACCATTATCCTAGAAAATAGGCGTTTTTGATTTGACAGATTTGGCTCCCATTTACTTCAGTGGGGTTTGAGTTTGGAATCCTTATTCCTTTGAAATTCATGGAACTCTGTTTGATCCAAACCCAGGGCAGTTTAGCTCATCCGTACATAACGATAAGGATTTCTGATTTTCTTAAAGCTTCCTGATATGCATACTTGTTATGGATCTCAGATCCAAATGTCAGGAGGTCAGCAATAGTAGCCTTCATATATAATATATCCCATGAAAACCATGGGATATAAAATCTGTTTACCACCCTGGCCTGTCCGTATACTACCCTGATCTGTATTTACTACCTTAGCCTTTCCATATACCACCCTGGCCTGACCGTATACCTCCCTGGCCTGTCCGTATACCACCCTGGCCTGTCAATATACTACCCTAACCTTTCCATATACCAGCCCTCAAAAATTCCAGTATGGACAGGGCTATGCTGTATTGGGAATGTATAGCCAGTGCCCCCCATGCCGCGCACACGCTCGCAGTGTGGCCAGTTCTATAGGAATTCTACAGCCTCCCTCCTACCACACATTCCCGCACTGCACAGGCTCCCCGTGTGGCCATTGCAAGTTTACCAGCTGCCGGGGACCGCCCTTCTCCTCTTCCCGCCTGCCACACATTCCCGCACTGCACAGGCTCGTAGCTTGAGCATTGTAACTGGAGTTTAACCAGCCACCTGGGACCGCCCCTCTTCACCTCCCTCTTGCTGCACATTTAAGGAGAGGGGCAGTGCATGTCTCTGCAAGACAGTCCTAAGTGGGCGGGCTCAAACACTCTCGGTCCACCCTCAGTGTGCACCAACTGACCCCAGTGGCTGCAGCAGAACGGTAAATGTGACACTGTGCTGTGAGGCATTGGTATCATGGGGGATTGAAAAATAAGTTTGCTCGGAGCAAGGAAAGGGGGGGGATTATTGAAAGCACATATGTGCTGGATTGAGGGGGGGTTAATTGGAGGCATAGGTCTGAATCATACCCCCCCAATCCATTATACCTATGCTTTCAATTTCACCTCACCTCCCCCCAATCTATCATACCTATGCCTCCTCCAATTTCACACCCCCCCCCCCCATACCACCCATACCATATGATAGATGGGGGGTGGAATTGGAGGCATAGGTATGATAGATTGGGAGGGAAGAGCTGGAACTGGAGGCATAAGTATGATGGATTGGGGGGAGGGGGGAGTGGAATTGGGGGCAAAGGTGTGCTGGGGAGGGGGGTGTGGAATTGGAGGCATAGGTATGATGGATTGGGGGGAGGGGGGTGTGGAATTGGAGGCAAAGGTGTGGTGCAGTGGGGAGGTTGAAAGACGAGGTATGCTAGGGGGGTCGTTAAAAGCACAAAGCACAGGTGAGTTGGGGGGGGGGGGGGGCATTGGAGGCAAAGACATGCTGGGAAGAGGAATTAGAGATAGAGGTGTGCTTTAATATTGTAACTTAATTCTGAATAAAACATTTAACAGTGTAATTTCATCAGATAATTTACGAGGGTGTGTTTAGGGGTGGAATTAGGGGCGGGGCAGGGTAGGGTTTGGGTGGGACAACAGGTGGCGATTAACTCTTAAGAAAAAGTGAACAAAGGTGAATGTTCTCAGTAATGGGTGTTTCAGTAGAATGTCCAGAACACCTATTGATGAAAGAGATCTTAAGAGGTAGGAGCTAAGAAGTTATCCACCGTTGGAATTCAGTTGACATAGGCAGGCCACCACCAGAAACATGCACACCTTAAGTGTTTGAGGGGGAGGTACCCTTACCGAATATGTAGGACTCACTATCACTAGTGGGTCGTACAGGCTGACAGATATAACCCTCTTCAGGGTATTAGGTGCGGACTTCTCCCCTCTCCAGGCTTTCCAACCAATGGGCAACGATATAGATCTTTAAATTAGCATTCCATCTCCACCAAATGTACCATTAAAAGAAGGGGAGGAATCCATAGTGTGAATCCGCAAATAACAGTTTATTTAAAACCAAATAGGGTACTCAAATAAAAACTTGAATCATCGCACGTTAAAAGCCGGCAAACACAAATACAAAACGACCATTCCCGTTCCTCCCGGAGCGCGTGGGCGTGGTGACGTCAGCGCGTAGCTCCGCCCTACATGTTTCATCATACGTGACGTCTTCCAGTCTTCCATACGTGCCCCTGTAAGACGTCACGTACAACAAAACATGTAGGGCGGAGCTACGCGCTGACGTCACCACGGTCCTATCGGATCCGTTCATTATTTTTGTGGACTTTTATCACAATTGTTATTCATATTTTGTTCCATTTAGGATAGTTTTAATATTCATCCGATCTCATTAGCGCGACCAGTTATTTAGAAATAGTGCTGTCCGTATACCACCCTGGCCTATCTGTATACCACCCTGGCCTGTATTTTCTACCCTAGCCTGTCCATATACTACCCTAGCCTGTTCATATACTACCATAGCCTGTCTATATACTAACCTGGCCTGTCCGTATACTACACTAGCCTGTCTATATACTAACCTAGCCTGTCTGTATACTACCATAGCCGGTCTATATACCTGTGGGCCATGGCTGGCATGAGGAAGTGAGCCGGTGCCGCCACTATTTGTCTTCAAGCCAGGTCCAGACATGCAGGTGTGGGCCTGCGGACCACGGCTGAAGAAATAGTGGAGAAGTGCCGCAAAGATCTCCACCCTGTACATGGGCAGGGCAAATTGGGTGGAGTCAGGGGCGGAACCAGGTGGTGGCAAAATGATATTTCACCTAGGGTGTCAAAAATCCTTGCACTAGCCCTGACTGAAGGGCACTGAAGAGGTAGCACTGACGAGGAGGCAGTAATATGCAGAACTGATGGGTACTGATAAGCGGCACTGATAGGTGGCTCTGATGGGCATTGATAGGTGGCACTTAGAGGCGGCACTGATGGGCAATGATAAATGGCATGGATAGGCGGAACTGATGGGTGGCATTGATGGGCACTAATGGGCGGCACTAATGAGCAGGCACTGATGGGCACTGAAAAGTAGCACTGACTGGCATTACTGATGAGCACAGATTGACATCACTGTTGGGCACAAATTGGCATCACTGATGGGCACATATTGGCATCATGGGTGGGCACAAATTGGCATCACCGATAGGCACTGACTGGCATCACTGCTTGGCACTGTTGGGGCTGCACTGATAATCAGGGCACTGATGATCAGTGCCCTGATTATCTGTACAGATCTCCCCTGTGAGGAGATGCCGCTGATGAGGTTTCCTCTCCTCACACTCTGTCGGTGTGATGCGAGGAGGGCCGATAATTGGCATTTCTGTGTTCACGTGTGATCAGCTGTGATTGGACACAGCTGATCTCATGGGTAAAGAGCCACGTCATCGGCTCTTTACCAAAATCGGGGTTGCGCCGTATCCCAGGGTGAGACTGTACTGACCTCATATGACGTCGTCTGTTCTGTTACATGATTTCCATGTAACATAAATATGCAGCTATAGTAATGTTTTTATAGTTGGTTATTACAATGCCATCTTGTGGTTCTTTTGGATATTACACCTTTCTATTGTATTTTCTAAGTGTGTACCTCCCATCCTCTGTGAGCTATTTCCTCTTCCTAGTTCACTCTACTCTGTAACTTCCTGTTCCGGGTGCACTCTGCTATTCTATTTCCTCTTCCTGTGTCCTCTCTCTCATGAGGTAAAGAATATGGCTACATGCTAGAAGGCCTCTCTCAATCTACTCGCATCCTAGGACACATTACTATGTTTTGACCTGCAGTTACCATCTTTCGACCATCTGTCACATTTGTTGTATGCTGTACCTGCTATTCCAATGAATAAACGCTCGTGGAAGAAATCGGTAATTGGTGAGTCATTATCTGATAAGAACTGTCTGCGGTGATCATATCTGCTTATACAGGCCAGGCATAGAGGTCTCAACAAGGGATAAGTCGCCATTACAACAGTTAGGAGTCAGAATATCGTCCCAGGACGAAAGAGGATCAGACCCCATCATTTGTCTATACGGCGGGCGGGAGGTAGTTAAGAAACCAGAGACTGGGCAAAGGTACACTTTCACCATCAGGGCAGTGACCTTAAATCATGCCTCCCAACTGCCCCTCATTTGGAGGAACTGTCCCTCTTTTGGAGCCAAATCCCTCTGTCCCTCTTTGCTTCTCAGTTGTCCCTCTTTTTGAACAGATGTTTAGCCTCTCTAATGACTGAAATCACTTCATGGTTTACCCAAAGTGGGGGGCGTGACAGGGTGTGTGTCCTTTTCCTACACACTGTGGGCTAAAAGGTGTTCCTCTTTTCATCTCAGAAAGCTGAGAGGTATGCTTAAATGCAGAGCCAAAGCTACACTTTGTGTGGTTTAAAACCAGTGGTTTTAAAGTGGTTCTACTAGGTTTTTATTCAGGGAGATACATCATTATGGGACCATAAAATGATAGTTTTACTTTTTTTTCTATTACCTTTTATGTTACAATAAAATCTATGCACCTGTCACAGTCTGAGAGGGGTTAAGTGGCACCCAGGCTTCTCATCCATACAGGTTGAGAGGTTCCAGGTTGTGTGTTTGGTACAGAGAAAACTGGTAGTTCAGTGTCCTCTAGAATTAGTAAGTCTCCAATCCTGGGACTAGGTTTTGCCAGCAACCAGCACATTGACTTGGTGTGTCACTGACTTGACACTGGGTGTGCACATGATCTGTGTAAGGAAGATGACTAGAGTTCAGAGCTCCATTCTGGACATAGGAGGTCTTTGACCAGTTGTCAGCATGGAAGCCAGTGCAGCAGGGAACTGTGTTATACAGAGAGTTTTGAGTTGTGTCTGGGGCACAGAGACATGGGCCTAAGCCTGAGGGTCCAAGTGAAAGCCAGGGGTCTGAAGTATTTGCTTATGGCAGAAAGATGCTGAACAACCACTGCATGGGTAACCCGATTTGTGTTGCTGTGTACTCTCTTTTAAATAAAAATGCACAAAAATGTAACACTAGAATATGAGGAAAGATCTAATGGGAGTGAAAATGATGTTAAGCACTGTATGTGGGTTTCTCTTCTGTGAAACAACATACTATATTTTAGTGTCTCAATAACTGACCTTTACACGCATTTGGAAACCATGCAGGTTGCAGACGCAGACTGTGATACTGTCATAATCAAGGATCACTTTGCTTAACCTTTTGTTCGTAGTTTCACAGCCTAATCATCAAACGCTTACATCAGTAAAATTATAACTGATCTACAAGGTCTTTCACAAAATTTGTTGCCAATGCAAGCCCACTTTACAACTGATTTGGTATTGTGTTTTGCCATCCTTTGTGTTTCTAGAGACGAGCCAAATTTGAATTAATTATAAAGCCAGTCTGGTTAATTATTTCTAAATAGGATGCAAAAATTGTATAAATGTCTGCCTCTCCCTTAGCTGATTTAGGCTTCCAAGAGAACCTCCCAAAAGCATTTGCCACCATGAAGTGGGCCACTCTGATTTGTCTGTTGGTTTTCTCCATAGCAGCTGAGTCAAGACACTTACATAAGCGACATCATGGTAAGCAAGAATTTTTAGAAAAGCGATCTTTACTTTATTGAAAAGAAACATTTCCTGCAGTTACATTTTATGTGACTGCTGTGCTTATGTGTTTCCTATTGATTACATTTTTTATCTGTTTTTTAGAACCACATCCACGGATAATTAACGATATTGTAAAGGCAGTAGGAAAACCAGTTGTTGAGAAATTGTAAGTATTCTAATAATATAATGTGTTTTGGTGTTCTGTAAACACTCTGAAAGTTGAATAAAATGCAAACTTCTAGATAAAACTGCTTTCAATTATTAAAGTAGAACTATAGGCAAAACTTTTTTTTTAATTTTGGATAGAGGGAGGGAGGATTATAACACATCTGTGCCCCATTGGGGGGATTTACCTTCACTTCCTGTCCTATAGCCAAAACAGGAAGCAAGAGGAAATTCCTTCAGATTAAGGTAATACCTTGTGTCTCCATTAAAAGATTTTCCTTCTATTACTATTGCAAAAATTGGTATTTTCTTTTACTTTCACTTTCAATGCAAATGGTACACATGACAACTAGAGGGTGGATCTTGCTAATGGAGGAGCAGACAGCAATGGAAAAAAAAAAAGGAAAAGTTTTACCTTTTGGTTATCCTTTCAGGCTTGGTCATTATCATCGTGCAAAGAGAAATGAGGATTTGCAAAGTGATGATTTTTTCACCACTTCCTCATTACTCTTTTGTTGCCTGATTTGGTATGTCTAAACAAGGTTGAACTATAAAAAATGTAGGCAAGGAAGGAGTTAGTGTTCTAGTAGAAACAAATAGATATAGGATTATTATTATTAACCATTGCTATAGTATAATCATATCCTATAAACCTAAAAAAAGCAACAGATAATACAAATGCATAATAGGTTTCCAACAATTGTATGTAAATCTATATATGAAAACATACATAAGCTATAGCAGGATACAGTTAGCAGAACAAACAAAGGTAAATTTCAATATTTCCTAAATACTTAGTATTAATTGGATGCAGCCATTTCCAGGCATTAGTGATTTTCATTACCCTTCTGATATGGTGAGGGTAATTGGTGTCTGAATGATGGTGAACATTAATGTTTTTCTTACAAAAAAGTGTCAGAAAGAATGCAGGGCTTTGTGTACAAGGTCAGTTTAGCTTAGTGGCTCCATGACATATCCATGTTTAGAGCTAAATTTTAAAGACAGATGTTGCAACATAATGATTCGAATTAATATGTATTCACTATGCTGCTATGTCTTACAGAGTGTTGGTGATGGTGGCACAGGATTTTGAAAAATGCTCACTGGCTGAACACCTGAAACTTCAGGCAAAAATTATGGAGGCTGTTGATGACTGTGAAAAACATCCAGAGGAAGCTAGTTGTAACAAACCAGCGGTATGCTCTCCTTGGCTCTTTCCCAGCAAGCTTTACATGCTAGTATAACAGCAGAACATTTTACGTTGTAGTGGTGCAGAATGCAGAGATCATGAGTATGTAACACACGTTGTGCAGGGATCAATAGTATCAAACACACGGATATCAGGGTCAAAAGTGTGTAAAAATGGAGTTCAGGGAGTCAAGGGATTAGCACAGTGTGTAGTGGCCAGGAATACATAGCGTACAGGCCGGTACACACAGTAGAACCAATAACGACCCCCTCCTCTCAGTACAAATCCTCCCCTAAATCACCCCAGTACAAATCTTTCCCCCAAAAATTCCTCCTAGTACAGAGCTCCTTTTCCGCAAATCATCTTCAGTAAAGGACCCCCCAAGTTCCTTTTATTACAGACCTCCCCACCAATACAGACTTCTCTCCCCCAGTACAAACCTTTCTCTCACCAGTACAGACCTCTCTTCCCCCAGTACAGACCACAAGAGACCCTTTCCCCGAAGTTCACTTACCAGTAGAGTTGAGCGAACACCTGGAAGTTCGGGTTCTGCTGGTCCGTCCGAACTTCGGGACAAAGTCCGGGTCCGGGTCCGGACGGAACCCGAACGATCGCACGGACAACGAACCCCATTGAAATCAATGGGGACCCGAACTTTTAGGCACAAAAATGGCTGTAGGAAAGTCCTGGAAAGCCCCAGAGGGCTGCAAAAGGAAGTAAAATGGGGGTAAGGGTAGGGCAAGCGCCCTACAAAAAAATGGGGACAGGGAAATAACTTTAAATATTTTTAAAAAAATAAAAACATAAAAAATGCAAAAATGGAGATGAATGTGGTTCATCTTCAAACTGTGTCTGAAAAGTATTAATTAACGGTAGAAGCCATATAACTGTTCTAAAATCATCTTCAAACTAGGGCAAGTGCCCTACAAATAAATGGGGATAGGGAAAATAAATTAAAATCAAATAAAAAAAT
>BLSH010302413.1:2339796-2361169 GCA_018402905.1 Glandirana rugosa | reverse complement strand
GTGTCGTTCTTTGATAAGTTAAATTTTTTTATCTTATATAGTTTCTAAACAACGACATCCCTCTACGACCTGTGTCTCGACTCTGTCTGGAGAGTCGGAAGTATGAGTCTCTTCCGAGACATGAGACAGGTTCAAACCCGAATGTGAAATTTTATTCCAATGATAAACAGGGGTAAAAGTCCTCTATCAGGGATAAAACTTCCCAGACAGGGACCATTTTGTTTGTAGGGGTTTCCACAGAAGTCGACAGTCACCATATCATGTCTCCGCAGTAATCGAGTCCCGAGACCGCGACACTGGTGGACTGAAAAAGAAAAATACACAGCGGTAGACGTGACGTCTGTAACCGAATAAAGTTTGGAGTCTGTGTCACTTACATGTCTTGACACCGGGGGCATTCGAGGATGAATCGTGATGGTTCCCGATAGGGGAGTGACACGGGACGGTGACATAGACTCCACCCGAACGATTTTTGAAATGTCCGGGTCCGGGTCCGTGCCACGGACACCCGAAAGTTCGGTACGGACCCGAACGTTACAGTCCGGGTTCGCTCAACACTACTTACCAGACCTCAGATACAGTGGCAGGGCACAGTGAGGGGATAGCCCTTGGTAGTGCTAAGTAGGAGCTTACGGGGGCCACAGTTCTGTACATTCACTGTGTCTGAGGTTTGAAATAAGCCAATGTCTGCAGTGCAGATGGCGACACATAAAAAGAAAAAGTCAGGTGGTCACAGCGCCAGAGCCCTGAGCTAATGACGCCTCTGTACTATACCACTGACAGCTGAAGACACCTTTGGGGATGTTTGTTTTACCAGGGACAGACCCTTCAAAATAGGGACTATCTCCTGAAAATGGGGACAAATAGTAACCTTATTTTAAAGTGTAAGCCCAAACTTGGACAGAGTACAGAGCCTTCTCTGAGTATGAAGGCTGAGAGGTCTGTCTCAGCTCTGTGTCCAGCATCTCCCTACAGCAACAAATCTTTGATATATTCTATTTTTTTAAATTGAATAGTTTCTTGCTGTGTTTTTCTGCATTCTTGTAACGTTCTCCATGAGTTCCCAAACCTATTATTTTTCCCTGCCAGCTTGTATCGGTTTTCTAGAATAGACTGTGCACACGTGCGCATGTGTAAGTTCACGCAAAATGCTCCTGGAATGTCTATGTCACACATCCCAGGAGGCACATCATGCTATCTTACCAATGCATCAGGCCCTGCTAAGTCATGCTGGCCCAGGCCAGGATTTAAGAAAAAAATGTAAACATTTAAATACATCTTTTTGGGCAAATGTGTAAGGAGGGAAAGAGGCAGTAAAGGGGACCTTCCTAAAATGTGCAAAGTTTTGCTTTAAGAATGCATATTTGAACATAATTTTTAGTACCAGAGCTTAGTGTCGTTTTTGGTGTGACGCTAAATTGGGTTCTTTATATGAAAGCACTGACCCACTAACACTGACATCAAACCCTTTAATGATCGTAAACATTTATACTGTATTTTAGAGGCTTTCGCTACACATAACTAATGCACAAGTTGTGGAAATCACTTATTAAACAACAGTCTTCACTGTTTTACACACTGTCATTGCATGGCCAAAGTACAGCAATTGCCCCCCATTCCCCACCTAACATTAGCCATGGGCCACATTTCCTCAAAAATCCCCAACTACCTATGTGTGTTGGACCCCTTTCACATGGCACAGACTCCTTTGAGATCAGCAAGAGATCTGGCCGCTGTTCCCCTACTGATCAGAGCAGCGCGGGCAGGTTGGTGCCCGCTCAGTTTACGCAGGGTGGACACAGACAGAGCCTGGGTGGCTGAGAGTAAATGGACTCCGCTGTCCGTTTACACTCGACTGTCATCAGATCCAATCCACCTAGATGGAGGAGGACGGATCCCCTTCCTTTTTTTTTTTTCTAGCGGACCAAATTCAACCAGAGGTATGCGGGCTCAAACAGACACAAGTCCATATACACCCACCGGTCCATAGGGGAGAATAGACCATCAGGCGAACATCAGGCGTACCCTTCGTGTGAAAAGGGCCTAAAACTGCCTTCTTTAATTGTGTGCGTCTCTTGTTTCTGCAGATGGAACTGTATCATGACATAGTTTGCAAAGAAGACGACATCGACCAGATTTACCCCTGGACTACAGAGTGTTGTGGTAAAGAGGAGGCAGAGAGAACCAAGTGCTTTTATAGCCATAGAGAAGTTAAAGTTGAGGAATATAAGATACCAAATATTGAAGAATCCTGCAAAGAACACGCAGAGCACCCACAACGTGCCTTTTCTTAGTGAGTTTATTTTAATATTTTATATTTATCAATGTAAAGCTCAATTGCCCACCACATGTTATGATTTGTCACTGACTCTTATTTGGAAATGCCTAAAAATACCTCTGTCCTATCATGGAAGCATATTATATATGTATGTTGCCATGATTTGGCACTGGAAAAGGAGATGTTTTGTGTGTATTGATAAAATTTTCCTATTAACGTCCAATTTAAATCTCATACTTTTTTTTATCTCTTTAGACTTATATACTCTTGCATGTTATGATTTGTTTAAAAAGAAAACATTTTTCTCTTATGTCTGCCTTTACATTGTGGTGGTCTGTGCAGGCTGAGCTGAGTAACAGCCACACCTGTCACCCCAAGTGTCCTCACACATATTATAGAGAAGGATAGAAGGTGTGTCTGATCATATCTGTGGAAATTACTGAGAGCACTGGGTCATTTCTGGTGCCTATTGGACAGCACAGTTATACTCAAACTGGACATGGATGTTTAGGTTTTTTTTTTATTCATTCAGCCACCGGGCTGAACAAAAAAAATGATTCCTCTATCCACTCAAGCAAGATGCATGGAGGAATCACCCTGCCGGGGGATCCCATTGTCAAAATACTCTGATTAGCAGCTGGAGCTGATTGGCTCCTGCTGCTGCTGCTGATTGACAAACATTTTCCAGTGTGTCCATTTGATAGAAGTCAATCTAACGATCAACTTCTTTTGAACAAGGAGGCCAACGTACAGACTGGAATTCAGCCGTCTCCTTCTGAACTAGCCAAATTTCCATCTATCTATGCCCAGCTTTAGACACTCTGCATAGCTGCTGCATTAGGAGGGCAGAACTATGAACATTTAGGTTGTTAGTACAGTGTCTATTTGACTGCAAATTATTTGTATCCTGGCCTTTTTTCTTCTTTATTTAATATAATTTTTCATTGGGGTACAGTACTACTTATGGCTACTAGATTGGGGAATTTACAAAACAAAATGCAAATTTAAAGAGGTATTAATCCAAAAACAAAAATGTATTAAATCGCAGCTTACCAATTCTTAGATTTAGTGACATCATTAGTTGTCTTTTTAAATTTAATTTTTCTTTATTTTCACCTGATGGTCCATCCAGTAAAGTTAAGTACACATGGGCTGAATATCGGCCAGTATTTGCCTGTTCAACAGGTCAGTCGGCATGTACAGGTGTCAGGGCCGAAACTGGGGGGGGGGGGCAGGAGGGGAACACACCCGGGTGACTCATCTAGGGGGCACTGCCAGGGGTTCTGCTCTAAGGGTGTCACTGCTGCCCTATCAAGTGTAATGGACAGGCAGCGCCTTCTGCATAGTTTGCTACACCACTGACAGCTTGTCTTCCAACAAAAGCCGGTCTAACAACCGGCGTTTGTTAACTGCTTGCTGACGGCTGATCGGCAATTGACGGGGACAGAGTGGCTCTGTAACGCGAAACGGGCGGGCCAGGGAGCGGGTGCGGCGGCTTCGATTGCCGCCGGCCACCCGCGATGCCCCCCCCGGAGTGAAGGAGCGGAGGTCCATGTATGTAAACACGGACCTCCGCTCTGTGTGAGGGGGAAGGGCTGTGATCACAGCCTTCCTGTACGTGAAGGCTGTGACCACTTCCCTTCCCCAGATAGGCAAGCCCCCATACAGTTAGAACACGCCCAGGGAACATAGTTAACCCTTAGCGCGCCCCCTGCAGGTTAACCCCTTCACTGCCAATGGCATTTACACAGTAATCAGTGCATTTTTATAGCACTGATTGCTGTATAAATGCCAATGGTCCCAAAAAAAGTGTCAAAATGTTCCGACATGTCCGCCCCAATATCGCAGTACCGCTAAAAATCGCAGATCGCCACCATTACTAGTAAAAAATAAAAAAAAAATAAAAACCCCAAAAATGAATTCTCACCATCCGTAAACGCGACCACTTTTGCGCAAACCAATCAATTAACGCCGATTGCGATTTTTTTTTATCGCAAATATGAGGAAGAATATAAATCGGCCAAAAACGGTGAAAAAAAATGTTTTTTTATATTTTTTTTTTGGATTTGTATTTTAGCAAAAAGTAAGAAATTTGGGTTTTTTTGCAAAATTGTCGCTCTTCTTTTGTTTATAGCGGCGATCAGAAATGATGCAGAGGTGATCAAATACCACCAAAAGAAAGCTCTATTTGTGGGGAAAAAAGGACGCAAATTTCGTTTGGGTACAACGTCGCAGGACCGCGCAATTGTCAGTTAAAGCGACGCAGCGCCGAATCGCAAAAAGGGCTCCGGTCCTAAAGCTGGAAATCCTTCCGGGGCTGAAGTGGTTAAAGGGACATGTTGGAAAACCAGCATCCGATCAGCACTGGCAGTGTGTCCTGGCCGAGGTGTAGTCCCCCTGTCAGAACATAATAGCATTGCGGGGGAGATTGCCGCATTAACATTGTTTAAGTTAGTACGACAACTTCTCCGTTTTTTTCATTCAGCCTGCTGGGTTGAGCGAAAGAAAAACTTAGTCCATTATTTTTCAGCAGCCTTATAGACCAAGCTGTCCAGACAAAGTAGCCATTAGAGAGTTAAGACAAACTGTTTACCACTGAGAGGGGTGCATACAGTGGTCAGTTTTTTACATTTATGTCAATCCTTTATCACAAAAGGAAAAAAAACTGCCGTAACAGATGATAAAATATTAGCTGGGGTTTAGCTTCCATTTGGTAGTCAAGTCCATCTAAATCTGTTAGTCCAACACTACCCAGACTGACGATGTTTCTGTCCATTGTTATCTGCTTTACTACTTCAACCAGACACCCTTAAGCCTGGTTCACACCTATGCCGGTTGCAGTTTGTATAGTCCAGGAGCATTTTGCATTTTTCAATACACGTTTTTGACCTATGGAACCAAAAACCAGAAAAAAAATCCTTGGCCCTTTCTATAAAATGCACAAATGTGAAGGTGACCGATAGGAAACCATGTTAAATGGACTGTAGTGTGTTTCTGTAAAAAAGAAAACTCAAAATGCATAGGTGTGAACCAGGCCTAAGACAGTAACGGGTTGATTTACTGAAGGGAAAAAGACTGTGCACTTTGCAAAGTGCAGTTGCTCCAGAGCTTAGTAAATGTGCAAAACATCCCATCATCCAATCATGTGCAAGCAAAAATGCTGTTTTTTTTTCATTTTCAATTTGCAAATGATTGGGTATTCTTTGCAAGGTGAAGCTTTACCTCATTTACTAAGCTCTGGAGCAACCGCACTTGCAGTGGGCAACTGCACTTTGCAAAGTGCACAGTCTTTTTCCCTTTAGTAAATCAACCCATAAGTGTGTTACTGAGCGGATCACCAGGTGAAAGAAAGTGATAAAAGCCTAATAAAAGAAAACAAATGCAGCTATCACATCTAAGGATCATTAAGCTGCAATATATTACATTTTTGTTCTTGGGTTTAATACTGGTTTAAAGTAAAATTGCCTCTACATTTGCTCCCCGTTTTGCCCTCTTATGCTAAATGGTGAAAGTACACCTGTAATCAAGTCAATCATCCAGGGCTGCTGTTATAAAACACAGGGCCGCTTACTGCTTACCTGACAGCCACCCCAAAAAAATACCAAATTATATTTTTGCTAAAAATATACTAAAAAAAATATTATTTGACATCTTTACCGGCCCCTATCCCCGCTCTCCATCCTGAAACATTCTCTGGTGTGCCCATAGCAACTGTCCATGGGAGATGACAGAAGCCAGCAATGCTGCTGTAAAAGGGGGCGCAGAGGGGAGCCCAGAAAGCAGGAGGATGGGGGTGAGGCTGTTAGAACTGATCCCACTGCATAAGAGGATCGGTGTCTGCAGTAAGGTAGTACAGCTGGCTGTCCTTCTCAGCAGGTGCCCGAGCCCCCCTTTTGAATTGATGGGGCCTGGGCCCAATACAGGAGGGCTAGCTGTACTGCCTTATCCTGCAGACATCCAATGCCTATGCAGGGAAGTTTTCTTCTGCACTTGGTTGAACAACAGGTTCAGCTCACTTTACTTTTCTTCATACTTTAGTAAATCATGCTGGCAGGATTTACTCTTCTTGCATATTCATAGGTGACTTTAGAATTCATCTATCACCGACTTGATCACAGTAAGTCTTACTTACTACTCTTTGCACTGCTGTACTAACCAGTAATCAAGCCTCTCTATGTATGTGAGGCATTATGCTCAATACATTCAGGATGGATTTGTAATGATTTTATTTTTCTTTACATTTTAGCTACCTCTCCAATATTGGCAAAAGACATTCAAAACTCAATCCATCAGATGTTCTGGGTTTTGCTGTACAATACAATCAAATCACTACTGAATGCTGTGCTGCAGAAGATAAAGCCAAGTGCTTTTCTGAACGGGTATTCTATGAAACTTCTTGAAATTAAACAATGTTATTGCACATGTATGCTTTGTTCATATGGGGCGATTACATCTGTGTCCTGTGCTTACCTGCACATATGTTGCTGCATCCCCATGCAGGTAGCCCCATTCATGTCTACTGAGACATAGCGTCTTCATGGACATTCCCAATATGACATCTGCGTGGGCGCGGTTCCCCGAATGCACCACGCTGTTGTCATATAGGGAGCAGCAGCTGTGTCCATACATCTGCTGTGCCCCAATAGACAGTTATGGCTCTGCCGGCATGGGGATGCATGCAACCATAGGTGTGCTCACATAGGGTGGTAGGTGTGCCCGGGCACACCCTAATCACCCTGTACTGTGCAGATTCCCCCTGCTGCCTGGCTGCAGAGAAAGGGACTGGGGAATCTCTGTCCTTGGTCTCTTTCTCTGTCTCAAAAGTGAGACATCAGGGGTGTGTTTAGACCCCTGATATTTCATCAAAGCCCTCCAGCAGGACTCCTAAAATAAATTGTAAAAAAATAATAAAATACAATATTGTAAAAAAAAAACAAAATTGTAAAAAACAAAATAAAATAAAAATAACTACTGACACCTATCTCTGCCCTACTGACACCACCCTCTGCACTTCTGACATATATATACACACACACACTCATGTTTGTTTGTGTTTTGTGGTGCACACCCTAATGCAATAGGCTGCGCACGCCTATGCATGCAACACCTGTGCATCCCTGTGCCGGTAAAACACAGCCCTGCATGGGACATGGATGTAATGGCCCTGTGTGAACTAGGCCTTAAAGTGTATGTCTGAGAAAAATAATTAAAAAAAATATGTTGTACATCTCTGCAATATATATATATACACTATTTCCCATCTTTTATCATTTTTAAAAATGCATCAAGTACAGAAAATGGCTTGCTGATTGCCAGAAACCCAGTGATCTCCTAACATTTTGTTATTGGCTGACAGCACAATGCTTCTGCTGCATTGAAATCCCTAGCACTGTTGTCAGTCCTGCCCAATTCTCTTCTGCTGGATTACTGAACTCCAGTAGTCCACAGGCAGGAGAGATAGCACTGCTTAGGATTTTAGTATAACAGAGGCCTTGGGCTGTCAGCTGCAACAGTACATTATGAGCTCCCATTCCATGAGTCCCATTCATCCATAGGTGCATACTGCTCTATGATTGGTGCCTCCTATGCCTCCCAGATCACTTTTGCCTGCGTTCAGATGTACCTATTTTAAGTGGTTGTAAACCCTTATATATACCCAGTGAAATGAATACACTGGTACACAGTTATGAAACACATCTTCTTACATAAGTTGTACATGTTTATCTGCAGCCCTTTCTTTTCTACGGATATTCAAAGGCATAGCTTTAGGAGACAGGGTGGAACAGAGCGGGGATCTGACATCACACACCCTGCACAGCACAGAGAGGAGAGCTGAGTGTACTCTGAGACTTGAGTGGTGGTGCACACCATCCTCTACACCAGTGGTTCTCAACCTCGGTCCTCAAGTACCCTCAAAGTTTTGGGAACTTCCCTTAGATAAAATAGCTCTTATCAATACCATGTCATTGATATTGATTTAAAGCAGCTGTGGAAAGTAAAGGAAAACCTGAAAACATGGCCCGTTGGGGTACTTGAGGACCGAGGTTGAGAACCACTGCTCTACACAGTCCCACAGGGAAACATGCACAGCTGAGGCTGTCAATCACCCGCTGTGTGCTGGAGGGGAGGGGAGCACGGCCTTGGCTTCACATACCTCCCATATTTTTGAGATAGGAATGCAGGACACCTATTAGCAAAAGTATGTAGGCATAGGACACACCTCTGCCACACCCTCTTAAAGGAGTATTATACAAAAAAATGAGTTAAACCCACAAGTGCTTTTTTTTTTTAGCACTGTTATTTCTTTTGGCATTTACATGGATAAAAGGTTTAGCACTGGGAAACACTTTTTGATAGATAGATAAGCAGTGCATTTTATATACAACTATAGAGATCAGACCAAAATGAGGGACAAATGAGGGACGAATCAGAGACAGTCCGTCAAAATCAGGGACAGTTGGGAGCTATGGCATCAGAATAAACTGTCAGAGCAGATAGCAGAGAGAGGAGAAAGTAGACAGGAACCATACTAGGTGCTATAGAATGAGGCAAGTACACACAATAGAATGATATGCTTTGCTCATTTTTCATTTCAGAGGTTTAAAACCACTTTGCATGTAGACATGTTTAGCCACGTTTACATGCATTTGTATGTGATTAGCCACATTTAGAGCGTCTAATCAGATCTGATATACAGAATTCTATTTTCAGTAAACACAGCTAATCAGAATTTACCTAAATGTGCGTAAAAGCACAATTTGAATGGCCAATTAAAAAATAATTATGTGCATTTACTGTATATGCATTTAGAAAAGTCCTCTGAATCATATAAATGCAGGTTTGACAATGAAAAACTATTAAAGGGAACCTTCAAAGGTTTGGGGCACAATTACATTTTTTTTAAATATTGATTTGTTTTTTAAATTTATGTTTTAAATGTTTTATTCTTCTATATGTATACAAACATTTTACACAGGGCCGCTGATAAGCCAGTAGAACTGGCCCTGTTGTACTGGACCCGACCAGCAGGGGGGGCCCGGGCAGCTTCAGAGACTTTAGTGGAGAAAAAAAATGGCTTTATAATTTACATCCCCTAAGCCACTGCTACTAGCTTAGGGGGTGTTGTATCAAGTGCTGTTGTCCACTGACAAGTGAGAGGGGCAGTCAGGGGGCGGAGCCTGGCCTCTCCATAGTTGGTGCAGTCATTAGAGAGAGGAGAGGATGGCCATGAGTACAAGCACATGTGTGTTTTCTCTCATTCCTTCTGTCATTCTCTCGCAGCGCTGCTCTGCTCTTATGTTAGCTGTTCTCAATCTGACTGCACTTGTTCTACTTCTCTATAACTTTGTTTCTCATCCCACTCCACTTCCCTCTCCCTCCAGATTCTTCTCCTCTCCCTCTCCCTCTCATATATCTCCTCTCTGTCTCTAAACTTGCTCTGATCTTCTCGCTCTTTTCAGTCCCACTGATTGTGCTGGGTTCGTTTCTCTGCAGTCCTTCACTCCTGTACTGCTCCTCTTATCAGGCCACCCTATCTCTCTGCCGATCCCACTGCTCCAACAGCTCAGCCTATATATTATCTGCTCCCCCCTCCCCCAACACAGACACAGCAGGTCAGCTTAAAATGGATTTTACCATGCTAAACTGAATTTCCCTTAAAGCTGCAGCTCAAATTTGCGAAACACACAAATAACAGACATAATAAAATGGAAGAGCTGAGCTACAATGGAAACTAGAACAGAAAAATGTATTCCCACATGTATAGCAACATATACACATGTAATCCATAAAATCTTATTTGGCCTTAGACCATATGCATAGATAGTTTTTTTTTACTTATCTATGCATATGGTCTAAAACCAAAGAAGATTTTCTGTTCTAGTTTCCATTGTAGCTCAGCTCTTCCACTTTATTACAGCTGATCAGCTACATTCTGATGGGTTGCACAATTTACACTATTCTGTACACTGATGCCCCGCTGAGTGGCATGGGCAGATGACAAGTCCGTACCCACTCAGCTTATGCAGAATGGACACGGACACAGCCTCCGCTCTAAGGGCGGCTGGTGTAAACAAACTGGTTGTCCATTTACACACAACCACCCTCCAATCCAATTCGCTAGATGGAATGTAAAGGATTCTTTTCTGTTTAATGGATTGGATTGGAGGTAGGCGGATATAAATGGACACAAGTCCATTTACATCCATCACTCTATAGAAGTGAATGTGGAGGGTCAGATCAAGTCCACCTATAGATATTAGAGAGGTCTGTTCTCATCTGAAAACAATACTAATTTAGGATAATCAAATTTATAACAGGCTGGAGAAAGATAAATATTACTTAAAGGCAAACCTGCACTTTGTTTAAAAGCGGGATCTGGGGCAGAGCCAGTGGTGGGGTTGAGGGTGGAGCTAAAGGGGGCCCAGTCAGGTAGGCTGTACGGGGCCCCATGATTTCTATCAGCGGCCCTGATTTTACATATAAGCATTTATTAGATGGCAAGTGACTGCCAGAACCCAATGAGTTAGCTGTAGACAGCCTGGCAATATCTTATGTTTTCTCACACTTTGATAAAAACCAGGGGCGGAGACATCTGATAAGGGAGGAGTCACTGCAAAGGGTCATCCGTCTTTCTGCATACGTTTCAGCTTGAGCTAGGGAGCGCTGTAAACATTAGATAAATACAAGCAGTACATATGGAATATAATAAGCAAACATATACCTACTGATATTTCTTTATGTGTCTGCTTTGTACTTGTATATGTGTATATATATTTTTATGCGTTCTTTTGCAGATGCCTCAGGTAAAAAAATTAACAAACTACGTTGAAGATAAACATAAACAGAAATGCCGTATTATTGCAGAGTTTCCAAAAAGAGTTTTCCAAGCACTGTAAGTATCTATCCCCAATCCAGTAAATATATGTAGGGGAAATGTGGAGAGCTTTATTTTTATCTTTAGCCCCTTCCTGCCCGCATGCTCCAGCATCCCGTTATCTAGGCTATTAAAGTAGAACTATGGGCAAAACATTTTTTTTTTTTTCATTTTGGATAGAGTAAAGGAAGGTTGTAACCCCCTGTCAGATTTTTTTTTTCGCCATCGGTGTCCTAGAGATTTCGCTTCACTTCCTGTCCCATAGCCAAACAGGAAGTGAGAGGAAATCTCTGCAAATGAAGTCAAATGTGGAATTTTCTTTTACATTCACTTTCAATGCTAATAGTAAACAGGACAAACAGAGAGGGTGAATCTCCCTAACAGGGACCAAGACAGCAATAAAATCTGTCAGGTGTTCTAACCCTCTCCACTCTATCCAAAACGAAAAAAAAAAGTTTTGCCTTTAGTTATACTTTAAGCCAGGAGGGGCGGGAAGGCCTTCCTAATCATGTGACCAGCGTCATTGGTTGTCATGGTGGTCACATGATCAGGAGTCCTGCTGGTTCCCAGATCATTAGTACAGATTGAGAGTTGTCTTTGGCAGCTCAATCTCTGTGCTGGGAGCATGCAGTGAGTGTGCTCTCAGCACAAAAATCTATGCTGTCCATAGATACATATGTACTAAATCCACAACAGTAAAATCAGTCTGTATATGCAGTAAATCATGCTTGTTATACTCACTGTGGAAACTAAGGGGCTAATCCTTTGCATTGTACAGATTGAGAGTTGTCTTTGGCAGCTCAATCTCTGTGGTGGGAGCATGCAGTGAGTGTGCTCTCAGCACAAAAATCTATGCTGTCCATAGATACATATGTACTAAACCCACAACAGTAAAATCAGTCTGTATATGCAGTAAAGCATGCTTGTTATACTCACTGTGGAAACTAAGGGGCTAATCCTTTGCATTGTGTAAAAAGGCTGCTTGATCTTGTATTCACAGATCCTCCCCTCCCTGCACTGTCCCCCTGGACAAGTCCGGATAAGACAGAGCCCTTGGAGTCAGGCTGCACATGCTCAGTTTGGTGGGCATTGCTAGCCCCTTCCTGACCAGAGCATCTTTTGCGATTCGGCACTGCGTCGCTTTAAATGAAAATTGCGCAGCCCTGCAACGTTGTACAAAATTGATGTCCTTTTTTTCCCACAAGTAGAGCTTTCTTTTGGTGGTATTTGATCACCTCTGCGGTTTTTATTTTTTTGTGCTTTAAGCAAAAAAAGAGCGATAATTTTGAAAAAAAACAACAATATTTTTTACTTAATAATACATTTATTATTATTTTTTTTTTTTACTAGTGGCGGCAGTCTGCGATTTTTAGACAGATCGGACACTTTTGACACTTTTTTGGGATCACTGACATTTATACAGCGATCAGAGTTTTGAATAGCCACTGATTACTGTGTGAATGTCACTGGCAGGGAAGGGGTTAACACTAGGGTGCAGTCTAAGGGTTAAATGTGTTCCCTATCAGTGTGTTATAACTGTGTGGGGGCTGGGATGACTGGGGGAGGAGAGAGGTCACTGCTCCCATATACTGGGAACATACGATCACTCTCCTCTCCCCTGTCAGAATGGGGACCCGCTTGTTTACATACACGGATCCCCGTTCTGTCACTGCCAGAGAGCGATTGCAGGTGGCCGGCGGACATCAAGTCCGCCCCACCTGCTGATTGGCTTCCCCGCTAGCTCCTGCGGCCGCTGTCAGGCGACAGCAGTTCCCGCAGGGGAGCCATGTTGCCGCTGTCAATCCACGGCGAGTCCACGGCGACTGTTTTTTTCTTGGGAGAGTGCCTGGGAGCAGCACAGGGCCAATCAGCACTGTCCAGACAGAGGGTCAGGGATTCTGCAACCTCATAGGACAGCTCAGTGCAGTATGAAAACTCCACTGGCATTAACACAACGCACTGGAGCACCAAGGTCTGAAGGGTAAATCAGCCTCACTGAGTCTACTGAGTGGGGAGACAGACAACAATAAAAGCTTAACAAGGATTTCTGACTCCATGAAAAGCAAACAGAAAAGTTTTGGCTTTACATATACTTTAAGATTATTGCACAATATAAACAATATAATAACACAATAATGAAAAATGTTCTTTTATCAACTATTTCAAAACCCTATATACCATATTATAGCGTTATTTCTGTTTTTTTCTTTTTTTCGATGTGGTAATTGCTTCTTTCTCCTTTATCAGAGTACTAGTTCAAGTCTCCCAAAGGTTTGGTAAGGCAAAGTATGAAGATGTGGAAAAAGTCGCCTTGGAAATTATACATTTGAATGAAGACTGTTGCAAAGGTGATGCTGTGGAATGTATGATTGAAAGGGTAAGCCTGTGGACCAACGTTTTTAATATTAGTACCTTTAATAGATCACATTCGGGCCCTGTTTACACTTGCGGCTGGGAGGTGGTAAAAACAGACGGTTGACCTGCGTTATTATCACCCCCCCCTGCTTCCACATTGGGGTGGATGGGGAGTGACTTTTGAGGCGCTTTACAGGTGCTATTTTTAGCTAAATAGCGCCTGTAAAGCACCTCAGTGTGAAAGGAGCCTTAACCCCTTGATCGCCCCCAAGTGTTAACCCCTTCCCTGCCAATGGTATTTAAACAGCAAACATTGGCTATTTTTAGCTCTGAATTGCTGTATATATGTCAGTGGTCCCAAAAAAGTGTTAAAAATATCTGTCCGCCGTAATATCGCAGTCCCGCTAAAAAATCACAGACCACTGCCATTTCTAGTAAAAAAATAAAAAATAAAAATGGCATAAATCTATTCCCATAGTTTGTAGACGTGATAACTTTTGCGCAACCCAATTAATATACGCTTATTGCAATTTTTTTAAAATTTTTATCAACAATATGTAGAAGTATATACAGTATATCAGCCTAAATTGAGGAATAAGTTAGTTTTTTAAATATTTTTTTTGGACATGTATTATAGCAAAAAGTAAAAAATATTGTTCTTTTTTCAAAATTTCCGCTCTTTGTTTATAGCGCAAAATCTAAAAACCTCAAAGGTGATCAAATACCACAAAAGAAAGCTCTATTTGTGGGAAAAAAAGAATGTCAATTAGGCTTGGGTAATGCGTCGCATGACCGCGCAATTGTCAGTTAAAGCGACGCAGTGACGTATCGCAAAAAGTGCCCTGGTTAGGAAGGGGGCAAATCCTTCCGGGGCTAAACTTTTACCTAATACTCAATTTTACAATGAGCAGTAATTTGACATGTGATAAGGATATACTCCTTTATCTGTGAAGTGTGTTTCTTTCAATTCATTGGTGACAGGTGTACTCAATGATTACGATATTATCATACCTACTTATTATATATCTTTGACAGATGGAAGCAACTGAACATATTTGTCATGCTAAGGACAAATTATCAAGCAAACTAGATGCCTGTTGTGCTAAAGGTATTCTAGAACGAACACCCTGTATTCTTGCCCTACCAAACGATGAATCTGACTTGTCCAAAGACCTGAAAAAATATTATGAAGATGAACATGTGTGTGATGAATATAAAAAAGACAAGATACTTTACCTTGCCCAGTAAGTATGCCTTTTAATGTTTTATATAAATTTCCATGACTATATAAAGTGATAATACACCACACTATGGTACATGGTGTAATAGTAAACCCTTTTAAACAGCAACTGGGTGTATCATGGGTGGCTGCCTGCACTATGAGCCTGCATTCACATAGGGGCGACCCGACTTCGGCGCGACTTCGCTTGGCGATTTCAGCGCGACTTTCAGCGCGACTTCAAGGACCTCAGGCGACTTTACAACACGACTTTTGCCAGGCGACTTTGCCTTGACCAATCAGAGAAGGGAGGGAGGGGGCTGCCTAAAAATAAATTCTATTGTTTTAACTGTAAAGTCGCTTCCATGTAGATGGGGATCCGACTTGGAGGCGACTTCTATTGAATTCTATGGGCACAAGTCGGATAGAAATCGCCTAGAAGTAGTACAGGAACCTTTTCAGAAGTCGCCTTGAAGTCGGAGCGACTTAAGTCGTGTATATTAAGACGGCTCCCATTCATTTCAATGGGATTTCAAATGTCAAGCGACTTGGGGCAACTTGAGGCAACTCAAGTCGGATCGCAAGTCGCCTATGTGTGAACGGGCACTGACTATCCTGACAGGTTAATCAAAATGAAAAAGGTCATAGGTGTGCAAAGCTACCTGCTTAGCAAATAAAATTGATCAAATATAACATGCTCAATATACATGAAATAAATATACAAAAAATGCATTAAAGTGCTCCGTGCTGCAAATTCATTAAACAGTCCACAGCCAATGGAAGTTCATATGCTCCAAAACGGCCTCTTGCACACTGCAGCATGAAAAAGCTCAGTACAGCATTTTTTTATTTTTTACAGAGCTAAAATACAGCCCACTATTTGTAATGTGCCTATGCACACAGGTGCGTAAACAAGCACTGTGCATTCTTCAGTAAAAAAATAAAATAGAAAAATCTGCATTTTTGGTCAGTAATTTACGCCTCATGCGCGCAAATGTGCGGTAATGCCCATTCACATTCTGCAGAACAAGAACGTCATGATAAGTTACATTCTGCAGAAAAAGAACGTGAGAATAAGTTTGTGTGCATGTTGATCATGCAAATTTGCGCAAGCTCATATGCCTGAAAATACACGCAAATACATACAAAAACCAAGTCGGAAAAAGGAGATGCTCAAACAGGAATATCGTGTGCAAGAAGCCTAATACATTTGCAGCACAGAGCACTTTATTGCATTTTTTGTATATTTATTTCATGCCTGTTGAGCACTTTTATATTGGATCAATATTATTCGCCAAGTAGGTAGCGCCGCACACCTATGACTTTTTTTCAACTTGCCATCAATAACTTGGGTGTCCTCCGAACTCCAGGGTTAATTTTGGCTGCAAATTTCAATTCAGTTTTAGTCTCAGTCTTAGAACTAAAATGGCATTTTAGTTTTAGTGCCATTTTAGTATTCTGCAATTGTTTTAGTCGTATTTAGTCGAAAAATCTCCAGTACATTTCAGTCTGCTAAAACTCATTTTAGTCGTCTAAAATATAATGGGTGTAGTTAAATTGAAATGCATTATTTAAAGTGGTTGTCAACCTGTGACAACCACTTTAACCTACAGGTAAGCCTAGAATAAGGCTTATCTCTAGGTGCCCTGCATATCTCCCAAACCTGCACGGTTCAGGAGATATGCAGTGTATGTGCTGTGCCGACGTAATTTCGCCACATGCGCAGTGAAGAAATGGCCATTTCTTCACTGTGATCGTGCCGTGATTAGTGGCTCCCGCGCGCAGAGTGATGGACGTGGCCAGCACAGGGGGCAGCACTGGACATCGCAGGCTTCGTTTGCAGGTAAGTGGCACATGATGAGCTACTATGCAATGCATAGTAGCCCATTATGCTTCTAATTTACAGGGGACTGTAGAGGAAGTAAACCCCATCTCATCTCAATTGTTTTCGTTTTAGTCGTATTTTAGTCTACTAAAATGGTATTAAAGTCAGTTTTAGTCAACAAAATTAACACTGCCGAACTCAACTATAACCCAAACTCCGAACTCCTGCCTTTTTTGTATTCCAATGAGCTGTGGGCTGGAAATAAGGCCTTACATAATTTCAGATCGGTCAGTTTAATATTTATTTATATTATTTTTATATTATTTTATTTATTTGTTTTTGGACCATTTCATTCTAACAAGGTTAATTGGGAAAAAATATTGATTTATATTCTGAGGTTCAAAATCTTAAAACTGATGTTTTATATACTGTATATATTTTTAGATATATACTTATACAGCGTTTTGGTTTTCCCACCCTTGACAAAGGATACCCATAAGTTTAGTAAAGGGGGCACCACAGAAGTTCTTTACTTCTGGATACCTGCTGCAGAGTTTAGCATTTCATAATGATTTGGTGCCTCTCTCTGCAGTAGGGCAGAGGGTCAGAGCCTTGATGCCCTGGGCTCACAGTAAGTGAGATGAATGATGCTGGGTGTCATTCAGCTTGGAAAAGGAGTGGCAACAGGGAGTCTGCTGGAGACAACCCTGGAGTTTAGGTGAGTATAGCAGAAAGGGCTTCTACTTTCATTTTTAACCATAATTTTGGCAACAAATCACTGTTTCTTGGCCCAAGCTGGAATTGGGCTTTAACTGTTTTTTTTTTCTAATTCTGACCATAACAAATAAAGACAGAACAAATCTATAGCAAAGCACTATACATTTCCTTTTACGCTTTGCACTTAAAGTGATTGTAAACAATCACCTTGTAAGGGTCCTTTCACACATGTGGACCATTCAGGTCGGCCTGTCAGTTTTTTAGGCGGACCTGAATGGACGCTCCATGCACCTCTATGGTGTGACGGATGTCAGCGGTGACATGTCCTCTGACATCCGATCTACTCTGCTAAATCCAGATGGATGAAGACCCTATTTTCGATCTGTCTGGCAGATGGGATCGGATGAAAACACACAGGCGGTCCATTTTCATCCGATCCCCCATAGAGGACAGTGGGGAGCTGACAGGTCCGTCCCTGCACAGTGAGCAAACACGGACCTGTCATCTGCTGGCCCAGCGGGGATCAACAGATTAATCCCCGCTGAGCAAGCGGAGTCCTTGAAAACAGACATGCCTGTGTGAAAGGAGCCTAAAGGAACCAATTCAGTTTAAGATAGAATTAAAAGGCAAAACATATATATAAATACCTTTTTTACCTTTTTTTTAGTGATCACTTTGCCTCTGTTCTCCTCTGCATAAGAGCTGGGGGAGGAGAAGCAGCAGTACACTGAGCTTCCCAGTGAATGACTGTACAGGAGGGGGGGAGTGGTGTCAGGACAAGTCTGATCATTGGAGGAAAGCAGGCTGGGTTCCCTGCATAGCTAGAGAAAGTACCATGTTGTGTTCTTCTGCTTAGTGTGGTTAGTTTTTAATAGGAAAGCAAGAGGGACTGGCAGGAACCCAATCAACATATAAATCCTTTCTTGCACTTGAAGATGCAACTTCTCCAATTCTAAAACCAAAGTAATAGCTATAGTGTGCTGCCTTGATGCCGCTGTGGAGCAGGGGAGATCCAAACACTATAGCAAGAAAACAAGAAGACAGTGGCGCACCGGCCTAGCGCATTATCCTCAGAGGTTCATTATATTAAAATAATAAAAATATACTCACAAAAGAGCTTGTAAACAAGGCATATTGAACATGGCACAATGCTACACGCCTATAGTAGCAACCGCCGCTGGGATGATGTCTCACACAGACGCGTTTCGGGGTGCAAACCCCTTCTTCAGAGCCACTAACAGGATCACCAGGGATTTCAAACAAAGGAAGCAATGCAAAGAGAACAGGATACGTTCCCATATAAGTACATGGTACAGCAGGTACATGACAGGAATATGAAATGTTGGGGTAACAAATACTTTTCATAATTTACAGTACATATCTAAGCATTCCAAATCAAAAAACACTTTCTAATTCATTTTTAATATTCGAAGAAAAATCACGCATCCATTCATGTCTCCATGCCTTATTTTGTTGAGAAATCATTTTGAAAAGCATTTCTAGCCGTGGTCCTCATGAGTAAGGGCAGATGACTCATGCAGCAATCACTTCCTAGAATCCATCTGCCATTAGTTCAGGCATGGAGGTAGGAGGGTGTGCTTAACTGAGAAAGCCCCTCCTCCTCTCCTGAAGACTCTTGGGATGTAGGACAGCATTGTGGCCTAGGTCACAAACTAGGAAACAACCGAAGAAATGTAAGCGTAAAACAAGTTAATATAATATATCTTCCTATCTATATACTAATGCTAGCAGCATAAGGACTATAATAGTTCATGCTGATTTAGAGTGTTTAGTACAAATTGGGTCAAAGTGTTAAAAGCGCATGTTTTTCATGTTCTGGTTATGTCACTTTAAACAGTCATTTGCATTCTTCTCTCCAGCTTTACACATGATTATTCCAGAAGTCACCAGGAATCATCATCTCAGTCTTGTCTACGAGTTGCTAAGGGATATGAAGAGCTGGCGGAAATGTGCTGTGCTAGTGCAAACCATGCTGAGTGTTTTAAGAAAGCCGTATGTATATGAATCTTACTGATAACACAGTCCATATAATAAATGTGTTTTTTTTTTTTTTTTTTTTTTAAGTATTTATTTTATGTTCTTTTCAGCCTATTTTGTTAGAAGCTGCACTGAAAGAAAATGAAGAGTTAACTAAACAGAACTGTGGTGGCTTGGAGCAGCTCGGGTTTAAAGATTATTATACCGCGTAAGTTAAAATATGAAGCGCTTACAAATTTGAACATTGTTAAAGGTAACATTTTATCTAAAGTCACATAACCTAAGCCAGCTTTTACATCTCAGAAGGAATAGCTAAATTTGGTAGAAAACCAAACTAAGGATTGTATATTGTAATGTAATTGCTTAACCACTTCAGCCCCGAAAGGATTAACTCCCTCAATGACCAGGCCATTTTTTGCGATACGGCACTGCGTCGCTTTAACTGACAATTGCGCGGCCGTGCGATGCCGCACCCAAACAAAATTGATATCCTTTTTTCCCCCCACAAGTAGAGCTTTATTTTGGTGGTATTTGATCACCTCTGCGGTCTTTATTTTTTGCGCTATAAAAAAAGACCAGCAATTTTGAAAAAAAAACAAAACAATATTTTTTACTTTTTGCTATAATAAGTATCCCAAAAAAAAACAAATTTATTCATCAGTTTAGTCCAAAATGTATTCTGCTACATATTTTTGGTAAAAAATCCCAATAAGCGTAAATATTAATTGGTTAGCGCAAAAGTTATAGCTTCTGCAAAATAGGGTATAGATTTAGGGACTTTTAATTTGGTAATGGCGGCGATCTGCAATTTTTAGCGGGACTGCGACATTGCGGTGGACAAATCTGACCCCAAATGACATTTGTTGGGGACCAGTGACTTCAATACAGCGATCAGTGCTTTAAAAATGCACTGATCACTGTATAAATGACACTGGTAGGGAAGGGGTTAACACCAGGGGAGATCAAGGGTTAAATGTGTCCTAGGGAGGTGCTTTCTAACTGTAGGGGGTTGAATTGACAGGGAGTACAGCTTCTAACACCTGTCAGATTTTTTTGCACCATTGGTATCCCATTACAGATATTTCCCTTCCCTTCCTGTCCCATAGCCAAACAGGCAGTGAGGGGAAATCCCTGCAAATTAAGGGAATTCCTTGGGGACCCCCAAGTCACCAGAACTAGTGTCCCCATTGGAAGATTTCCCCTCTATTCGTTTTCTGGGGACAACCCAAAATTTGGGATTTTCTTTTACTTTCTCTTCAATAATAATGGTAAATAGGACAAAGAGAGGGGATGACACCCCTTAACAGAGACACAGACAGCAAAAAATAAAAAAATAAAAAAATTGAGAAGCGTTCTAATCCTTCTCCACCCTATCTTAAACAAAAAAAAAGAAGGTTTTGCCTTTAGCTATATTTTAACCATTATATTATATTTAACCATTATATTACACTTTTCTTACATCAATGTTTTTCTTTATCATTCCCTCACTGTGCAGCCACGTCCACTATTTTAATACATGTGTTAGCAGCTTTTCATTTTTTTATTTTCACCCAGACGAGGTAAGAATGCATTGAGGAAAGAATTACAAGAGAGGTGATGGAGCTCTTTGGTGGTTAACAACCCTCATGGGGGTCAAGGGCTATGTGAGTTGTGAGGTTAGGCTGAGACTGGTTCATTGTTAGCAAGGAATCTGTCAGAGTAGAGTGAGGAAGGGTTAAAACTTCAAAGAAAGTGGAGTGTTTGCTGTGTTTTTCTCCATAATGGAGTTTAAAGCCTCGTACACACGGGAAGACAATCGCACGTACGACCGTGTTGAATCGTATGTTGGCTGTTGTATGCAGCATACTGACTGCACTACACGATCGTACGGCCGGGGAAAGAACGTTCAGGTGCATGTAATTAGCATCCAGCCATTCCTGACTTCGGAGCATGCGTGTTTTGCACAATACAACTTGTTGTACCAACTGCTCTGTACACACGATACAACGGTCGTATGAGAGATACTCGTCTGATCTTTTAAACCAGCATGGTTGTTCGAGAGTATGCTGGCAACATAGCACACATGTCTCGTCAACCATGTTGTTCAACATAACACGTTTTGTGCGT
>BLSH010302413.1:2322228-2339786 GCA_018402905.1 Glandirana rugosa | reverse complement strand
CCTTCACTTTTTTTCTCATTACGGGGCATGTGTGCCCTGCTACTAGCGTAAGTTGTCCAGCATGAGTGCTGCTGGTCGTGAGTACGACCTGTTGAATGCGATCATCGTCCCGTGTGTACGGGGCATTACTCTTTTTTTCACTTCCTTAAACCCATCAATTAGACTGGTATTGAAGAAGGGAAAAATTCCCTTAAGCCTCGTACACACGGGACGACGATCACATTCAACAGGTCGTACTCACGACCGTTGTATGCGATATCGATCATTCGTATGCGCGATTTGAACGGTCGAACATACGACGGTCGTACAAGGGAGTTGTATGAGCAGACTAGAAAACTTGGTCGTACCAACAAGCTCTCATATGACCGTTGTATCGTGTGTACAGAGCAGTTGGTACAACAAGTTGTATTGTGCAAAACACGCATGCTCCGAAGTCAGGAATGGCTGGATGCTAATTACATGCACCTGAACGTTCTTTCCCCGGACGTACGATCGTGTAGTGCAGTCAGTATGCTGCATACAACAGCCAACATACGATTCAACACGGTCGTACGTGCGATCGTCGTCCCGTGTGTACGAGGCTTTATGGAGTCATCCTCACCAACAAAATCCAGAAAGAGTTTTCAAACCTTCCTCCCTTCCCTCACTTCCTGTCCTGTGTGATGCCTGTCAATTAAACAGAAAGGGGAAGATTTGAAGCAGATTGGAAGTTTGGAGAAATCTCATGGCAATAAATAATTGACCGATGTTCTAACCGACCCACCCTCCCTATATCCATAACTGGAGGTTCTAACCCTTCCATCCTCTAGCCAAAGCTAAGAAAAAAATGTTTTTTCTCTATGCTGCCTTCCATCTTTTCCCCCCTACCTTTGCCCACTCTGGTCCACTTACACCTACATGCCCTATCCCCTACCTGATGCTACAGACCACGATCACGCACCACCTTTAATAGAATTGGAAGCTCCTGCTCCCCAATCCATGCTGGGCCATATGTCGGACCCCAGCAAGGGTAGTGGACCTTCCATTTTCCACTGACTACACCCAGAACCCGGAGGCTGGGTTCAAGGATATCCCCTCTTTATTCTTCTAACCCCCCTCTCTTCCCTTTTGACTTCCACTTACCTGTCTTGTAGCCTATAGACTTCAACTCTCACACCCCTTCCACCCTTTCCGCTCAGGCTGCAGATCATGCATTGTTTCCCAACTGCTGTGCATCATTCTTGTTATAATTTTATATCTTGAATACTCATCTCCTATATGGACCATTTTCTTAACTACTGCTCCCCAATCCATGCTGGGCCATATGTCGGACCCCAGCAAGGGTAGTGGACCTTCCATTTTTCACTGACTACACCCAGAACCAGGAGGCTGGGTGCAAGGATATCACCTCTTTATTCTTCGAACCCCCCTCTCTTCCCTTTTGACTTCCACTTACCTGTCTTGTAGCCTATAGACTTCAACTCTCACACCCCTTCCACCCAGGTTGCAGATCATGCATTGTTTCCCAACTGCTGTGCATCATTCTTGTTATAATTTTATATCTTGAATACTCATCTCCTATGTAGACCATTTTCTTAACTACTGCTCCCCAATCCATGCTGGGCCATGTGTCGGACCCCAGCAAGGGTAGTGGACCTTCCATTTTTCACTAACTACACCCAGAACCCAGAGGCTGGGTGCAAGGATATCACCTCTTTATTCTTCGAACACCCCTCTCTTCCCTTTTGACTTCCACTTACCTGTCTTGTAGCCTATAGACTTCAACTCTCACACCCCTTCCACCCTTTCCACTCAGGCTGCAGATCATGCATTGTTTCCCAACTGCTGTGCATCATTCTTGTTATAATTTTATATCTTGAATACTCATCTCCTATGTAGACCATTTTCTTAACTACTGCTCCCCAATCCATGCTGGGCCATGTGTCAGACCCCAGCAAGGGTAGTGGACCTTCCATTTTTCACTAACTACACCCAGAACCCAGAGGCTGGGTGCAAGGATATCACCTCTTTATTCTTCGAACACCCCTCTCTTCCCTTTTGACTTCCACTTACCTGTCTTGTAGCCTATAGACTTCAACTCTCACACCCCTTCCACCCTTTCCACTCAGGCTGCAGATCATGCATTGTTTCCCAACTGCTGTGCATCATTCTTGTTATAATTTTATATCTTGAATACTCATCTCCTATGTAGACCATTTTCTTAACTACTGCTCCCCAATCCATGCTGGGCCATATGTCGGACCCCAGCAAGGGTAGTGGACCTTCCATTTTTCACTGACTACAGCCAGAACCAGGAGGCTGGGTGCAAGGATATCACCTCTTTATTCTTCGAACACCCCTTTCTTCCCTTCTGGCTTCCACTTACCTGTCTTGTAGCCTATAGACTTCAACTCTCACACCCCTTCCACCCTTTCCGCTCAGGCTATGGAGCATGCATTGTTTCCCAACTGCTGTGCATCATTCTTGTTATAATTTTATATCTTGAATACTCATCTCCTATGTAGACCATTTTCTTAACTACGGTTGATGCCTTTCCTTTTGCTCTGCATTATTAGACCTCCACTGCTGTATGTCCTATATTTTATCACCAATAAAATGTTTCAAAAGAAAAAAATGTTTTAGCTGGAGTTGGCCTTGCAAACTGGTTGAAAATATACAACACTTAAATATTGTTCTTTGGTCCAGCTGGCCTTTAACGCTTTCCTAAGAACCGGGTTTCCTTTCTTCCAGGATGCTTATTCGATACACTAAAAAGATGCCTCAGGTAACAGCCCCAACGCTTGTTGATTTAACTGGTAGAATGACCAAGATTGGAGTCTACTGCTGTGGCTTGGCTGACAACAAGAAGCAACCCTGTGCTGAAGAAAAGGTTAGCTCTTCTTGTTTTTTTGTATAATATCTAGTATTGGGCAGATTTATTTCCTAAACTAGAAACACAATGAAATATCCTTGGTAGAATATATAGGATACATAACATATATTGAAAGTGATAAATGTAGTTCTAAATGTTTTTTATTGCATTCCCTGCATTAAAGTGACATTAAAGGTTTATTTAAAATAACAAACATGTTATACTTGTCTGCTCTGTGTAATTGTTTTGCACAGAACAGCCCCAATCCTCCTCTTCTTGGTTCCCCCCCGCCAGCGCGCCTGGATCCTCCTCTTCAGCCAGTGCCCCCAATAGCAAACTGCTTGCTCTGGGGCACTGGTGCGTGGTTGCTCCCGTCCCCCTCTGTATGTGTCCATAAGACACACAGAGCTGCGGCTTGGGCCCACCCCCTCTCTCTTCTCATTGGCTCACTGGCTGTGATTGACAATGGGGAATGAGAGACCTAGGTGAAGCTCAGCTCTCGTGCACATAGTTGGATTGAGAGGGAGCTCAGGTGTGTATTGGGGTAGTGCTGCACACAGAAGGTTTTTTTTACCTTCATGCATAGATGCATGAAGGCAAAATAACCTTGAAAAATTAAAAAAATAGTGTCCCGCTAAATCAGCAAAGTGAAAAAATTTGTGACTCAAGGTGTGAAATTGGTAAACATATGCACAGGTGAAATATTAATCAAAAGTCCATATCAGAGTCCATATAAAATAATGAAGCATAGTAATTGTTGAAGCATAGATAACTCTATTGGATGTCTTCATATAACTAGCACTGTGGGCATGCAGTAAACCAAGTGTAATGCAACCACCGCCACCGGATAAGATGTGCACTTACCCTCTATCGCTGACACACCTATTACGGGTGGTCAAAAACAGCATGTGAGTAAGACTCCTCTATGTCTTCAATCCAAAGTACTATAACAAAACATCCCAATATTCCCTCAAAACCATATACACCATACATTCTCCTCATCAGAGCAGGGGCCTTGGGAAGAAGTCTTATTAGATCAGTGGTTCTCAACTCCAGTCCTCAGGACTCACTAACAGGCCAGATTTTAAGTATTACCTTGGTGAGATGCAGACTAGAATACTGCAATCACTGAGCAGTAAATTATATCACCTGTGATGTATTTCAGCTATCCTGCAAACCTGGCCTGTTAGTGGGTCCCGAGGACAGGAGTTGAGAACCACTGTATTAGATGAAACCGGTAGGGCGATGGCTGCATTCCTTTACCGCTTCACCATTCAACTTGTCCTTGTGGGAGATGTGATGTTTACATGCGATGTTTTGATTGCCTATATGCAAGTGCAACCTTTAAATACATTTATACGGATTTACACTATGTCTACCCCTTTTCTTTCCTGATTTGATGCACCTGCTCTGATGAGGGGGACGTATGGTGTATATGGTTTGGACAGAATATTGGGAGGTTTTGTTCCAATACTTTGGATTGAAGACATAGAGGAGTCTTACTCACATGCTGTTTTTGACCACCCGTAATAGGTGTGTCAGCGTTAGAGGGTAAGTGCACATCTTATCCAGTGGCGGTGGTTGCATTACACTTGGTTTACTGCATGCCCACGGTGCTAGTTATATGAAGACATCCAATAGAGTTATCTATGCTTCAACAATTACTATGCTTCATTATTTTATATGAACTCTGATATGCACTTTTGATTATTATTTCACCTGTGTACAGGGCCGGATTAAGAGCATGATGGGCCTGGTGCTGAGGATTTAGGTGGGCCTAAATTATGAAAATCAATACAAGGAAAATGGAAACAATTTTTTGTTAAAACAAGTGAAATATGCTGCCCCAAATTAACATATCAATCATGTGTACACTGTATACAGAGCAGAGCTGGGCAGTATAAGTGACTCACTCACACCATTGGGCTGGGCCTATCTTAAGAAAGGGGCCTGGAGCTGCAACTCCAATAGCCCCTATGTTAATCCGGCCAAGCCTGTGTATATGTTTACCAATTTCACACTTTGAATCACTCATTTTTTCACTTGTCTATATGTTCAATTGCAAGCTTTAGTTTTTGTCTAACGTTCTTCTTGGACAGCCTTTTCCTAGCACACCGTTCATTCAGGTTAAATTGGCGTAATCTCTTTTTGCAAACTGTAGATCAGGGATATGCAATTAGCGGACCTCCAGATGTAGAAGAACTACAAATCCCATGAGGCATAGCAAGACTCTGATAGCCACAAGCATGACACCCAGAGGCAGAGGCATGATGAGACTTGTAGTTTTGAAACAGCTGGAGGTCCGCTAATTGCATATCCCTGCTGTAGATGATTGTACTTTCCAACCAACTGTTTCAAGAGTTACCTGCATATCCTGCAATTAAATGTTGGGGTTCTTGGACACTTCGTATAGCATCAAACAGTTGACTCTTGTGCTAGCTTTAACAGCCTTGAACAAGAAGTTGGTTGAAATCTATGCCACTCATAGACTATTTTACATATAATGGAATGAGGGATTCAAAACATTTGGCAATCTAATTTTTTTTTTTTTCGCCACACTCATAGGCATCAGCATAGGTGTGCGCAGCTTATTGCATTAGGGTGTGCACCACAAAGCGCAAACATGAGTGTGTGTATATATGTCAGAAAGGCAGAAATCGGTGTCAGTAGTTATTTTTATTTTATTTTATTTTTTTACAATTTAGTTTTTTTTAATTATTTTTTTTACAATATTATATTTTATTATTTTTTTTTACAATCTTATTTAGGTGCCCTGCTGGGGGCCTTTGATGAAATATCGGGGGTCTAAACAGAATCCTGATGTCTCACTTTTGAGACAGAGAAGGGGACTGAGGACAGAGATTCCCCCGTCCCTTTCTCTGCAGCCAGGCAGCAGGGGGAATCTGCACAGTACAGGGTGATTAGGGTGTGTCCAGGCACACCTGCCACCCTATGTGCGCACGCCTATGGGCATCAGCAGCCTTCTTTTTGAGGGCCTAAGAGCCGGTTCACACTTGAGCGGCGCGACTTGCGGGGCAAAGCAAGTCGCCCCGCTTGAGGCGACCTCAGCGCGGCTTGCAAGGAGACTTCTATCCATAGAAGTCAATGCAAGTCGCTCTGAGGTCGCCCCTAAAATAGTGCAGGAACCTTTTTCTAAGTCGGGGCGACCTGAGTCGCTCCTATTAGAACGGTTCCATTTCACTGCATGGAGACGACTTAAGTCGCCTGACAAGTCGCCTCAGTGTGAACCGGCTCTTAGAGAGCGCTAGTGATGTTGGCATGATAGCATCACATGTCAGCAGCAAAGCAAACACTTGAAGTTCATCCAACGCAGGTTCCACCTACATACTACCCTAAAGAGATTCTAATCATTGGCACCTAACCTGGATCACTCAGTTCTAATGTCATGGATTTGAAATAGTGCTAAACTTAAGCCCCGTACACACGATCGCATACAACAGGTCGTACTCACGACCGTTGTATGCGAAATCGATCGTTCGTATGCGCGATTTGAACAGTCGAACATACGACGGTCGTACAAGGGAGTTGTATGAGCAGACTAGAAAACTTGGTTGTACCAACAAGCTCTCATACGACCGTTGTATCGTGTGTACAGAGCAGTTGGTACAACAAAGTTGTATTATGCAAAACACGCATGCCCAAAGTCAGGAATGGCTGGATGCTAATTACAATCACCTGAACGTTCTTTCCCCGGCCGTACGATCGTGTAGTGCAGTCAGTATGCTGCATACAACAGCCAACATACGATTCGACGCGGTCGTACGTGCGATCACGTGTACGGGGCATTAGGGATATACTTCTTCCTTGTGTCTAACCTGCATTTCATTTATTTAGATTATGGTAATGAGTGCATATCAAATGTATTTGTCATTTATCCAAGTAATCCTTATATGTAGATTGAAAAGTAAACTCTATATTTTTTTATTTATTATAACCACGTTTGCTTTAAATACACCATTGTTTCTGATTTAGAAATCCTGTCAAAATAGTCACACTAAACCTTTACATATTTTCTAATATTTTACATCACAGCTGGATATTCTTCTGGGAGAGATGTGTGAAAGGGAAAAGCAAACATTCGTAAATGACAATGTTCACCATTGTTGCGTCGACTCATATGCTAATAGAAGAAAATGCTTCACTAAACTTGAACCTTATGCTAATTATGTAGCACCAGCATGGGATGAAAGTAAGCTCCACTTTAATGACGAAATGTGTAAAGGCTCAACAGAAGACCAGCTAAAGAAGAAATTGATGTAAGTTGTGGGAAGCCAGCCATGAGAAGAGGCTATAAAAATTGTTTCATAACACAATGCATGCAATAGCATGCATGCTAACATGGGTTAACTTGCAATTTTATGGTATCTTACAGGTCTTGTTTTCCTTTTCTTCCTCTTTAAGCTCTTAAGTCAGAGGATCTGGGTAAATCCTAAATGTTACATTGTGCTCTGTGTTTTAAAAATAGTTCACAGGCATGATCGTCAGCAATTGGTTTTTGCACAGACTGCGGGAGAGGCTCTAACCCTCCTCTGCTATATCTAAGGACCGGTGGTTCACACCAGATGCAGTCAAATGCCTTTTTATTCTGCATCAAAAACGTATGAACAATGTTTAACATAGATTCTGTTGGCCCTAGTTCACGAAAGTAGAACATGCTGCATTTTTTTCTGTATGGAACACATCTGGAATGTGGCAAAATGCATCAAAAATGCACTGGAATGCATCAAAAATGTGCATGCAGAAAGGCATGTGGTGTGAACATGGATTTAAGAGATGTTTGGATTGAAGAGCTTTCCATGTATGCCACAAAACCACACTCTACATCACACCTTCCAACTAGAAGTAATTGATAAGTACCCAACAATAACCCTAAGGGCCGGTTCACACTGCAGCGGCGCTCGAGGCGATCTCAAGGCGGCTTGCGAGGAGACTTCTATCATAGAAGTCAATGCAAGCCGCCTGAGATCGCCCTGAAAATAGTGCAGGGACCATTTTTCTAAGATTCGCTCCTATTAGAACGGTTCCATTTGCACAGCATTGAGGCGAATTGTCAGGCGACTCAAGTCACCTGACAATTCGCCTAGATGTGAACGGGCCGCGAAGTCGCGCCGCATCGCGCCGCGGAAGTGTGAACCGGCCCTTAGGCTCCTTTCACACCAAGGAGTTGGAAAAAAGCCTGTAAAATGCCATGATTTTAGTGTGTATTTTTGCCACTCTTTTGAAGCGCCCCTCTAATCGCATTTTTAAGCGCTTTTCAAGCGTTTGTGTTTCAATCATGTGACCTTTCCACAGCCTCAGTGCACGTTTCATGCGCATTTGAAGCACTTTTCAAGTGCTTAACCATTATTATTATTATTTTGAGTGCACAAAACAAGCTGAAAAGATGCTGCTTGCAGGACTAGCAAGCGCAACGCCTCGGTGTGAAAGCATCCACTGAGATGCATGGGGAGCGTTTTTGGTGCGCTTTTTATGTGCTAATTTTAGAGCAAAAATGCCTGAAAAATGCCTTGGTGTGAAAGGGGTCTAACTGCTCTTTGTGCAACCTTAAATTGGAACATACAATATGAATGTATAAAATCATAAATTTAACTTTCTTAACATATTACTGTGGCGAAATTTCATGTAATTTTATTTACAGATTGTTAGTTGAATTCATGAAAATGAAGCCTACCTGTGGGCAAGAAAAACTTAAAGAGGTTATTGAAGCCTTTAGAAAAACAGCTGAGAAGTGCTGCGCAGTAGAGAGCCAACAGCAATGCTTTGATGCAGAGGTATGTAATGTGACTGCTGTGCAATGTGTATAATGCCAACTACAATGCATTGCGTGCTTCAGTGAAACTGTATATTTGCATTTTTTTCCATATCTGTTGTTCATACACAAAAGGTTCTTTTTTTATTTTTTTGCAAAGGTAGAACTGTTAGCTAAATATACATTTTGAATGTTGTAAATCTCATATCTACAGTGTTGTCATGAGCAGTCAAGCCATTTTAAATTTCATCCAGTCAGCATTGTCACTCTTACAGTAGAGAGTGCTTACATTCATTTTTATAAATACTATGTTACTAGAGATCTGAAGTAAGAGGTAGGGTTTCTAAAGCCATAGGAGAGTTGTTGTCCATAGGAGCACCATGACCATCCTCAAGCAGCTGGGTCTGCTATTGCTACAAAATTCAGCTTGGGGAACAATTGAGGGATTAGTGCATATGGATGCTTCTTATCTTAGAGCAGTGGTTCTCAACTCCGGTCCTCAGGACCCACTAACAGGCCAGATTTTAAGTATTACCTTGGTGAGATGCAGACTAGAATACTGCAATCACTGAGCAGTAAATGATATCACCTGTGATGTATTTCAGCTATCCTGCAAACCTGGCCTGTTAGTGGGTCCCAAGGACAGGAGTTGAGAACCACTGTCTTAGAGGGATCAGTATCATTTGGGACAAGCTTTCTAATGTATCTAGTTGATGTTCCTGCAAGTATCTGCCTTCTGTCCGAGACAGATTTGTTGGCCAACTAGGCAAAAAATGACAAGATATGTCTGCTAACTCTTCTCGTGACTATTAGTTGCCTAAATATAAACTATACCCAGATTAAAGGCTAAGTTCACTATTTCAAAAAACATATTTAATGCATTTTTTTTGCAGGCACAAAATGTGCATTCTTCTTTGATGGGAGCCTGCAAAGCATTGCACCTGCATGATGTGGGTGCAGTGTTCGGCTCCTGCAGACATTTCCTAAGCTCTCTGCCATACCTCTGTATGGGCAGACAGTTCCTGAGCTATAGGCAGTGCTATTGAACTACGAGTGCATTCATCAGCGTGCTCGCAGTTCCCTGCTATAAGTCTACTATAAGTCTTTCTGCCGTGGTGGCGAATGGGACATGTCGTTTATTCACATATTCCTGGAATTTTAAAAATGTGACAGTGGGTACATGGAAAAGAACCCCCGTCTGCTGTCACAGGGTGGTGAGGTGGGTAGGGTGAGGTGAAGTGTGCTTAATAGTAACATGCTACACCCTAATAACGGGTGTACCATGTTACTAAAGGTGAACCCACACTAATTTAAAATGCTGCACATATGGTATAGTGGACTGATTTCTTCATGGCCAATCTAATAAGCATATACTGCATAACAATAAATATACAAAACATTCACTGTGTACTAGCGAATTTAGCAAATACTTTGTAATTTGTGCTGCTTGATAATGTATTTGATGAATGCACACTGGCCCTAATTTACTAAAGATGTGAACTGAAGTAAAGTGATCCTGGTTACCTTTAAAGGACCAGTCCACGCAAAACTGATGCTCCAGTTTTTGGTAAATGCTGAAAAGTTATGCCAACTGTCATTTTCTTGGGAACCCTGTTGGTGAGCTATGTGCACTGGAGTTCCTGGATCTGCACACCTATCTATTATGAGGAGGCCTTGCTTTCCTCGTTGGGCTTTACATTTACTTTATACAGTGTGATGGAGCATGAAGAGGAACGGAATTGAAAATTATGGCAGGCACATCTTACTGCCAAAGTATGCAAGATATACAAGAAGCCAGGGGTTGACATGCCCAAACTTTATTTTTAAAAAATATTATTCATTTGATTTAATGTTTTAGTGAATTCAGGTACTTTAGTAAGTCACAGTTGTCAGTGCATCTTTCAAATACTTGATGCTAAATGTGTCTAACAAATATTGGGTTATATGCACAAAAAGAGTGCAGTAACCTCTAACCTGTAGAAACCTATCCTTGTGCACAATATACATTATTCACAAATACCCACTGCTTGGTAGTACAACTAGCAAGTTATGTTAGATGCCTTATAGGCTGTTGGGTGATTACTTTTTTTATTAAAAGTGACTGAAATGTTTTGTATCTTCTTTAATAATAAATTAATTCTGGTATTTGTGTATATTTTAGAAACCAGGCCTTCTTGAAATAGTTAACCATTAACATGAAACAGGTAAGTCTTGCAGTATGCATGAATGTTATATGTACAGTAAAACCTTGGATTGAGAATAACTTGATTTGAGAGTGTTTTGCAAGACAAGCAAACATTTTCTATGAATTTTGACTTGATAAACAAGCTTTGCATCACGTCACAACTGAGTATAAAAGAGAAGAGAGGCGCCTCTAAGTGTAGCAATATGGTTACATTTAATGAAGGTACAACATTTAGCAACTCACATGGTTGATTAATAAAACAGGCACATCTGAGTATGGAGGCATCCGAGGTAAAGCTGTCCACATAGACCGTCCTCCACGCTGCCATCGTCACCATCCCTTCCGTGCTGCATTCCACCAGTAACCATATTGCTACACTTAGAGGCACCTCTCTTCTCTTTTATACTCTGTAGCTCCTACTGGATTTTGCTTCTAATCCCCTTGTGGAGGCTGCTATTTGTGGATGATCACATTGCTATAATCTTTTTATATCGACTATAAACTGAAGGATTTATGAATAAATGGTTGTGGAACGAATCATCTGAGTTTCCATTATGTCTTATGGGGAAATTTGCTTTGATATACGAGTGCTTTGGATTACAAGCATGTTTCCAGAATGAATTATGCTCGCAATTCAAGGTTTTACTGTATTTGTATTTCTACCTTGTAGAAAGTGGTCCACTAGGTATGGATATTTTTACATTTTTACCGGTGAAAGCTGAAAATCACTGTAGTAGACACTGGTATTAGAGTGATTTCAGCTAGTTTCCGGGTCCCATGCTGAGTGGCCCCCTCTGCTGCATTGGGAACACAGGAAGTCACCCAGACAGCACAGGTGCATTTCAGAGATCACTTTGCACAACCTCAATGGATGCAAAGCGTTCTATGATTGGATGAGGTAGATAAGCGAGTCGGTGACGGCACACTTTCCACCTGCTTAATGCTTTGCATTCACTGAAAAAATGTAAAGCATTTTCTGAATGGCACCCATGTCAAACGGGTGACCTCATGTGTTCAGAATGCAGCAGTCAGCTGCCCAGCATGGAGGCTACAGTGTCTTGGTCCATCTGCAGTGTCCCTCTGTACCCCATCTGATTCTGGCTGCACACTGCAGAGTGCTGAGCTCCACCTCAATCGAATATCTTTTTTTTTACTTGGTCTGTTCATAATGAACATGTTAAGCGGAACGTAATTCACTAAACACAATTTTCTAATTTTGTCCCTCTTCCTTCCCTCTTACAAGGATGCTAAAAATAATGTATAAAAATTTTTACCTATCTGTTCATTTTTGTGCTCGTCTGTGCTTTCTGGTTTCCAGCCTAGGCTAGGCCCAGCTGTCTCCTGGGATTGCTATATCACAGCTATACCAGGAGGCAACATTTAACTAAGCCGCATCCTTTGCTGTGCATGTGCGCACACATGGTGGATTTGCACTCGTGAGCACAAATGCTAGAGGGTGCTATAGTACCCATCTCCCAAAAATTGGCGGCATTTGCGCACATGTGAGTATCTCCACCATCTGTGCACAGAGGGACCTGCCAATCTTTGCCAGCACCCAAATACTTGGAAGAGAAAAGTTCAGGTGTGAGCAGTATTTAGAGCAGCCTAAGAAAAACAGCACAATACAAATCAATGATTCCATTAAGAACCCATACGCATTGATACATTTGATTCAGTGCACTCTTTTAGGAAGTTTAAGTGAATATTTTAGCTGCCATTGTAAGTACACATTACTCATCTTCTTTTACCTTTCATATGAATATAACCCAAAAATGTTTTTTTTCATGGGCAGATTGGACTATTTTGTATTTATTTAGCTGCATTATTATTGGCATTCCAATCTCAAAGCATAAGTTCTCCTATTCCTGACACATGAGAGGAGACAAACCAGACAATTAAAGAAGCATTGGGGTTTATCCATTGGTTTTATTCCAGCAACCAATCAGATTCAAACCTGCACTTACAAATGACTGTTGAACCTCCTCTACCTTATATCTTATTTATGTTGGTTTCTTTTCAATATATGAATCAGATTTTTCCTTTCTTTAAACAGGCCACAAGCTGATAAAACAAGACAGCCTTGAGCCACTAGGTTAAACCATCATCAACTGGTCACTGAATACATGTCTCTGATACATGTCTCTGAAGACTCAAGTAGAAAAAACTACCATCGTTTTACTGAAAAATAATGAAAAATAAATTCTTTATGACTGAATAATCTTGGTGCCTGTTTTTTTTATGAAATACAGTATTATAACTGATAGTATACAACATAACATAATGAAGCAATTAACTTTAAAAACTCAGTTTTCAACTTTTTGATGTTTTCCTAGCAAATTATAATATATGCACATATGTTAAAGAATAATTCCAGGCATGAATTTTCTTTGTACATAATTACATTGGTCCAGCTTGTAGCACTGTAACTATGCATATACCATACCTATGGGATCCCTAGAAGCTGGGCACCACTACTCCAATACTACTTCAATGATCTCTATTAGCTCACTCTACCTTAGCTCAGTTTGCTACAAACCAGGTAGTCTGCCAGTTTTTAAAATATGTATACTTAGCCCCTACATTGCACATAGGAAATAAACAGCATGGAAACTGAGCTTTGAACTAATATTGGAATGGCTAAAATAATACAATATATAGGATATTTACATGCCCCTAGGACAGTGGTTCTTAACTCTGGTCCTCGGGACCCACCAACAGGCCAGATTTTAAGTATTACCTTGGGGAGATGCAGACTAGAATACTACAATCACTGAGCAGCAAATTATATCACCTGGGATGCATTTCAGTTATCCTGCAAACCTGGCCTGTTAGTGGGTCCCGAGGACAGGAATTGAGAACCACTGCCCTAGGAGGTGCTTTTGTCTTGAGATATTGACATCTTAAACAAAATGAGTCTCATGCATGAAAAGTGTGTAGCGCTGCCCACTTGAGGGTCGCGTGATAATTCCATTCCCCCTTGGTCCTCCTCACTTAAAGAGCCCTCCACCACCCCTGACACTCTATCCCAGGTTAAAGGAGCACTTATTTAACTCCTGGCTACAAGTGTGTTAGTCCAAAAATATTTTAGTTGTCCAAAGTAATCATTCAGCTCAAATGCTTGGATACAAATATAACAGTAGTAAACTGATTGCAATTGCTGGCTATGACACCTTTTATACAAGAAACCTTTTATAAGGTATCAGTGTATACTGATATTTGGATACTAGAAAACTTTGAACACCAGGCAATATTTATAAAAGGCATAATCTCCACCAATTGAACATGCACTTCAAGCTGCTACACCTGACACATTCAAGGGTACTTCCACTTGGTAAAGTAAATTCACTATATCAAATAAAAGAACAAAAACAAACATTTTTTTTAGAGGTGTACCCCCATGGGAGTGGCTGTGAATTAGCTGGTTCTTTCCCAAGATTAAATGATAAATTGTGGGGGTTCTATTAATAATAAAGTATGTACTTGTGATAAAGTGTCTATTGAGGGGACCACTAGAGACCAAGCCCCAGCCTTCAAAACCATACAAAGTGCAATGTGCTGTACTAATATAGTCATATAAATAAAATGTCCCTAGACAGATTAAAAAAACATACAAAAAGCAAGGTGCTAGAATAATATGGTCAATAAAGTGTCCTTGAAACAGTTCATATACTGATTCAAAAAACAATAAAAAGGATTTTTTCATTAAAAACATTTATAGAAAAAATCTTCAGTGCTGTGTCTTCAATGTGACATCCTGTGTATAAACCATCATCGACATGTATATATCCAGACATACACCTGATGTGCTCAATAAGTAAGTCCTACTCACCAGAGAGCCATGGCCTCTTTAGTTAAAAAGGTCAAACAGCACTTGTTTGATTAGGTTTTTGCGGCTTGCTTGATAATTCAGGAGACTTATCTTCTTATCCTCCTCTCCTCCATATTCCCAAGGTTAGCACAGAGGCAGCCAGGCACACAGCAATAGTTCACTCATTCTGACTCAATAATCAATCTAGAAGAATGCCTTTTTGTAATTTATTGCTGTCAAAATAACAGGGGAGGGTGAAGGGGTGTTAGATACTCCAAAGCGCTTAACACAGCCTACCACAGCCTAACAAAAGACACTTCTCTGTCAGCAGTAGCAGTGCAAGGACACATTTACCAGTGCAATCTGAGGATGCACAGCTGAAGACTATGGCGCAGTAGGTAGCAAATATGCTATAGACTTGGACAGTCAGTGGGTGAACAGCTGAAGAACATGCTGATGTATGCAGCATACAGACTCTGTAGGAGTTTATAGAGCACAGGTAGTTATATACTTGGACAGTCTATGGGTGCACAGCTGTAGACCATGCTGATGTATGAAGCATACAGACTCTACTCACCAGGCCTGCCTCATAGTCAGTCCATAGGTGCAGTTCCAACAGAAATCCAGCATCCAATCTAGAAGCACCTGAATGGGATCAGCCCCCCTGGAGCTCATAGATCCATTCCCCTATTGGAAAAAAGACGATTTACACTGAACTCCAGCCTATCTAACAGGAACCCATCCACCAGCTGGGCACACCTCTTTAGGGACTGGACAGGCCCTCTACTAAATATTTAGACCAGGTATTTGACTCCTCCCGCCCTAATCTCTTTCCCTAGAGTCAGGGGGAGGTAATCAAACTCCCAGAGTCCAGCCAACAGTCACATCAAGTACAATTGAGGACCAATTGTCCTGCACTGTGTTTGAGGACATTGAGCATCTGAGAGAAGAGAAGCGCACTGGTGACCTGGGGAGTGATGCTTAAGGTATATTACAGGTGATAAAGTGTAAGATGCTTATCCTACTCTCCCTCTCGCCAGCTCTCTGAGGCTGCAGCGGACACAGGAGATTGGCTCTTGTAATTGCCCCCCCCCCATTTCCCTCACCGCACTGATCGTCTCCTCCAGTCCACTGTCTGATTCATTCGATTTATCCTGCTGGCCAGGTCCCCCATGTGTGCGTCCCTTACCCTAGCGCAGGCATGTTTTTACCACCCGCCACCCCCCCCCCCCTTAAAGTGTAATAGGCAACAAACAGGCAGGTTTACATGCCACAGCTGCGTTAATTCGCAACTGCAGCAAAGTTGACCCGACTTGCCGTAGCTATTTGTTCAAGTCAAAGGGAAAGCAACCGTGCTTGTTGGCAAAAATGAGGTTAAATCAGGCGGTGAGGAGGTTTTGCATCTCTTCCTCACTATTTGTGAGTAGAAGCAAGGGAGATATAAACATATGTCTCTGCAGTTGTTTTCTATGTGCCTTGTTCACACCAAAATGCAGGTGTGATGTTCTGTGCAGAGCGGTGTGAGATTATGCAGCATGTCTGCATTTTTCCTCACAGCTCTGCACTGAAACACAGACAGAACTGACAGCCCCGTTCTGCCTAACTCTGTATGACAGCCAGGAAATGGGAAGGAAGAAAGAGCAGTGCTCTGTATCTGTACTGCCCATGTACTTACCTTCACATCAGATCCCGACTGGGATAATGCGCACACCAGCAGATCACATGGCTCCCCAAATCATCACAGACTGTGGACAATTTTGCATTTCATTTGGAAATCAAGGTCCCAGAGTCTGGAGGAAGAGTGGAGAGGCACAGAATCCAAGTTGCATGAGGGTCCAGTGTGAAGTTTCCACAGTCAGTGATGATTTGGGGAGCCAAGTCATCTGCTGGTGTTGGTCCACTGTGTTTTATCAAATCCAAAGTCAGCGCAGCTCTCTACCAGGAAATTCTAGAGCACGTCATGGTTCCCTCTGTTGACCAGCTTTATGGAGATGCCGATTTCATTTTCCAGCAGGACTAGGCCCTGCACACACTGCCAAAAGTACTAATACCTGGTTTAATGATCATGATATCACTGTACTTGATTGGCCAGCAAACTTGCCTGACCTAAACCCCATAGAGAATCTGTGGGGTATTGGCAAGAGGAAGATGAGAGACACCAGACCCAACAATACAGATGAGCTGAAGGTCACTATCAAAGCAACCTGGGTTTCCATAACACCTTAGCAGTGCCCCAGGCTGATCGCCTCCATGCCGCACTCCATTGATGCAGTAATTCATGCAAAAGGAGCCCCACCCAAGTATTGAGTGCATACTATACTGTACATGGACATACTTTTCAGTAAGCCAACAGTTCAGTATTAAAAATCCTTTTTTTTTTTTGGTCTTATGTAATATTCTAATTTTCTGAGATACTGAATTTTGGGTTTTCATTAACTGTAAGCCATAATCATCAAAATTAAAAGAAAGAAATGGTTGAAATATATCACTCTGTGTGTAATGAAAATATACGAGTTTCACTTTTTGTTTCATGAATCCCATACTTCTCTTTTAAGCCAGCCATACTGTACATGGATTGAAATCTGGCTGGTTCAGCAGGAACTGTCTGAATTTCAATCCATGTATGGGCAAGCTGGCTGTACAGAAGCCAGTCTACCGATCGATTTCTGTACAGCAGCCTGCTGCTAAATTTCTGCACAATCAGCGCCACTGGGCTGATCAGTGTATTCTGACGGTGGGGAAGTCTCCCCCCCATCAAAACACAATAGCTCAGCAAGAGTGATTCCCCCCTTTACCCCCCCCAAATGTGTGGATGGAGGAATCAGGTCATTTTTTTTGTTTAACCTCTACAGGTCCGCGCTATTGACAAAAGACGTCAACAGCGCGGACCTGAAAATCCGGGGGAACGTCCATGGACGTCCGCCCCTTTACACGCCCCCTGCGC
>BLSH010302413.1:2302210-2314924 GCA_018402905.1 Glandirana rugosa | reverse complement strand
CCGCGTACGCGTCATCGCCGGAGCCTTTAGGGCATGCGCACTTCGATCGGGATTTCCGAGGCCGCTACTGCGCATGCGCCGGGCGGGAATCTGACGCATGCGCACTTCGATCGGGATTAATGGGGCCTCTACTGCGCATGCGCCGGGCGGGTATCTGACGCATGCGCACTTCGATCGGGATTTCTGAGGCCTCTACTGCGCATGCGCCGGGCGGGTATCTGACGCATGCGCACTTCGATCGGGATTTCCGAGGCAGCTACTGCGCATGCGCCAGGCCTCGGATTTCCGAGGATCCGCTCAATCTATGTAGATTGGCCGTGCAGTGCGGCTTCTCTCACACACAGAGCACTGCACGGCCCTCCTATAATACTGAGATCTATAATATAATCTCCACATCATTGTGTCCGCTTCTCACACAACATGGGGACGTTCTCTCTGTGTCTCCTCCTCTCACTCCTCTCTCATGGATGCAAAAGTCTGGATATTTTGTTATATAAACAATGTTTGGGGTTTTTTTGCAGAGGCCCTAAAGAATAAAACGGTGGTTTGTAATCATTTTTTGGCACGCAGTGTATAAGTCAGAAATATAAAAGATGACATCACGCCGAGCACACAGACGCCTCACATAAAGGGCAACAAACTTAAATATCTCCATAGCAGTGTTGCCAACCTACCAGATTGAAATTTACTGGCACAGCCAAGTTTTCACTGACATTTTACAAAAGTTACAAAATTACAGTTTTTCAGTGCAAATTTCAGTATTTAGGCTACAAGCAAGTAAGCTGTGCAAATATCAATGTGATTTAAAGGTAGATAGCAAGGGGGAAAACATATTTCTGTTATTTTCAATATAATAAGGGCAGATTATTTAGTCCATCAGTTTTGTCACCGAAGTCAAATTGTAGAGATTTCCCCTTAATTTCTGTTCCATAACCACCACAGAAAGTGAGGTGAAATCCCTGGTAGCCACTAGGATCACCAGAATTTATGTCCCCACTTCTAAAGATTTCCTGTCTCCCTCACCTCCTGTTTTATCCCTCCGGTCTCCATCCCTCCATTACACCTTATCTCTATCACTCAATCCCCCCCCCCATCACTTCCTGTCACCGTCCCTCCATCTCCATCACCTCCTGTTTCCATTATACCATCCTTCCATTACCTCCTGCCACTTATCCAGCGCACACTGCACTCATACAGCGCACACTGCACTCATACAGCGCACACTACACTCATACAGTGCACACTAAGAGAGAGAGCCTCCTGCAGCCTGGCTCATGGCTGTCTGTCAGAGAGAGCAGAGACAATGTGGGAGTCAAACAGTCCCACACTCACTGTCCCGACTCTTTTTGGCTGGATTGAAGAGGAAGCGTACTGCACTCACCACTGTCACCAGGAGCGCTGCAGGGTCAGCCAGAGCAGGGAGGCAGGCAGGAATCAGGAGGATCCATCCATCTGGAGCGTTTGCTCCGGTAAGGTGCTGGCTGGCGGTGGTATGGCGGGAAAATGCCTCATTTGAGGGCGGATGGGCTGGGCAGAGGCACTAGCTGGCAGCAGGAGGAGTGGTCATCCAACTCGTCTCAGGGTCAGGATCGGATCTTCCAGCTCGCCACTCGAGGATTTCCGTAATTGCACATGCGCAGATCTGACCGGAGTCGATGGCCGCCGTTTTTACTGGCACTTTCCGGCTGCTACGGACTTTTACGGACACCCAAAAAAACTGCACCGTTTTTACGGGCTGTCCGTAAATTTACGGACTGTTGGCATCACTGCACCCACCCAATAAATGTTACAGTGAGACTTTTTCTTTGCACCATTCATGCTTTCATGGTTGATGTTGTTTTTACTACTGTAAACTGTGTGTATACTGTTTTAATGGGGTTTATTGCAGTGTAAGTCAATGGTTGTAGATGAGGCTAACATTTTCATCACTTAACCCAATATATTGTATTGTTCTGTTTATTTGTTTTATGAATTACATTTGCTTACTCTTCAATAATACACTTACAGTATCTCGCAAAAGTGATAACACCCCTCACATTTTTTAAAATATTTTATTATATCTTTTCATGTGACAACACTGAAGAAATGACAGTTTGCTACAATGCAAAGTAATGAGTGTACAGCTTGTATAACAGTGTAAATTTGCTGTCCCCTCAAAATAACTCAACACACAGCCATTAATGTCTAAGCCACTGGCAACAAAAGTGAGTACACCCCTAAGTGAAAATGCCCAAATTGGGCCCAAAGTGTCACTATTTTGTGTGGCCACCATTATTTTGCAGCACTGCCTTAACCCTCTTGGGCATGGAGTTCACCAGAGCTTCACAGGTTGCCACTGGAGTCCTCTTCCACTCCTCCATGATGACATCACTGAGCTGGTGGATGTTAGAGACCTTGATCTCCTCCACCTTCCATTTGAGGATGCCCCACAGATGCTCAATAGGGTTTAGGTCTGCAGACATGCTTGGCCAGTGCATCGCCTTTACCCTCAGCTTCTTTAACAAGGCAGTGGTCGTCTTGGAGGTGTGTTTGGGGTCGTTATCATGTGCGGCCCCAGTCTGCAAAGGGACGGGATTATGCTCTGCTTCACAGTACATGTTGGCATTCATGGTTCCCTCAATGAACTGTAGCTCCCCAGGACCGGCAGCACTCATGCAGCCCCAGAACATGACACTCCCACCACCATGCTTGACTGTTGGCAAGACACACTTGTCTTTGTACTCCTCACCTGGTTGCCGCCACTCACACTTGACACCTTGTGAACCAAATAAGTTTATCTTGGTCTCTTCAGACCACAGGACATGGTTCCAGTTATCCATGTCCTTAGTCTGCTTGTCTTCAGCAAACTGTTTGCGGGCTTTCTTGTGCATCATCTTTAGAAGAGGCTTCCTTATGGGACGACAGCCAGGCAGACCAATTTGATGCAGTGTGCAGCATATGGCCTGAGCAATGACATGCTGACCCCCACTCCTTAAACCTCTGCAGCAATGCTGACAGCACTCATGCGTCTATTTACCAAAGACAACGCCTTGATATGGCGTTGAGCACGTGTACTCAACTTCTTTGGTCGACCAAGGCGAGGCCTGTTCTGAGTTGAACCTGTCCTATTAAACCGCTGTATGATCTTCGCCACTGTGCTGCAGCTCAGTTTCAGGCCTTGGCAATCTTCTTATAGCCTAGGCCATTTTTATGTAGAGCAACAATTCTTTTTTCAGATCCTTAGAGAGTTCTTTGCCATGAGGTGCCATGTTGAACTTCCAGTGACCAGTATGAGAGAGTGAGAGCGAAAGCACCAAATTTAACACACCTGCTCCCCATTCACACCCGAGACCTTGTAACATTAACGAGTTACATGACACCAGGGGGGGGGTGGCTAATTGGAACTATGTCATGTGGTCTGATGAGATCAACATAAACTTATTTGGTTCAGACAGTGTCAAGCATGTGTGGCAGCAACCAGGTGAGGAGTACAAAGACAAGTGTGTCTTGCCAACAGTCAAGCATGGTGAAGGGAATATCATGGTCTAGGGCTGCATAAGTGCTGCTGGCACTGGGGAGCTACAGTTCATTGAGGGAACAATGAATGCCAACATGTACTGTGACATACTGAGACAGAGCATGATCCCCTCCCTTTGGAGACTGGGCCGCAGGGCAGTATTCCAACATGGTAATGACCCCAAACCCACTTCCAAGAGGACCACTGCCTTGCTAAAGAAGCTGAGGGTAAAGGTGATGGACTGGTCAAGCATGTATCCAGACCTAAACCCTATTGAGCATCTGTGGGGCATCCTCAAATGGAAGGTGGAGGAGATCAAGGTCTCTAACATCCACCAGCTCTGTGATGTCATCATGGAGGAGTGGAAGAGGACTCTGGTGGCAACCTGTGAAGCTCTGTTGAACTCCATGCCCAAGTGGGTTAAGGCAGTGCTGGAAAATAATGGTAGCCAATTTGGGCATTTTTACTAATTTCACTAAGGGGTGTACTCACTTTTGTTGCCAGTGGTTTAGACATTAATGGCTGTGTGTTGAGTTATTTTGAGGGAACAGCAAATTTACACTGTGATACAAGCTATACACTCACTACTTTATGTTGTAGCAAAGTGCCATGTCTTCAGTGTTGTCGCACAAAAAGATATAATAAAATATTTACAAAAGTGTGAGGGGTGTACCCACTTTTGTGAGATACTGTATGTTTTGGCGCAGCATGCAACCCTTACATAAACTTGATATTATGTGAATTTAGAGATTGGATACAAAGTACTAAACAATGAGCATTAACAGCTTTGATCCTTAAAATACACCTCTTTTATCAAGGGACTGATGCTAACTCTCTGTTGGGCTAAAGCTGGCCACAGATGAAACTTGGCCCCTGCTGAGGCCGTCAGAATTTCAATCCATCTATGGCTGTTCCTGTTAGAGAGGAGTAGACTTAAGGCCCGTACACACGGTCTGATTATCAGTCAACAACGGTCATCCAACAGCCTGTTGGCCGAAAATCAGATTGTGTGTACGCACGATTCTACAGCCGATTTCCAATCGTCTGTCCAGACTACAAAACTTGTGTTGGCCAACAAGGCGTTGGCTTGTGTGTTCAGTAGCTGGCCAACAAAAAGTTGGAAGTGCAAACACGCATGCTTGGAATCCAGGAAGTGTTCGTCGTGTAACCTGTGTTCCTAATTCACAAATCACATTCACCTGAACTTCCTCATTATATGCTTGTAACACGTCACTAATTTGGTTTTGTTGGCTGATTACTTGATTCATGTCAGCATGCTAGACCAAACCGCCATCGCCCAATTTGCACAAAAGTTGGACGTTCGGTTGACCAACCATCAGCTTGTGTGTACGTGGCTTAAGTGATCGACTCCTTTCAAACGGGACTGCTGGAAAAATTGTGTTTGATCAGCACATGCAGCCAATCAGCTAAAGCACTGATCAGTGTATCCTGATAGTGGAGGAGTCCCACTGTCAGAATACAGTGGCGTAGCAGGGAGGATTCCTTATTCCACTTCAGATGTGGGGATGGGGGAATCTACTCTTTTATTGGCCAACTTTACCATGTGTTCAGGTGAGGTTTGTGAATTGCTGCATCAGTTACTGTAGCTAATTTGAGGTAGGGTAGAAGGAACACGCAGGGCAATTGTTAAACTGTGCATTAAGGACTTGTGATGGAAAATTGCTACTGTATGTTTCCGGATTTACCTTATCACAGCTACAATACTGGTATATGGACTTTGACTGGATCTACAAGAGTAACAATTTCTAATTGTCCACAAGCCTTATGTCACTACTAAAAGCCTTCACTTCACAGCAAGTGCCAGCATTTCCCACAAGTACCTGTTTTTTTCTGTTGAACCACAAATCCCATCAGGTTTTACTGGTGTCCCTACTGTCCCTGTATAGCTGTAAAAGAGTATCAGGAGGGGTAGTGATTAAAAGGTATGTAAGCCCAAAATCTTTTTTTCGGTATGTTTGGAATTGTTTCTCATTGTATAAAAAAAACCCTTTATTTTGCAGGCCAAAAAATGCCAAACCCCTGTCTTGCGATTAGCAGCAGCACTGTCAACCTGATATGTTCACAAAAAATGATTTGCTTAGGAAAACCGTTGAGAAGCTGAGATATGGTAGGGTTAAAAAGAATGGATGATGGCATAGGCGAGGAAAGATAAACTACTACATAATGGTGGATACCAGAAGAGATGACGTTTTGAAATGCAGGGATATCAAGACCTGTCACCTGGTAGGAAGGTAACATTTTATCTCCTAGCATGAATGTCAATATAAAGTTAGAGTGAGATACATGTGTAAAGTGTGTATCCATGGGGGATAATGTATGACACCATGTCATCAACTATGGGTGGCACACTTTGTGTGTGTTAGTTACCCAGTGTACTAAAATTACAATTCACAGCATGCCAAACTGTCTTTGTAACTTTAAATTAGTTTTGTGCCCCACTATTTTTTCTCCTATCTCTGTAGAGCTAAAAGTTCCAGCCATGATACAGCCTGTACCAACAATCACATTCTGTGCCACATTCTTTAGACTACTAGCCAGCAAAGAAATCCCACAAAACACACATTAATCAGAAAATATATATTTTATTTCTAAAAATATATTCAGTTTAGGAACACAGAAACAATTATATATATATATACACACACATTATATTACCAAAAGTGTTGGGACGCCTGTCTTTACATGCACATGAACTTTAATGGCATCCTTGTCTTAGTCCGTAAGGTTCAATATTGAGTTGGGCCACCCTTTGCAGCTATAACATCTTTAACTATTCTGGGAAGGCTGTCCAAAAGGTTTAGGAGTGTGTCTATGGGAATGTTTGATCATTCTTCCAGAAGCATTTGTGAGGTCAGGCACTGATGTTGGACGAAAAGGCCTGGCTCTAATTCATCCCAAAGGTGTTCTATCAGGCTGAGGTCAGGACTCAATCAATTTCCTCCACCCCAAACTCACTCATCCATTTTTTATGGACCTTGCTTTGTGCACTGATACACAGTCATGTTGGAACAGGAAGGGGCCATCCCCAAACTGTTCCCACAAAGGTGGGAGCATAAAATTGTCCAAAATGCCCCACAATCCCCTACTGTCATTAAACCGTAATCCCTTCTTCTACTCACCTTTTCTTCCCCATCCTCCTGCTCAGCCTGGACTCAAGCTAGCCTCCTATGAGGCCACCATCTTTTCTCTAATAGCTCAATCAAACACTTTCCAGTCTTGTGCGATACACATGGCCTACCACCAGCAGAAATTTTTCGCTACTTACAAGTCAAGCACTTCTTCTCCTCCCACACACCACACATCCTTCTTTCCCCCACTTCTCCACTTTTGAGCAGACCTGCAAAAAAGACCCACATACATGTGGTGAAATCTCAGACCTCTATGCCCTACTTCTATCTCACTCAAAGTCCTCCCCACCAGCCTACACAAGCAAATGGGAAAATTACCTTAACCGAACCTTAGATCCAGCCGATTGGGCACATATATGGCAGGCAACTAAGTCGGCCTCACCCAACATTGTAGCCCTGGAAACCAACTACAAAGTGCTCACCAGATGTTATCTGGTCCCCGCCAGGATCTCTAAATTCCTCCCCCCAATACTCCCCACATTGTATTAGAGGCTGTACTACACCAGGCACACATATGCACATATGGTGGGAATGTCCCAAGGCACAAACATTCTGGACCGAAGTGTTCAAACTACTCTCAACCCTATTCGAGAAGCCACTGCAACCTGAACCTACCATCTGAAAAACAAACCCTTGACTGTGACCTACCACCAATTCAAACTCCTTCTCTTCATCACCACTGTGGAAAACAGACCATGGCAAAGGCCTGGAAATCCCCTACTCTATGTATTTTGACAATGAAACATAGAATCACTCAGGCAATGATCCATGTCAAGATTGAAGCGGCCTTCCTGGACAAAGTTTCCTCCTACAAAAAAATAAGGAAACCCTGGATAACTCATTTAATACCCCCTGACTTTGGTGACTCGCTCCTGCTACCTTAAACTATAGAATATTCAGAATTTTTACTAGACATGGTCCTCTCTAGGGACCCCTATTCCTTTTGACCCCCCCCTCCTCCCTTCCTTTCCCTGCCCAACTTATTTCCTTTTTTTTCCACCACTCCTATCTGTCAAACAACTTAACTGTGTCTTAGCCGAGCTATATGGTAGCCTCTCCTCTACCCCCCCCCCCTTTTTTTTCTTAGACTACTTCTTTCAGACTAGGTTCCACTTAAAGGCAAAATTGAGGGGCTTACCCTCAGTATTGAATATGTTGCATACCACTACTTGATCGGAACTAATCTCTTTTTTTTCTTTGCCTAAAGTTATGTTATGATGAAATGATACTATGGTATCCCTTCACTGGAACTAAGGGGCCAAGCCCAACCCCTGAAAAACAACCCCACACCATAATCACCTGTCCACCAAACTTTACACTTGGCACAATGCAGTCTGGCAAGTACCATTCTCCTGGCAACTGCCAAACCCAGACACATCCATCGGATTGCAAGACAGAGAAGTGGATTTGTCATTCAGGAGAACACATCTCTACTGCTCTAGAGTCCAGTGGTGGCGTGCTTTACACCACTGCATCCGATGCTTTGCATTGCACTTGGTGATCTAAGGCTTGGACGCAGCTGCTCGGCCACGGAAACCCATTCCATGAAGCTCTCTATGCACATTTGTTGTTTTCACCTGAAGGCCACATGAAGTTTGGAGGTCTGTAGCTATTGACTCTACAGACAGTTGGCGACTGCTGCACACTGTGCACGTCAGCATACGCTGACCCCGCCCTATCATAGCCTATCACTTTGAGGCTGAGTTGCTGTTGTTCCCAGCTGCTTCCACTTTGTTACAATACCACTAACAGTTGACTGTGGTATATTTAGTAGCAAGGAAATTTCACAGACGGACTTATTGCAGAGGTGGCAGCCTACCACGGTACCACGCTTGAATTCACTGAGCTCCTGAGAGCTACCCATTCTTTCACAAATGTTTGTAGAAGCAGTCTGCAAGCCTAGATGCTTGATTTTATACACTTGTGGCCATGGAGGTGATTGGAACATCTGAATACAATGATCTGGAGGGGTTTCCCAATACTTTTGGCACTATAGTGTATATCTATCTAGATATATATCTATCTATCTCTACATATATATACAGTATACAGTATATATAACATTTTCCTTTTGTTCACCAATGTTCATATAGATTGGACAAATTAGGGTCTGTCTAATTCTAAAACAGTTAATCTATGTTGTGTTTTATCTGCTTATTTCTTTGTATACTGCATATAAAATCCAATATACTTATTAAAGAAAATTGTGTGATTTGTTGAATCAAAAGTGTTTTTACCCAATCTATATTTACACTGCTCAACAAACAAGCACCTTTTTGTTATAATCAATAAATACATTAGCTTACAGTCCTTAAAAAACACTATTGAGAGAAGGGTTAGGTTTTTCTGCCAATGTAATTTATGGTGGGCATAATCAATATTGTTGGATGGAGAATGTGAAAAACTGGTGGCAGCAAAGGGTTAAGATGATGAAAAGGTATCCATTTGGAGTGTATAATCTTTAAAATCTCTATAACAAATAGGCACATACAGAATACAAAAAAATAACATTAAAATCCAAAATTAATCAATTAATAATAATGTACACCAGTGTCGCTAAACCTTTTTATAGTCGGGGCATCCTTTAGAAGTATGCAAAATCTCGAGGCACCCCAGTCTAAGCTGTAAAAATCATAATTGTTAGTTATCAATCAGAAACCTTAGCCTGGGATGATGCACATAACAGCCTTGATGAAGTTAACTTCATATCAGAGGTTCCCTCTATCAAATTAGAGGTCCCTTCATCACATCACAGCCCCCCTTCATATCAGAGTCCTCTTCTTGTCAGAGGCTCCTTTCATGTGAGAGCCCCCCCAGCCCCATCCCATCAGAGTCCTCTCTATCAGAGATCAGAGCACCCCCATCACACTGGAGGACCCCAATGATAGAGTACTCCCATCACAATAGTGTCTCCCCATCACCACTGAGTTCCCCCTTCACAGAGCCCCCATTACAATGCACCCCTCTCCCAAATCACATAGTCCCCTCTTCACCTCACAACCCTATCTTTTGGCTCCAGCAGCAAGTAGGAGATTGCACAGGTCTGGAGGACGCAGACTGCCCCCTCCTGAACGCTAGGGGTGGCCATCCATGGCGCCTGCCCTACATCAGCATCAAGTGTTATCATGGTGCAGGCCGGCCAGCTGCTAACACCGTAGCAATGAATGATGCTATGTGGCCTACCCTAGAGCATTATTGGTTGTTATGGTGCTGGCAGATGCTCTAATCCAAGGCAAACTGGGTTCTGTGCTGCAGCACCTCGGGAAGGGTGGGGGGGGGACCCAAATGGCACCCAGTGGAGAAACACTGATGTAGACATCTCTTTTACATTAACCTATTACATAGACTTTAAGAATTAATATATTACTAAAGAAATCACACATGTTATACAGCCTGAGGTACATGTGTTGTTTTTAATATAATATTCAAAGTCTTTCCAGTTCTTATCTTCTGTGGGATTCTGCTAATCTTTAGTGCAGCCTCTGTAGTGACTCTCATTGTAGAAAGATATGCTGTTGAAATATTTACTTTGCCTTTTCTTCATAAAATGTATATAGACAGCTAAACAGTAGTCTCAGTTTTTTTAACTGTTTTCAAATTCAGGTATTGAAGTACTATGGACTTTTCATAGACGTACCTAAAAATTAAGAGAAATATGGTAACTTTTGTTTTTTTGAGTGATATGATCATTCATTGAATGCATGGTATGGTCAATTAGACCTACACTACTAAATCACAAGATTCTATTTTTAAATCAAATGTGCATTATATACTGCTCAGATTTAGCAAACTCCATATGCCCCAAGTCTGTAGTCAAATTGTGGCCATGGACATTCAAATACTGTACAGTATGTACACTTTCCTAACAAACAGTAAAGAAATTGTAAGGCTTAAAATAAGCTGGGCATAACATTATGGGCGTCATCTAAGCACCAGTGCTTCTGTACCATGGGCGTTCACCCATGCATACATGTATGAGGCTTTTCCCAAACTTTCGCATTCAGGAAACATGATGTATGTGCATGCACAGGTAACAGTCGATGCACAGAAGCATCTGTGTTTATATAAGTACAGTCGCATACAGGCATTGCCCTGCACCGCAAGCTGTGTTCGGCACCTGTGGCTCCTGAAGCGTGGGAAACTTATAGGAAATTTATGCCCAGGCTATTTTCAGCCTCTCACTGTCTGAAAATATAAAAGAAACATTATTAGCTATAGTCCTGGCACAGGTACACTTTAAGTGAAAAACATGATGACTGCATTGCTACTCTATAGAGTCAAATAAACCGCTGATACTTACTTAGCTACAGTTCTCTGAATTTCCCTTTCTTCCTCCTCATTTAACCTCTGCAATATATTTTCTAAAAGTGGAAGGTTAAACTTAATGTACTGTGCTACCTGCCAAAAAGGAAAACAAAAAGCATATTTGAAATCTCCACTTAAAGTGATACTAAAGGTTTGCTTTTTTTTAAATAACAAAGATGTTATACTTACCTCCTCTGTGCAAGGGTTTTGCACAGAGCGGCCCAGATCCTCGTTTTCAGGGGTCCCCCGGCGCGCTCCTGGCTCCTCCTCTTCTCGAGTGCCGTGCAGGCGCGCTCCCGAGTCCTGCTGCTGCATCCATTGACACAGACAACAGGACTCTGCCCCGTCCCTGCCTCTGTGTCACTGGAATTGTTTGACAACAGCGGGAGCCAATGTCCCTTGCTGCTATCAATCTATCCAATGAGGACGGAGACAGCGGCTGGAGCTGCTGGGCTCATTCTCGATGCTGGAATGATCGGGTTTAGGTAAGTAAATGGGGGGTTCTGGGGGGCTGCTGCAGGACAGGAGGTTTTTCATCTTAATGCATAGAATGCATTAAGGTGAAAGACCTTGAGACTTTATAACCCCTTTAAAGCAGAGTTCCACCCACATTTGGAATTTCTGCTCTTTGGATTCCTCCCCCCCTCCGGTGCTACATTTGCCACTTTCGGGGGGGAGGGGGGGGGAGGATAGGTAGGTATACTGTCCCCACTTCTGGGAGCCCGGGCTTTGGCGAATTATGTCAGCAGCCCGGCTCCCTCTTCCTTCCTCCTCCCTCCTCCGCTGCCGGGCCACTGACAAAGCACGCTTCGCACATGCGCACTAGGGTCCCAGCCGTGAAGCCGAAAGGCTCCACTGCCGGGTTCCCTTACCCGCAATGGCCGCACCCAACCAGCCGATCCAAAGATCAGTGGTGATGCTGACATTGCTGGACTCCAGGACAGGTAAGTGTCCTAAAGTTAAAAGTCAGCAGCTACTGTATGTGTAGCTGCTGACTTTTAATCATTAAAGGGGCGGTGGACCTCCGCTTTAACCTCCCTGGCGGCATGATTATGTCAGATTTTTGCATCTAAAAGCAGCACATTGTTTCTCATAGAAATTTGGCATTTTATATTGTAGGCCTGTAATTCTTAGGAATAACTCACTTAAATCTGTCCAAACAAGAGTCTAGTAAACATCCCGGGTATAATAAAGTTTGAAACACGAAATCATAAATAATAATAATATAAATAACTATAAATAATTTTCAAAAATAATAATATAATAATAATAAAATGTATTCAATAATGTAATCAAGTCAAAAACACTGAAATTTGCTCAGTTGCAGAATTGTCGCTGTCGTCACTTTCAGTGTCTGATGACGCATTTCCCCACAAATCAGTATCACTCAATTCTGCAAGTGATTCTTATTTACTATCGCTGTTTTCTAGCTGATCAAAAAATGCTTTTGATGTAAAGGGACACTTTTTGGATGCCATGGACATTCTCAAGTTTCCAGGCAGAAAGAATGGCATATATAATATAAAAGTGCATGCAGGGCACTGGACAAAGCATTAGGGACAAAAGGGATGTGAAATTATTTGATACAGTAATGTAATCTTACAGATTACAGTGTACTGTATGTGTTGTGTTTGTTTCACTTTTTGAATTTGCCGCCGGGTTCCACCTCCATACGACGCGGCGCTTGCAGGGAACGGAGCCCGGCATCACAGTGAATCGGGCGGAAGACGCAGCCCACTGACACAGCGGGGGGGGGGGGGGGGG
>BLSH010302413.1:2285101-2302189 GCA_018402905.1 Glandirana rugosa | reverse complement strand
GACGTCGCTAGATCCAGGGGACAAGGTAAGTAATGTTGCCTGGATCCAGTGATGGAATCCCGATTGTGGCTCGGGGTTACCGCTTTTGGCAGTGAAAATCAACCCCGAACCACACTCGGGAATAACACCAGGGTGGTTAAGGACCAAGCCTATTTCTGGCACTGGTTGTTTACAAGTTAAAATCAGTATTATTTGCTATAAAATTACTTAGTACCACCAAACATTATATGTTTTTTATTTTTAAGCAGAGACCTTAGAGAATAAAATGGAGATCGTTGCAATACTTTATGTCACACCGTATTTGCGCAGCAGTCTTACAAATGCAATTTTTTAAAAAAACAAAACACTTTTTTGAATTAAAAAATAAGAAAACAGTAGTTAGCCCAATGTTTTTCTATAATGTGAAAGACAATGTTATACTGAGTAAACTGATACCTAACATGTCATGTTTCAAAATTGCGCCCGCGTGTGAAATGGAGACAAACTTTGGTACTTAAAATCTCCATAGGCGATACCAGGTTACCAGTTTTGAGTTACAGAAGAGGTCTTGGGCTAGAATTACTGCTATCGATCTAACGATCGCGGTGATACCGGACATGTGTGGTTTGAACACTGTTTACATATGTGGGCGCGACTTGCTAATGTGTTTGTTTCTGTGGGCGAGCTCGGAAGGATGGGGGCGCTTTAAATTTTTTTTTTTCTTATTTATTTTACTTTTTAATTTTACACTGTCCCTTTAAGAATTTTTTTTTTAGATCACTTTTATTCCTATTATAAGGAATGTAAACATCCCTTATAATAGAAATAAGCAGGACAGGGCTTCTTTAATGTGAGATCTGGGGTCAAAAAGACCTCAAATCTCACATTTACACTTAAAAGCAATAAAAATTTTTTTTTTTCCATAAATAAAAAAAAGGGGGCCCTTTAAGGACATTTGATGTCACTCTGGTCTTCCAAGGGCATAGAGTAAAGTGGGGGCCATCTTGCCCTCACTCGACTTCCTGCCCATCTATCCCAGGTATCCGATCGTTTCCGCCGCTACCAATGGCTCCAGTAAGTGGTGGAGACGATTGGGAAGCGGCGGGAGGGGGCACCTCCCGCAGCCCATAAAAGTGATCTTGAGGCAAATTTTTAGACCACTTTTATGCTAAAGCAGACCACCCGCCATTTAAAAATATACCGGAGTTATGGCATGCTGCCATAACCCCGGTATTTAACGTCAAAGTAGCGGCGTAAATACATGGTGGGCGGTCTGGAAGTGGTTACATAGCTAAGGTGTAAGTAAGAACTGATGTACCAGTATGTACTTACATCACTGCTTATCTCCTCTGCCTCTCTGTCCATGAGGAACATCCTTGCTATGCTTCCTGAAGGACCTTGTAAGAGTCGCTCCCACAAAGGGAAGTCTGTGTCCTTTAGCTTTTTCTTTTCTGAAAGATAAATATATTTTAGAAAGTTTATGTTATAGATTAGGTAATGTAAAAATGCAATAAAAAGCCTACACTATATATTCGATTGTTTATGCTGAATTAATTAACTACATGAGCTTCAGTGCTATGCTTCCACTACGACAATCTATAAATACTAGGTAGAAGAAAAAAAGTAGAGTAATGTATATTATCAAAATGACCAATGTCCGGGAAAATATTGTTTTCTAAAAACGTTTTTGGGTTTACATGGTATCATAGTATTCAATATATTATTTATGATTTTTTTATTCATATATTTCTTCATATTTACATGCAGACCAAACTGACCAGTAAAGTAACATGTACAGGGGTTGGTACAAACTAGAATTCTAAAATATTAGAATTCTTAAAATAAGATGAAATGAGTGATGAAAAGTCTTTTAATTAGCTCACTGCCCATCCACTTAATACTCACGTTCCCCGAACTAGCCCAGCCATGGCAAATACCCAGTATTTCTGGGTATGGAGTAGTATGTGACCTTTTCCCATGATGTTGTCCTAAGACCTCAGAGGCCAATCACCAGGACTGTGAGATGGCACTCTAGCATTCGGGTTGTTGAGCCAGTTCTTCAACCTACCAGGGATCTCCTGTTAACAGCTGTGCAGGGACTAAAAGCATATAAAGCATCACCTTGTCATGCCAGTTCCCATTTAGGTCTATGGACAGTTTACTTCTCAGACCCCAGGCTTGGATAGGAACACTTCACACTTCCATGTATTTACAAAGAACTCCAGCACAACTACAGTATGTGTAACTTCCTGTGTAATAAAAAAACCCAAAAATCTAAAAATAGAATAGTGTTTCGATTTCCATGCATGCTGTTTTACCTACTTGAGACCCACACGGTCAACGATTGTAGCCCACCACAGGTCATGCCGCGGACAATAGTCATTTGGCAGATCCGTGGGGAATAGTAACTACTTATTGTCTCATGTCTGTATCCTGTTTGCTATTAATAATAAAAATATATTCAACCCTAACTTCCTGTGTAATTAAAAATAGCTGACAATACTGCAGCTGACACTAAGGGGTTAAATTACTTAAACTGGAGAGTGCAGAATCTGGGGCAACTCTGCATGGAAACCAATCCAATTCCAGGTTGTCTTTTGTTGAAGCATAACCACTTCAGCCCCGGAAGGATTTGCCCCCTTCCCGGCCAGGCCATTTTTTGCAAATCGGCACTGCGTCGCTTTAACTGATAATTGTGCGGTCGTGCAATGTTGTCCCCAAACAAAATTGATGTCCTTTTTTTCCCACAAATAGAGTTTTCTTTCCAAACAAAGAGTGACAATTTTGAAAAACAAACTATTTTTTTTTTACTTTTTGCTATAATAAATATCCAAAAAATAAATAAAAAACAAATTTATTTATCAGTTTAGGCCGATATATATTCTTCTACATATTTTTGTTAAAAAAAAAACGCAATAGGCGTATATTGATTGGGTTGCGCAAAAGTTATTGCGTCTACAAACTATGAGAATAGATTTATGATGGTTTTATTATTAGTAATGGCGGCGATCTGCAATTTTTATCAGGACTGCGATATCGTGGCAAACACATCGGACACTTTTGACACTTTTTTTGTGACCACTGACATTTATACAGCGATCAGTGCTATAAATAGCCACTGTTTACTGTGTAAATGTCACTGGCAGGAAAAGGATTAAACTGTAGGGGGCGATCAAGGGGTTAAATGTGTTCCCTGGGTGTGTTCTAACTGTGTGGGGGCTGGGCTGGCCGGGGCATGACAGATCTAACTGTTCCCAATTACAAGGAACAGTAGATCTGTAACATGTACCCTGACAGAACGGAGATCCGCCGTGTTTACAGTGGTGGATCCCCGTTCTGTCTCTGTGGAAGACAATCAAGGGTCCGTCCGACCTGCGGACACGCAAATCGCACATGCGCAGCTGACGTACAATGGTGGTGGTTTGCGCAGCCGAGACAACCTGCCGCAGTACAACTGCGGCGGCTGGTCGGCAAGGGGTTAATTGAACAAGCTGAAGTTAGAAGCTGGTTGGCTACCTTGCATAACTTTTGCACTCTCCAGGTTTAGTAAATCAATCCCTAAATGTGTTCCCACATATACAGTATATAAAACACAAAAAATCGAATAAAATATTTACAAAAATGTGAGGGGGTACTCACTTTTGTGAGATACTGTATATATATATATATATATATATTTGGATTTGTAGATATTCTTGAAAATCATTGACAGGTATTGCAAGTGTGGTGTTATAAATACACAGACTTGAGTAAATGGTGGACTGGATATAATATATTGTATTTTATATACTCATGGGCATTTTATTTAAATTGTGATTTGATTTTCATTTTGCTGTATTATAATTGGATATGATAAATTAGGTTTTGCACATGGGGCATTAATATTTGTACTATTAGGTATATTGCATGGCACTGTATTTTCACACTTCCATGTAGCTAGGGCCTGTGAGACACAGGTGGCCGGACTTTCTATAGGGTGCATCGGGGAACCTACCTGATCACAATTTCCCATGATCATTGTAGCTGATTATCACTGCTCAAGTCCTGAAACTAATTGCTAACAGCTCTCCTCCAGGTATAGATCAGACCTAAGTGTCAGTGGAGTTCTATTTTAATTATAGTCAGCATTACATTTTTTCTTTAGCTGGTTTACTGTGTATACTGTTCTCAATAGAACACGATATATTTATATTCAGTGTAACATTCTTTAAATCTCTGGTAGTGCTAACCCCAAAGACATGAGTCCACAGCTATGAAAGAAAAAACACACGGCTCAGAATTTGTCCCATACAAGGGTAGCGAGATGGAAAAGGGGTGGGGGAAGGTTGGGTGCTAATGTGTCCTAAAATAATGGTCTTGGTTCCTCTCAGGCCATAGGCCATCCCACATACCCAGGGGACTGGGTTTTTAGAAAGCGGTGCCCATCTATTGATGATATTGATATTGATGATTGTGTTTTTAACCCCTTCATATGTGAGTTACCTGCTATGTGTGAATAAATGTTGTACTACAATACTACACTCAGTGCTTTTCTCCTTTTTTCTTTATTGCAGAGATTTCTTCTAGCTCTCATGAACAAGCAGCCATGAGTGCACATTGGACTTTATTGCCACTTTAGAGTGGACTGTATATATTACTACAAGAGACTTATTGTTCTTTGGTGCGCCATTCCCATTTTCTCCCCCCACATGCACCCCTCAGTATAGGCTCACGCTACTTCATCATGCCTTCTTTTTCATCTCACAAACAATTTTCTGCTCTGTCTCTATGGGAAAGCAAAACTCTCCAGATGGTAACCATTCTTACAGGCTGGATCATTGTCATCTGGAGAGAAGGGACATCATCAACTCGTGTAAGCTTCAAAACCATCAAACATGAAGCTTAGGACTGAAGAGCAATTGAGCAGCAGGAGAGCATAGGGAATGTGAGTATTTGGGTGTTCATTGTATACCCAGGACTTGCTTCTCTGTCATCCTTGCTTCATGGATGAAATTGCTAATTCCAACTATCCGTTTTACAGCCAGACACTGCTCTGTGGTTCAGGAGGGTTAATGGCAGCTGCTGTGTGAATAAAGCCTGCAAACAGGCAGGCTTCTTTCACAACTGGACACAAGCAAAATAACTTGGTATACGGTTATGCTCCAAAGTTTGCATACCTTGGCAGAAATCATGACATTTTGGCATTGATATTCAAAATATGACTTCATGCCAAAAAGCTGTCTTTTATTTAAGGATAGTGATCATTTGAAGCCATTTCTATGATCACATAGTTGTTTGTCTCCATTTTGAATCATAATGATAACAGAAATCACCTAAATGGCCCTGATCAAAAGTTTACATATCCTGGAATGTTTGGCCTTGGTGCAGACACACAAGGTGACACACATGGGTTAAAATGGCAATTAAAACGGCCAGAAGAATTGTTCAGGATACAAAGAAAAATGCACAAGGTAACCTCAGGAGAAATACAGGCTGCTGAGGAAAAAGATGGTGTGGTTGTTTCAAGGAGCACAATACGACGATACCTGAACAAAAATGAGCTGCATGGTCAAGTTGCCAGAAAGAAGCATTTACTGCGTCAATGCCACAAAAAAGTCCAGTGTGGTGTGTCAAGATGTTGTCGGGCATATTGTAACCAGACTGTTTTGTGGCATTGGTTCAGTAAAGGCTTCTTTGTGGCAACTCGACTATGCCGCTTATTTTTGTTCAAGTATCGTCATATTGTGCTCGTTTAAAACTACCACACTGTCTTTTTCCAGAGCAGCCTGTATTTCTCTTGAGGTTACCTGTGGGTTTTTTTGGTATCCTGAACAATTCTCCTGGCATTTGTGGCTGCAAACCTTCTTGGTCTATCTGACCTTGGCTTGGTTTCAAGAGATCCCTGCATTTTCTACTTCTAATAAGCGATTGAACAGTACTGACAGGTATTTCAAGGATTTGTATATCTTTTTATATCCTTTTCCATCTTTATAAAGTTCCATTACTTTGTTATGCATGTCTTTTCTGCTCCCCATGGCTCAGTATATCTAGTCTGCTCAGTACATCAATGTGAGAGCTCACAAACCCATTGACTATTTATACACAGACACTAATTGCTATTTAAAAAGCCACAGATGTGGGAAACTAACCTTTAGGCTGGGTTCAGACTATCTTGCATGCGGCTTATGGCAGGGGTCCGGTGAGTCCCTGTTCTCCATTTCAGGGACGAATCAGGGCCAAATTTTTGCCTAAATTTGGCCCTGAAACTGAGCCAAAGACACACAGGACTCCTGTGCAAGCCGCTCTGAAGCTGCCAGGGGGATGTGTGAACCAGCTCAATAGAGGGCCGGTCACAGTCTCCTGTCATGCGAATTGGATACAGAGAGACCCGCATCCAATTCGCATAGGTGTGAACCCAGGCTCAATTGCCATTTTAACCTGTGTGTGTCACCTTGTGTTTCTGTATCAAGGCCAAACATTCCAGGGTATGTAAACTTTTGATTACGGCCATTTGGGTGATTTCTGTTATCATTATGATTTTAAAAGGAGCCAAACAGCTATGTGATAATAAATGGCTTCATATGATCACTATCCTTAACAACAAGACAGTTTTTGGCATGAACAGTCATATTTTCAAAATGAATGCCAAAATTTCAAGATTTCTGCCAGGGTATTCAAACTTTTGAGCACAACTGTATGTAGCAATTCAAAGACCTGTACACTGGGTAGACACAGAACCACTCAGCAACACATAATCCAACATAAGAGGGTGAACTGTGTAGGTCAGGACCCAACAGTCTTTCTACACTTTAACTAGAAGGATCAGTGAGGTGCTCATTTTGAACGGAGAGGACAATATGTCTGAAAAAGTTGTGAAAGTGGCCATCTAAATCAAACTAGAACAACTATCCCTAAAGAAGCTGTTACCCATATAATGGCATCTTAACATATTTACTGCGTTGACAACTATATCCTTAAATATTTAACACCAGCTCCAGATGGCATGGCACCCTGGTGAATGTATTAAGTATATTAGAACATGGTGGTTTCCTTGTTCAATATTTTTATTGGGTTTCAAGCACATTACATAAGTCAAAAATAATAAAACAATTATTTCAGGTTCGTAGAACTAAGCAAGATGTATGCAACACACCAACAAAAAGCGATATAACAGGGATCACATTGCATTGCTAATATATATAAATTATTTTGTCAGTTAACAAAAACAAACGTAAGCATAGTAACATTCATGACCAACCTTTCTCTTTCTCACTGAGGCAGTTTTCAGGTGTTTTAGCACTATAAATAGTGCCTGTAAAGAGCTTAAAAACTGCCTCTCATGCAATCCTAGTGTGAAATCCCGAGTGCTTTCCCATTGAGGCAGTGCACTTGCGGGATGGGAAAAAAGTCCTGCAAGCAGCATCTTTAGGGTGAGTTGGGAGCACTGTATACATCACTCCCAAACAGCCCATGCCCATTGGAATGAATGGGTAGCGCTTCCGAAACACCTGAAAAGTGATTCAGAAGCGCCACAAAACACGGGTGTTTTTAACCCTTTTTAACCCCTTCTTGGGGGTTAAAAACACCCCAATAGCGGCAGAAAAGTGCTGCTCAAACAGAGGTAAAGCGCCACTAAAATGAGTGGCACTTTACTGCTAACACCAACACCGCCAAGTGTGAAAAGACCCTTAGCAACCAAGAACAGAGTCTATAAATTGAAGGGGTCAAGTGTGATAAGCTGGCGCACACATCAACATCGATCAGAGGTGAGCAACAAGAGGACACGGAGGGATGGATTCAGGGGCGTAACTACAGGGGTTGCAATTGCAACCGGGCCCCGTGCTTCAGGGGGCCCGTGTGCCTCCCTTGTATACCTGGATAGGAGAGATAGTGGGGCGGCATTTAGAGGAACCATTCTCCTCCATTTTCCTCCTAATGAAGGAGATTGGTTCCTCTATATGCTTCCCCCGCCGCTCCTCCTATCCAGTTTACTTGTCTTCTGCTTTTCCCAGGGTCCCTTTGTGCTTCCCTGGTCTCCCCCACAGAGCTGCTGTCTTCCCCCCTCCTCTCTACTGCAGTAGATGTCTCATGATGGAGAGATGGGAACATGTCGGTAAATTTGTCATTTACCGGCTCCTTCCTTTTGTGAATGGACAGAGTCAGTAATTGGTACCAATTGGTTCATTCATAAGTGAAGCATAGTAAACTGTTTTTACTATACTTCCGTTTCTGAATGAATGGGAGGCTCCGTACACAACTATTCATTTATTCAGTGGGACCATAATAAAGGGAACTGCAATTGGAGTAAAGGGCCCCAAGATCAGTGGGAAGAGCCCTGGCCAGAGGTCAGGGGGGCCCTTCATAATTTCTTGCACCGGGGCCCTGAAGTTTCTAGTTACGCCTCTGGATGGATTTACTAAAACTGGAGCACACAGAATCTGGTGCAGCTGTGCATAGTAACCAATCAGCTTCTAGGTTTTAGGCTGGGCTTACACTGGTACGACACGACAGTCGTGCGACTGTCAATCCAACTTTGCCCGTCTGACTTCCATCCGACTTCAATGAACGGGATCCGACTTTGATCCCGACAATACCATCTGGTGACGTCATCCGGAAGCTCCACCCCCTTGTGACATCACCACCCGGGGCATGATGGGCAGTGATGTCAAAAGGGAACGGGGCCTCCAAATGATGTTACCAGATGGCAGCGCCCCATGGCTATATAAGTAACGGCATGTGGCGAACCTAGCATTACAGCGGGAGCGAGCATCAGGAGAAGATCGGAGAGAGAACAAAGGGAGAAGACAGCGGAGAGAGGAGAACCGGCAGAGGGAGAAGACAGCGGAGAGCGGTAACCGGCAGAGGGAGAAGACTGTGGAGAGAGATGAACTGGAGGAAGATGTCATCAGCAGAGGGATAAGAACCAGAGGATGAAGACATCGCCGGATGGAGAAGAAATTGGAAGGAGAAGAGACGCTGGAGCTGCTTTAATAAATGACTTAGTCAAAAACCTGTGTACTGTTTCTTAGTTTCGACATTCATATAGGGTGGGGAACCGGAATCTGGGGGCCCCAGGGTTGTCGGGAAGAGGCCTGACCTGCCAGGCTGCGTGCTCGAATAAGGGTCTGGTATGGATTCTGGGGGGGTGGGGGACGCCTTTTTTTTATTTTGGTGCTGGGGTTCCCATTAAATTGCATACCAGACTGAAGGGTCTGATATAGTCTTAGAGGGGGACCTCTATGCCTTTTTTTTTTTTATTTGGCATGGGGTTCCCCTTCAAGATCCTCAGAGCACAAGTCACAGGTCAGAGTTGTATAAGTTAAGAGGATGATCCGACTCTGATCCAACTTCAGTGATATTCAATGGGATGAAGTAGGATCAAAGTCAGACCAAAGTAGTGCAGGAACCTTTTTTAAAGTCGGACCAATTAAGATGGCTCTCATAGGGAATCATTGAGTTACACACATCATGCGACATGTGCTCCCAGTGTCGGAGCGTTTGTCGTACCAGTGTGAACCCAGCCTTACTAGTAATGCTTAATTGAACAAGCTGAAGTTTAAAGCAGATTGGTTGCTATGCACATCTGTACCAGATTCTGTGTGCTCCAGTTTTGGTAAATCTCCCCCTAGTGCCAAGCGTGTAAAGAGAGTAGAAAGGAACTTAAGAAATGTAGAGAGAAGGATAGTAAGGGGTAGGGGTGCTAATAAAAAGAAGAGGAGAGTAAAGTGGGGAACATGATGCTCTTAAGAAACTTTGCTGTTCCCTGTCACATTCTTGGACAATCAACATTTGCCATGACAAATTTCATGGCACCATGGTGATTTGATTATGACTACTGAGTTACCCACGGGGATATAACGGCTGAGATATGTTGCCAACAACCAAGGAAGCCATTTGGACAGGTGCTGGAGAAGTCTTCAACATTACAGAACAATTCCCATTGAATGTGACGAACTACTACTAACAAAAATTGGAGTTACATTTCAAAAGTGTTTGCTACAAGGTGGAGCGTTTCACACTATAACAAGTAACTCCATTTATGAGACCCATGCATGCTTACCTCCTGACGCATGAATAATATATAGTGCAAATTCATTTGAGCTATTCTCAATCTGTGAGAGAAAAAAAAGAGATATTCAATTCAATAAACAACTCAATATATCATTAAAAAGTTTCTTCACTCTACCTATGGTGCTCCTATAAGTGGCACAATATCAGCATTATTGGGCTTTGTACTCCCTACCATTATAAACTCCAATAATATTAGTATACCACTACTACTTATGTGGAAGAATAAAAGCAGGAAAGATACATCACTGAGATCTTACATTCTTTTCCAGATCCAAAAAGGTGTGGTTATCCATGCAAAATGGTCATAGGCCAAATGTTTTCAGAGCTTGCTTTTTTCTCACAGTGCCCTGCATTTCTTCTTCATTTTGGATAATATTTGGCCGTCAAAGTGTCTGGTCTGGCTTCTCTTTTCTTAACCACTTGAGTACCAGCCTAGATTATCCCATCATTACCAAGCCATTTTTCAGTTTCAAGTATTGTGATACTTTGACAGACAATTACTCTGTCACAAAACACTGTACATAAAAACATTTTTTTTTTTTATATTATATTATTTTTTATTGCTCCAGATAAAGCTGCTTTTTATCATTTAGTATACAAAAAAACAAGCATGTTAAAAAAACAACTTGTTTCCTTTACTCTCTGTAAAAAAAAAAAGAGATAGAAAAATACCAGGGCAGTGTAAACATCCCCAAAATTACCCATTTTGTAAAGTAGACACCACAAAGCAATCACATATCTTTTTGCTACAATTTTTTGGAAATGAAGAAACAAGCTGATATTGACGTGGTTAAGACATAGAGCCTGGTAATCGTCTATTAGATACAGCGCATACTGGTCATAAACAGGGGGAGAAGGTGGTGAAGGAGTTAATATAAATGTCACATACAGTGGGAGGATGGAGATGGGGGGGGGGGGGGATAAGGTGTAGATGCCCAGCATAAATGAGGTTAAAAGTTAATATACAGGTCACAGGAGGGACAAAGCGGAGATCAGATGAATGGGGGGAGGGTAAAAAAAAATCTTTACTGGAATCTGCTGCTGCTATGAACTGTACAACAATCTGGAATTAAAGAATGACTCATTAATCTTTCCTCTCCTTCCATTCCAAGGGGATGGCTGTTTACGTTATCACTGTGATCGGTCTCCCTTTGACTAAACACAGTGATCCTATGGTATAGAGGTGCTCGGATTGGCTCTGTGCCATGTCCATAACTGCCCAATTTTTTTTTCTGTAGAGCAGAGCAGTGTAGCATTTATAAACATCACTGCAGAAATTAGTGTCCAACACTTCTCTCTTTAAAGACTTCAATCAGCAGACAAAAGGTTAAAGTCTATCTAAAGCCAAATCTTTTTTTTTTTTTTTTTTGCTATTTGTGTGTTTTTTTGCCATCTGAAGAGGGAGATTTCTGTACATTTCCTATACTATAGACTGAACAGGAATTTAGAGGATAACTTTCCAGTCCGAGGGAAATCCCACTAACAGGGACACAGCCAGCAAAGAAAATCTATTTTAACTCCTTGCCATTATATCCATTTTTTTTAAGTTGTGTCCTTTATTATACTTTATATTAATTATGCTACCTACCATGAACTTATGTAATAGTTGCTCAATGACTTCTTTTGTTTTCATAGTGCTGTTGATCATAACCTTTGTCTCGGAGCCAAAAGCTGGAGTGAATATAGAGGTCTGTGAATGAGAAAATATCAATTAGTACACAGTAAATTTCTAGCAGCGTGGGCTCACATATGCACCCAGAAAGTGGTTCTAAACCCTTACATACATCCTTCTAAATAAATCCAGTCTCCTCCATGAATCCTTCTACATAAGTTGTCCCTGTTTATCTGCAGCTATCGCTTCTCTCCAGCCGTTCAAAGTGCAGAATTTGTACAGCTTGTCTGAGTTTTTAGAAATCAGGGGACATGGAGCTCAAGGTGCACTCTGCAGAGTTCAGTAAGGAAAGCTGAGAGCTGACTGGAGGGAAGAGACACCCACCTTCGCATAGCACACAGGAACAGACCTGCAGCTGTCAGTCACAGGCTGTGTGCTTGAGCTCCCTCCCCTGTCACAGGTTATCTCTTGGTGTCAGGAGAACCTGCAAGAAGTGATTCACGCAGATAGCAGAGGAATGAGGCAGCAGACAGAAATGACACTTAGTGCTCTGAATTGAGACAAAAACACACTATATAGAGGGATATGCTTTATTTCTATTTCATGTCAAAGGTTTACTGACACTTTAAAGTGACCCTGTCATAACATACACCTTTCATAAACAAGTAGACCTGCAAAATAAGAGAAGGAATACTTACTTTTTTGCTGGCCATGCCGCAAGAACACTGCTCTGTACAGTAAAGGTGTTCCTCCAAAGTCTGCAGGGAAACCTAAACTTGTGGGAGTGTCAAACTTCTGGGTCACCCACCGCTCTCATTGTTTCCTCACTCATACCTTCATATCAATATAGAAAAGAGTATTGATGTGAATATCAACGATAGGAACCAAAAAGATTTACGCCGCAAGGTGGCATAGGATTACCGGATACCAACAGATATCATCGGGCGACGCACCTAGCGAGAATGGTGGACTGGAAAGTCCATTCAGGATGTAAGAATTGGGTGACCCTGGAGAATCTAGTCTCACAGATTACTCTTAGAAACGCCCCATGGTTGACAAGGAGCCAAATACCCAAAGCAGTGCTGATGCACCCCCTTATTGGAGCTTCGCTCATGGTGTTTGACAAGGCATGCGCAGTCCATCAGGTTTCCAGTCATTTTTCTCCCATCACCCCTATTAGGGGGAACCCAGAATTCCCTCCAGGCCTATCCGGACTATTTGCAATGCCAGAATGGCCTCGTTCAGAGATGCTGGTCCTTCAGTTCTTCCGCCGAGGTCGTTTTCTACGGCAGACAGAACTAGCAGAGTCCTCCAATACAGGTGCCTTTCCATTCTGGTCATACATGCAATTAAAGCACTTCCTAGATGTAAGGTCACTCAGAGAACACTTCACCAGACCCCTCACGACTTTTAAATCGCTTTGCTCCCGTACATCCCCCCAGAGCCATGTGATATCATCCTTGCAAGCATCCCTATACAGCACTGATCCACCACTTCTGCAAAAAGACCACGCTTACTGGAATGCGACAGTGGGGAGAGAAATAGTGCCGGAGGACTGGGACCGGATCCTTCTTTATATGCATAAAGGATCACTGAATGTCTCGGTTCAGGAAAGTGGTTATAAAATCATGGCGCGATGGTACAAAACACCAGATCGCATACACAAATTCTTCCCTTCCATTTCGGAGAGATGTTGGCGATGTGGGGGCGAGACGGGTACATTTCCCCATGTTTGGTGGAGCTGCCCATCCCTTCAGCCATACTGGCGTGAAGTCCATGAGGTTGTTAGACAGGTATCGGACCTGCCCATGGAATTCACGCCAGAACAATACCTATTGCATCTGTCCAAAACTCCCAAAAGAAGATACCACAAATCGATAGCGATGCATATGGTCAACGCGGCGAGGATGTGTATCCCCGTGCACTGGCGCTCTACATCAGTACCCACTTTGATGGAGTGGTACAGGAGAATTAATCAGGTAGCTGAAATCGAAAAAGCTCATCCATATAGCCTCAGATAAAATGACTAAATATATAGCAACATGGGAACCATGGTTTAACTTCAGGAACCCTTAAAATGTAAAGCCATGTTGAAACTCTTTATCGAGACCAACCTTTGACCCTGGACTCCGGAGAGGGCAGTTAGTGATGTCCTCACCCCCTCCCCGTGTAAGTCAGGGTGTCCCTCCCCCTTTTCTTTACCCTCTTTCATGATCCCTCCCCCCGTTCCCACCATCTCCACCCCAAATTAAGATTCCATAGGCTTTTCCCAGAGCCCAGGTCTCATCTAAAATAGTTACCCAGATGGAGCCACGTTGAGCAGACATCCTCAAGCATTCTTCCCAGGACGTTAATATTAGCACCATCTAGGAGGTGTAGGCACACATAACGTTCTGGCTTGGCATAGATAAGACCATCTTTTCTTTTTTCCTCGGTTTGCTCTTATGGAACTGGTTTGATATGCTAAATTGTTTTCTCTTATAATGATGTGATGCTCAAAATGCTCTTGAGGCCTGTATGTTATCTGTGCATTTCAGAATTCTCTGTATTGTTTAAAATTTTCCTCAATAAAATATTTGTGGAACAAATAGATTTACGAGGGGACCCGGGAGATTGTCACTTCTGGAATGTTGTATGTCATAACAGGGTCGCTTTTAAACAATTTATGCAAACTATTTATTAACCCTTTGCTGTCGGACCATTGTCCATAAATGGCCGAGCGATTGCTTCCTGAGCCTAGGTGGCCATTTTAACCACTTCAAGTCTGGGCCAATTCTGGCATTACATGTAAAAAACATAATTTTTGTGCTAGCCGAATAAGTAGAATCCTCAAACATTACACATGCGTCGATACCTCACATATGTCGTATGTTGCATTTGCATGTGACGAGGGGGGGGGGGGGGCTTTAAAATCATTTAGTTTATTATGTACTTAAAAACACTGTATCTTTATTTTTTTTGCTTTGGTCTCATGTATTGCTATCAGAGGGGATGAACAACATCCCTTGTGATAGCATGGACCATGACAGGTCCTCTTATCTAATAGACCCCAGATCTCTCCTCTGCCCACCAAAGCATATGATCAATCCATGGCTGGTTTGATCAGATGCTTGTACAAGCCGGTAACAGTTTGGTTTACATGAGACCGAAACCGGAAGTGACAAAATCCTTGTTGCTTCTGGTTTCTGCCATCACACAGTGGGAGGAACAACATCAGTTCTTCTCACTGTATTCCAGGAACCAGATGTGACCAGCGGCAGCTGTCATAAGGGGGTGTGACCCCTGTAAAAGAAACTAACGGCTTCTTAGCTGCTAGGTTTACTTTTACATTGAAGGGAATTGCCGGCTCTAAAAAAATATATCTTGGTCATTGCTACAGCTGCAGCGATGACCTAGATATCACCCTTCCAATCCAAACCAATACATCGCTTGATGACAACAGCCTCTCCTTTGTGTTTCAGAGAGGGCACTCTGTGATTGGTAAGCCCCCACCTTGTCCTCACTGTGGTGACTCACCGGGATTTACTGGAATTTGGAAGTTTGCCCCTTCCGGGGTTCACCTTTGCATCATGTGAATAGATGATCAGTCACCTGGGATTTTTTACCTTGCATGGGACTTTATATTCACTCTTGTGTCTATTTAGACAATCATTTATTTTCACTTTCAGCACTGACTTTTTTTTGCTCAATATTTGTGATATGTGTTATTTAAGCGCTGCACTTTTTTGTTTATTGGGTAACAATGTCATACCTCCCAACTTTCTGAGATGGGAATGAGGGACATCTATTAGCAAACATATGTAGGCATAGGACACACCCCCTGTCACGCCCCTTTAAACGAGAATTATACAAAAAAAAGATTGGATAAACCTACAAATGCTTTTTTTTATCAGTACTATTCCTTTATACTGGCTTCTGGAATTTACAAATTCAGCAATTTAGGAATTGGATGAAAGGTTTAGAACTGGGAAACACTTTTGAATAGATAAATAGCACATTTTATATACAAATGTATAGATCAGACCAAAATGAGGGACAAATGAGTAGCAAAGAGGGACAGAGGAACTTTGTTCTGAATGAGGGACAGTCCCTAGAAATCAGGGACAGTTGAGAGCTGTGCAATATGCCTATATTTTTGTTTTCATGGGGTGAAAAGCATCTTTCAAACTTAAAGTGGTAGTAAACCCTCCTATCATTTTCAGCCAATGAAGCTGCCATCTTGGCCTCTGTTTAATCTACAACTGCCATGATGCTGCCCATGTGACACCAGCCATTGGATGGTTTGACAGTTTGGTTTAGAGCACAACCAATAGGAGTGTTACATTTCCAGCACGTGCCGGAAATGGAACTGGTTTTTGAAACTGTTAAATGGATGAGTTTACTACCGCTTAATTGAGGGAAAAAAAGTCACCATGCACAGAAAATATTTGCAGTTCCTAATGTGGCCACTAGAAGTGACATAAATTAGACTTTTTAGAACATGATAACTCAAGTCACTACTGTAATCTGCACAAAATGAATTAAAGGTATGTAGCTAAAAAATAACAAAAATTACCATTTCACAATTTTACTAATGGAAAATATAATTTTCATGACAATTGTGCTTTAAGCTGATCATTACAATTGTTATAGGTGTTTTCCTCATATTCACCTACTCTAAAAAAGTTTGGCAAAAATGTATTCCGCTCCAAACTATTGTCTGCAAAGTACACCAAAATCTACTTCTCATTTTGGTTGATTTTTTTTTCTGATACGTCAGCACTTTTTACCAAACTGTCAAATTTTCTCATTTTTAATGAGACTTTTAAAACTTTTCTTAAAAATAAATTATAAACGTAATAATTTAGTACCACTTCCGGACCGCCCGCCGTGGATATACATTGCTAGTTTGACGTTAAATACCATTGTTATGCAGCAGATATTTCTATCCACGGCCGGTGGTCCTCTCTCACATAAAAGTGGTCTCAGCAATAAATTCACTTTTATGTGTGGCGGGAAAAATGCCCCCTCCCCTCTTTATTGGAGCCAGTGGAAGTGGCAGAAACGATCCGATCCGGTGGCCTCGTGGCCAGGATATCCAGTGAGGTCAAGTGGGCCCCCACTCGACTCTATCCTCGGGGACTGGAGCAAGGTCAAATGTCACTTCCGCCCTCCGGCCTTAACCACTTGAATACAGGACGTTTATACCCCCTTCCTGCCCAGACCAATTTTCAGCTTTCAGCACTCTCACACTTTGAATGACAATTACTCTCTCATGCTACACTGCACCCAAACAAAATTTGTATCATTTTTTTCACACAAATAGAGCTTTCTTTTGGTGGTATTTAAGAACCTCTGGGTTTTTTATTTTTTGCGACATAATTGAAAAAAGTGCAAGCGTGAAAAAAGTTAATACAGCGTTTTTTATTTTTTGGGTCTCCAAGAATTTATGGTGGTTTTCTTTCGAG
>BLSH010302413.1:2232183-2264469 GCA_018402905.1 Glandirana rugosa | reverse complement strand
AAAAAAAAATAAAACAAATATTAACCCCATCGGGGGTTTTATAACTCCGTATAATTTTTTCAGCCAACGTGGACAAGCTAACGTTTATTAAAATGAACCAGGCATGGATCCCACAAGACTTGTCTGAACCTTGTGCAGAATAGACATTTAGACCGGACTCACACAGCCATTTGTATACTTGTTTTTTTTAATATGCCTCAATATTTTGGGGGCTACCCCAATTATAAACAAAATAAAAAAAAAAAACTGTGCTGGCTACCTCCTCCTCCTCCTCCACCACCACCACTTCCACCTACACTGCCATGGTCACGGCCTAGTCAACCCCTAGGCTCCTACTCCACATCCACCCCCCCTTCCCATTTTTTTTATTTGATTTTAATTTATTTTCCCTATCCCCATTTTTTTGTAGGGCACTTGCCCTACTCTTACCCCCATTTTACTTCCTTTTGCAGCCCTCTAGCACTTGCCAGGACTTTGTTACAGCCATTTTTGTGCCGAAAAGTTCGGTTCCCTATTGACTTCAATGGAGTTCGGGGTCAGGGATAAAGTTCGGGTCAAGTTCGGTACCGAACCCGGACTTTTTCCGGAAGTTCGGCCGAACCCACCGAACCCGAACATCCGGGGGTTCAATCAACTCTATTTACTACCACTTTAACTATTGCTAGTTTGAATGGCAAATTGCTTTACAGAGAGGTTAGGGCAGTAGAAAAGATCCCTGCTGTGTTGAAAGTGTTTGTGAGTTCAAGTTGAATTCAAATTTGGGATTTGAAGAGGTCAAGGACATGTTGAATATAAGCCCTAGGAGGACAAATCTGTTATTATATAGCACTGCAGATGGTATTTTCCATTGGAAAGCCTATGGCTCTCATCTTCTACAGATAAAACTGATGATGCGAATGCAAAGCAGTAGACAAAATGATTCCATTGATTAATTACACTGTTTAGATGATAAATGCGTGCTTAGCTGGAGGGACTGGGTTCTGCTGTGTTACTGGCATCAACTGCTATGGCTAACTGTGCTGTTGTGTATGTGTGTATGTTTACATAGGCCCTTTTTATGCCTATGTGGGCATGTGTGTTACCTGCTCTCAAATCCTGCCCCCTGTTCGATACACATTCCTGCAACCTGTGCAATGCACACACACTCTTGAGCCCTGCACCCTGTGCAATACTCCCTATTGAGGTCTGCGCCCTGTGTGATACACATACCCAAGCCCTGAGCTCTGTGTGATACACACTCCTGAGCTCTGTGCCTTGTGCAATACACACTCCTGAGCCCTGCGCCCTACACATTTCTGAACCTTGTGCCCTGTGCAACAAACATTCCTGAGCTATGCGCTCTGTGAGCTACACAATATTTTGCCCTATGATATACACACCTAAGCCCCGTGTTCCCTGAAATACACACTCCCAAGCCATGCACCCTGTGTGATATATACACTCCCAATTCCTGCACCCTGCGGGATACGAACTCCTAATTAAAGCATATTATGTGAGTACCAGGGCTGTGGCATATATGTACCATGTACTGTATACAGAGAGTAGACTCTGTATTTTAACCATGCCACTTAGAGACCCTTCAAGCAGCTTATCTATTTTCCGTAACTGACCTATTAAGCCTCTTTCTGCTCCTTGCGGCAGTGACGATCCTGGTAGAGGAGAAGGGCATTGCCTTCTTATATCAGCCCCCACTTACCCATTCCCTCGCAATGACTGGTTGTCTAATGAACTGATGACTTGTAGAGCCAAGGGGGAAATAATAAATAGGAAGTAGGTGGAGTAGCAACAGGTCCTCAAACTGCAGTAGCAAATTAGTGGAGAAGCATCAACAGGCATCAGAAGAGATGGATAGATAGATCTAAAGAATGAATGCACTGCAGGCCCCTAAGGTGCGGTTTCCCCTCTAGCCTACCTAAGGCTTCATGTACACTGGCAGCTCCTAAACTTGAGTTTAGGAGCTTTTGATGTTTTTTGTCAAAGCTCCTAAACTCAACACCTGTCCATATTCTTGTAAGCTTTTAGCAGAGTTTAGGAGCTGCCACATTTAGGTGAGCCTAAGCCTCCCTCTCCTGAACGAGGAATAATTGCATTCAGTATAGGAATGTTTTGAAAACTCCTTTTGCATTTTCCTGCAGCCATGGTTAGGGTAGGCCAGTGTATATGTCGCCTAAGAAAAACAATGAACAGCACATTAGACACCAGCTGTCACTACAGTGCTCAGGAAGGCACCCCAGTTCTCATGAGAATATCAGTAATCGAAGGCAAGAGTAAGCAGGATATGTCTTATGTTATCTTACACTGCAGATTTGCATCTATGACCCTAATGCCTGGTACACATGATGAGATTATCAGACGAATGATCGGCCATTTTTTTTTTTTTTTTGCATACTAGTCTCAAATCTCATTATGAAAATTTCGTGCAACAGAATAAAAATTTGGAAGTGATGTAAAATGTTGTATTTGTATTGTATTTTTGAATGACAACTGTACTAATTAAACGAAAATGGTTTCTGGTATCGTACAAGAAAACTTTTTGTGCTTGTCCCATCGGATAATTTTGCATGAGTCTTCGTGATCGGCTCTCGAAAGCTGTGTACTAATGATCAGATCATCGTACGATTGCTTTGAAAGCAGTATTTTTTATACGGTTATCTGATCATGTGCATGGGCCATAAGGTAACAGGATTTACCTTTTTGTTATACTTGATCCTATGACCTCTGGAAGTTGAATTGATTCTGTGGAAATACTTCTCTCATCCTGCATTTTGAATCGTATGGGTCGCTGAACTCCCCAGAATATCTCAATAAGACCTGATAAAACAATATGACCTTTGGCCTCCTGCAATCAGATATGCAAGTATAATTAGCTTTGGGCAACAAATAGATAATAAATATTCTAATGATCTTAATCCTAATATAAATGTCTTAAAAATATGTGATGCTGCTGACTTTCAATAAAACAGTAACTTCTCATCTCTGCAAACAGTCCCAAATTTGAGTCATTCAATAGTCAGAATAATCTGATCTCTCCTGCAGTTTAAATAAACCTCCAGTAAGTTTTTACGCTTACATCTTAGCACCTGCTAGATTTAAAGTGGTTCCAAGCCCGAGTTACAAAATAAAAAAAAACGAGTTCAGAGCCTGTAGCTGTATCTGTGCCCCTTCTAACAGCAGGGTTGGACAGCACATTCATAAAAATAGTTTTCAAAATTGCACAGCTGCAACTCCCTTTATGAGGGTGGCTACTTTCAATCTACATGGTCCCACTGTGGGAATGTAGCACCCCCATGCACTCCTGATGAGGACTACAGCCAACACTGGAACATACAAGTAAAAGCACATACGCTGCCTACACAGCACAACCCATGAAACCAGGAAAATCAATCTGATTTGCAGTTTGTGCAGATCGGTGAAAGTGATTGCTATAGACGTACACTGCTCACAACCACAGCACAAGTTCAGAGGAAAGAGGTTTTGTATGTGGCACGTGGAGCCATTGTTTTTTTTTCTTTTTTAGTTTTTTTTTTAATTTCTCTTTATTGAAGTTTTCCATTTATTTTTGACAACCAATAATACATTTATAAAACTCCACACTACAACATTCATACATTAACATCACACGCTAGGAGCCACTCTAATTCTCCATACCCCCCCTCCTACCCCAGGTACCTATAGAGGAAAAAAAAAAAAAAAATATTCCCCAGCACAAGCCCCTCCCCCCCACTCCTTCCTGAATGCCTGGATTTCCATAATTATTTCCATTCCAAGCTTTAACTCTTATTAATCTGAGACTGTGTGGATGCTGTTGACCCAACTCCCCCACACCATATCAAATTTAGATGGTATACCCCTACTGACATACGTGACCCTATACATAGGAATAATATTATTCACAATAACCTTCCACGTCGTGACCTTCGGAGGTATACTTTTCCTCCAGGAGAGCACAATCGCTTTTCTGACATAGAAAAGTAAGAATGTCACATGTGTATGGTTAGCACTCCTGACATCTGATGTATCTACCAATCCCAACATGCACACTTCCACCAAGCTTTGCACATGGGCACCTATAACTTCTCTTATACACTCTGTAACCCCTCTCCAGAATTCTTGTATAAATATACAGCTCCAGAAGATATGGAAAAAATCTGCATCTGGGAGATTGCACCACCAGCATCAGGATGGCTGTGTAGGAAACATCCTTGGCAGTCTTGCTGGCGTGCAATATACAAAATACACACATTCAAAAATTTAAACTGTAAAAGATGTTCCCTAGGTGACATCAATCTAGTAAAGTTAATGTCCCACATAGCTTCCCAGTCTCCCCCCTCCATTTGAGGGTACACAGCCTTCCACCCTGCTCTACAGCCTGCTAAGAGTTGACCCCCATCCATACGTATTTGTTTATAAATCCTAGATAAAGGTTTGTTTAGGTCCTCTTCTCTGAGTAAGGATTCTATTTCACTTATCCAAACCTTAAGTTTATTCTTCCCATATTGAGTCTCATATGCATGTCTAAGTTGCAGGTACCGGAACAGGTGGGTATTAGGCAGTTTAAACTTTGCTTTCAGAGCTTCAAATGACATCAACCTTCCATCCTCCACTATGTCACTTTTTATCTTTATACCATATTTTATCCAAACAATTGGGTCCTGGTACTTTGCAAACTGCGGCAACTTAGAGTTTCCCCTCAGAGGGGTATATGGGGAGACCCCCCCTCACTCTCTGCCTTGTTAACCACCGCCCATGCCCGAGTAGCCACTCACATGGATTGTGTGACTGGATGGGAAACCATCCCATAAAGCAATAGATGTGCCAATGACCCACGAGAGCCAGCTACTGCCACCTCTAAAAAAGTGTCAGCTTTGTCCTCCCGAGGCCTAAGCCATCTATGAGTCACCACTAGTTGGCCTGCCAAAAAGTACCTGTAAAAATCGGGGAGGGACAATCCCCCATTTCTCCATGGCAGTTTCAGTGCCTCCAATTTAATCCTCAGTTGCCGTCCCTGCCACAGAAAAGATGACACCAGCCTAGCAATACTTCTAAATATACGTCTCGGGATCCAGACAGGTGAGTTTCTCAGCACATACAGAAGCTGTGGTAAGACCTTCATCTTTACCAAATTTACCCTACCTACAAGTGATATGGGAAGCTTTTGCCATGTCTGTAGCCTATTTTTCAATTGCACTACTAGGGGGGAGACATTCAGGGCTATAAAGTCAGCCACGGTATTGGAGATATGCAGACCCAGGTATTTTATCTTGTCCACCCTCTGCAGTGGACAACCAGCGGGGACCATACATAGCGGATTTGGTGCTTTTAATGAAATAATTTGGGATTTACCCCAGTTGACTTTAAACCCTGAATAAGTCGAAAATGTATTTAAGGTACCCAAAGCAGTCCTCAGGGAAGCATCTGGGTCTCTTAAAAAGAGTACCATATTGTCTGCATACAATGCTGTCTTCTCAATACGACTACCCACCTCTATCCCCTGTACCTCTGGCGACATACGCAGGGCTGCAGCCAGAAGCTCCATCACCAGGGCAAATATGCCTGGCGATAGAGGGCAGCCCTGACAAGTACCCCTTCCAATACCAAATGGCTCAGAAATCATCCCATTTCATTGGAGCCATTGTTTAACAAAAAAGAAAAATGGGATGTTGAATTTTAAGAAAGTGCAGTGATATATTAATTTATGCTGGATTTAGCAATTAGTAAAATATGAAGTATTTAGTGACACTTTAAGAGTTATATAAATAGCCCTATATCCTATACTATACTTGAATAAAGGAATCATATACATGGAGATATGTAGACTGCCACTGCTGATCTTTTTTAAAATTAAAATTTCCTGTCTGGCTCCTGATACAAAAATGTGAATCAAAACAAAGTCAGTCATAACTGCTTTGTTCTGTACTACAGATCTATGGAGGATGCCATCTTGGAAGAGGAGCATGGCTTTACTTCCCCTTATTAGAGATGCCCCACTGAAGACTGGTGGGGATATGGCTGGCCCAGTCACATGCCAGAAAGTGCTATTGTTCAAGTGGAATTCAACCACTTCAGCCCCGGAAGGATTTACCCCCTTCCTGACCAGAGCACTTTTTACGATTCGGCACTGCGTCACTTTAACTGACAATTGCGCGATCGTGTGATGTTGTACCCAAACAAAATTGATGTCCTTTTTCTCCCACAAATAGAGCTTTGTTTTGATGGTATTTGATCACCTCTGCGATTTTTATTTTTAGTGCTATAAACGAAAAAAGACAGATGATTTTGAAAAAAACCCAATATATTTTACTTTTTGCTATAATACATATCCAAAAAAAAAATATAAAAAAAAACAAATGTATTCATCATTTTAGGCCGATATGTATTCTTCCTCTTATATTATATATATATTTTTTACTAGTAATGGCGGCAAACTGTGATTTGTAGTGGGACTGCGATATTGCGGCGGACAGATCAGATGCTTTTGACACTTTTTTGGGACCACTGACATGTATACAGCAATTCAGAGCTAAATAGCCACTGATTACTGTATAAATGTCACTGACAGGGAAGGGGTTAACACTAGGGGGCGATCAAAGGGTTAAATGTGTTCCCTGTCAGTGTGTTCTAACTGTGTGGGGGCTGGCGTGACTGGGGGAGGAGAGTGATCGCTGCTCCCATATACTGGAAACATACGATCAGTCTTCTCTCCCCTATCAGAATGGGGCTCTGCTTGTTTACATTCACTGATCCCCTTTCTGTCATTGCCAGAGAGCGACCGCGGGTGGCCAGCGTACATCAAGTCCGCCCCACCCGCTGATTGCCTACCCCCCTTGCGTGCACGCGCGCCCACAATACTCGCTCCTGCGCCCGCCGTCAGGTAACAGCATCACGCAGGAAAGCCATGTTGCCTCTGTCAATCCACAGCGGGTGGTCGGCAACTGGTTAAAGTGTAATTCCAGTCAAATTCTAACTAAGGCTAAACCTACTCCCACCCACATTCTAAGACTATTCTATATACCCTGTGAAAGAAAAGATGACAATACTTACCTATTCTAAAGCCACTCTGGTTCGGTCACATGAACTAATACACATGAACAATACTAATTAGACACAATTATTGAGTATTTAAACCTAACACTTCACATTCCTGATATGTGTCTGCTGTACTATGTGCTTGTGTAAAAAAAAAGTATTCTGTTTTCTTTGTATTGCTTCCTTTGTGTGAAATTCCTGGTGTTCCTGCCAGTCCCTCTGCTTTTCTATTGAAAACTGACCACACTAAACATTAGAACACATCGTGGTCAGTTCTCTAGCTGCGCTGGGAACTCAGCCTGCTCTCCTCCACTGATCAGACTTGTCCTGAAACACCTCCCCTGCACAGCCTTTCACTGGGAAGCTCAGTGTCCTGCTGTTCCCCTCCCCTAGCTGTTATGTAGTTGAGAACAGAGGGAATGTGATCACTTATAAAAAAGGGAAAAAAGGTATTTGTAATGTTTTTTTTTATATCTATACACAAATATTTTGCCTTTCATTTCTATTTTAAACTGAATGGGTTGGTTCACAAGGTGATCAATTACAATAGCTTTCATTTTTCTAGATGTTCCCTAAAATATCTTCAATTTTCAAAGTTCAGGGCCACTTTAAGTAATAAGTGAAATGACAATGCACACACACAAATCTAAAGAAAAATATAAGTAAGCTACATAACAAAGTGGATATTGTTACATATACAAATATGCACATTACGACTTACATGGTGGTAAGTTATATGTAGGTTCCTTTGGTCCTTAAAATAGCAATTATATGATTTCAGTAATGAATCTAGTTGGCTTCTAGAAGAGAAAAAATGATTAAGTTAATATGTAGAGTTGATCTATAGAAAGATATAGGCATTTTGCTGCAAGGCAAAGAGTCATAATCAAAGTAAGCTAGACAACCAAACAGCAGTCACCTTTTAGGCCTCATACACACAGGCACAACATCGGGACTGAGGTCAGGCAAAAATCGGTACCAAAAACGTAATTTCGTCTGCGTTTTGCATCGGCGTTAATGAGCGTTGGTGAGCGTTAGTGAGCGTCGGCGTCAATAGGCGTTTTTTTTAAAAAAACATTCCTCTGCTATTTTTTAACCTGAAAACGCTGGCGCTAAAAACGCCTGTTAACGCCGCTATGGCGTTAATGCACGTTAGTGAGCATTCTACAGCTCAAAAACGTCAGCGTTTTCATGGGGCCATTGAATAACATGGAGCTGCAAAAAACCCTGAAAATGCAGCGGTAAAAAACGCCCGTGTATATGAGGTCTAATTGTGTTGACAGTTCTGCTTTGAAATAAGCTAAGAATGAATACAAAATACTGTGTTTCACCCTGCGCTATTTTATCTAAACCCCAAAACATATATGCAATATATTGCAGCTTACCGGTCCCTAGATGTGGTGGCTGCATGTCTGTGAAGATTCTCCACATCATGGTACATCTAGCAGTAATTAGTCACTGGACTTCTGTAATTTTGAAGCTAGTAGTAGTTAAGCTCGCCATACACTGGTTGATTTTTCGTATGAACATTTGTAAGAAAAATCTTGTCAGCACATTCCATAATGCCTACAGAGACTTAATGAATGCCATTTGAAAGTACTTTAAATTTTCTATTGCTATTAACATTCAAATTTGGAATTTGCTGAATGAAAAGCACAATAATTGTTAGAAATTTGTTCATTTGTGAAAAATTTTCCATCCCGCGCCTTCTAATAGTTTCATTTTCTGTCAAAAACAGAAGTTGATTTGACCCCACTAATGATTAGAAAATGAAAAGAAAATTCCATTTAAAAAAAAAAAAAAAGTTAAATTGAATGTGACTAACTTTTGTAAGATATGGTGGCTGCATTTTTCTTTTTTTCATGCTAAGAATATTTTCAACAACTACAGAAAATACCTGTTGATTTTTCTAGAAATGCATTGTCCTTCTCACTTCCTGTGAGCTGAACAGACAACATAAATAGACAAGTAATGGAGATGAACAAAGACAGACATGTTTGATTTCCAGTCTCTGTGACAACAATGGCCATCTCCATAGATGCAGTGGAAGAGTTAGTGTAGACATCAGTGGCAGCTGGTGCTCAATTTTCCTGGGGAGGCAGATCACGCTCCCCCCCAGCCAGCCAGCCAGCCAACCAATCAACTCCCACCCCCCTTTGCTTGCCCGTGCCCACCAGGCCCCCCACCAGCCCCGCACTTAACCCATGCAGGTCGTGGCTTCATCGACTTCCCCCCTGTGTCTCCTCCCAAGTCCTGGCGGTCGCTTCTACTCCCGGCCAATCAAGACTTAGGACTCACAGGAAATTGGGTCTCAGGACCCACTACTTGATTGGCCGGGAGGAGAAACAGGAAGACATTAGCGAATATTAATTTGTTAATGTCACACAACAGGGTGGGCGCACGGTGCAGTGCTCTTCGCCCCCGAGGCCACCCTTTTTTGAAGCCAGTTAATCATCATGTGCTTCTAAAAAAAAAAAAACCCATTGGAATCCATGCATCTGGTGCCCTGCATGGAGATTAGGGGCCAGGTGCATGGATTAGGGGCACTTTGCATGAGCGGTCGCCACTGGTAGACATGATGGGACAGGAAGTGTGTTATTCACAGCAATACTAGGTGAAAAAAGTGAAAAAAACATGAAAACAGAAAACTAAGGAAGCCACCATAAATGGAGTGTGGTAAGCTGTGATATAGTACATTTTTGTTTTGGGATTTAGATACACTTTAGATATGTCTGATAATTTTACACAAAAATGTTTGCAAGATTACAGCTAAGCAAAAACATTATCAACCACAACCCCCTTCCAGGAGTGCGGGAAGGGGGTTGATTTTTTTTTGTTCGTTTTAGTAGAAATGTAGGTAGACATGCAAATCAAACAGAGTCTTCATTGCTATAAATAAACCCCAGTTGTGCTCCTCACTGGATATATCCACGTAGTTTATTTGCATTGCTCCACGCCTAGATGAATCTGAACACGTCCAGCAACAGGTTTGCACTGATAAACAGTAACCAGGAACATATGCAAAACACAAGTCATAGCAACAACTTTGCATTGAAAATGACCATTTGTTTTCAGAGTTTTCAGAATGGAAGGGGGGAATTCTGTCACACAGTATATATATATTTTTTTTTTTAGTGAGTGGTGTATACATAATAAATAATGTGTAAGCAGCTATAAAGCTGGCCATGCACTAGAAGAATTTCATACAAAAACGTTTTTTAGAAATGTTTGATTTGCAAATCATTAGTGGGATCAAATCAACAATCGTTTTCTATCACAGTGATGACGAGAAAATTCAAAGCAGGATGGAACATTTTTCTCAAACAAATTCATTTTCAACAGTAAATATGGTTTTCGCCAGTATTTTGCATTCATCCATGATCAAATGTTTAAAGCAAATGTGCAAGTACTTTTGAATAACATTTTTCAAGTCATGAAATGTGCTGATGAGAATTTTTGTACGAATGTTCATACAAAATGTTTGTTCATAAATTTACTAGTGTTTGGCCAGCTTACCCTTCCACAGAAAGAAGTATTGTACATTGTCTAAACAACTAATTGGAATTTATTTAATTTATTTGAATCTTTGTTCTTGGTCAGTAACTCAAAAAGTATGTAAGCCTAAGGCTGGCCATAGATGGTGGTTGCAGAAAAGAAATTTGCATGATTCCCCTATCAACATAGACAGTGTTGATAGGGGAATCCCTCCTGCAGAGCAATTGTCTTCTCACAGTGGGTGGGGGAAGCCCTCCCCACTGGGAGAAGACAGTGATTATCGCTAGCAGCTATAGCCACTGCTGGCGATAATCGGAAGCAAATCCGGAAGCTTGGTACATGCAGGCTGCCCATTAATGGTTCAAATCTTTGCCGGTTCCTGCTGAACTGGCCGAGATTCGAACCATGTATGGTCGGCCTAAGTCAGCCAGGTAACTAGTGTTTTTACAATCAGGTCAGCAGTGCTTCTTTGGGTAGGGGTTTCCTTTAAAAATATAGCACAGGATACTATGATAATATAAATTTTTTTTTACCTGACAGTAAACAGTGAGATTTCAGTTTATTGCAGCCGGCTGGGGAAAATTATGACATCTGAGAAGCACCATAAGTTACTGTACTTCTTACATAGTCATTGTAGTTTGGGATACCTGGTAATAATATGATGTTGTCCTAAATACAGAATTGCTTAACTTGGAATCCCCCTATATTATTTGTGTGCATGGTTTCCAACATCTCACTAAGAAGACACAGAGATGCTGAGAATACCATTATGGAGTGGTAAGGGTCATATTGAACAGTGTTCCCCAACCCAGTCCTCAAGGCCCACCAACAGGTCATGTTTTCAGGATTTCCCTCAGATGAATCAGCTGTGGTAATTACTAAGGCAGTGAAACTGATCAAATCACCTGTGCAAAATGTGGAAATCCTGAAAACATGACCTGTTGGTGGGCCTTGAGGACAGGGTTGGGGAACACTGATTTAGAAGGCTCAATTCAGCTCTGCAAGAGAGTAGAATCTGGCCAGTTCTCTCTGCCTGGAAGAGTTAATTTACTTGATTGCGGTTAGCAAACATATATGAAGAATCCTTTTACTAAAATTCCTTTCACAGTACTTTGTTCAGCAAAATAAAATTAGTTGCATACCAGCAGCAATCAACTCATGAGACACAACCCCTATATAGATAGCGCCAACAGAATCAGGCACCTTTCTAGTGCAAATCCAACTCATTTATGAAAGGTATTGTGTGTACTTGTGACCCCTACACCTCCAAATCTGGGCAGTCAGCTGTGACTGGTATATAGAGATCTCTGACAAGTTTTTACTAAAACGCACATCTAATTAAGATGTTTTTGAGAGGATTTGCGCAGTCACAATGCTGTAATACACAGAAAAGTAGCAGAGACACACAGAGTGGCAGTAAGGAACTTTGGCAGTGGGTCAGTTTGAGTAAATTGAAAGTTCTCTAATTAGACACAGACAGCAAGAAATAAACTGGCCATACCTTCTGTACTCAGTCTAAAACTAATAAGAAAAGTTTTAGCAATACATACGTTTTAAGGGTAAGCTTGTACTGTGCATAGTGCAACTCTTTGCTGTGGGGTGAGTATAAAGCTTAAACATTCAAAGAATGCCTGATCTTTAGATGTATTTCATTTTTCATATTTGTCGTGCTTGATTATATTGTTCTTTGTGTAAAATGAATCCCTTAAGCACATTAGCTTAACCGGTTCCACACTGCCTACTATCTATGTACAGCGGCAGTGTGGACGCTGGGCGCGAATCGCTGTAAAAAAGTGGCGATCTGCGAGAGGCCACTAGGGGGCGCGTGCGTGCCCAGCTCACTCCTAAGGAGTGTGCCCGTGGCTCGGGTAGACCCGATGTCCGCCGGTGAGCCATGAAGAGCGGCCACAGGCAAAGAACGGGGAACCGCCGATGTAAACACGGCGGTTCCCCGCTCTGTTAGTGGGGGGGCATGGGAGATCTACTGATCCCTGTCACTGGGATCAGTTAGATCTCTCATGCCCATGGTAGCCCAGCCCCCCTCCCACAGTTAGAACATGCCTAGGGAACACAGTTAACCCCTAGATGTCCCCCTGCAGGTTAACCCCTTCACTGCCAATGACAGTTATACAGTAATCAGTGGATATTTAAATTTCTGATCCCTGTATAAATGTCATTGGTCCCAAAAAAGTGTCAAAAATATCCGACATGTCTGCTGCAATATCGCAGTACCACTAAAAATCGCAGATCACCGCCATTACTAGTAAAAAATAAAAAAAAAATAAAAACCCCAGAAATGAATTCTCACCACACGTAAACGCGGCCACTTTTGCGCAAACCAATCAATAAACACCGATTGTGATTTTTTTTATCACAAATACGAGGGAGAATATAAATCGGCCAAAACCAATGGAAAAACATGTTTTTTTATATTTTTTTTGGATTTGTATTTTAGCAAAAAGTAAGAAATTTGGGTTTTTTTGCAAAATGGTCGCTCTTCTTTTGTTTATAGCGGTGATCAGAAACGACACAGAGGGGATCAAATACCACCAAAAGAAAGCTCTATTTGTGGGGAAAAAAGGACGCAAATTTTGTTTGGGTACAACATCGCAGGACCGCGCAATTGTCAGTTAAAGTGACGCAGTGCCGAATCGCAAAAAGTGCTCTGGTTCTAACCTGGGAAATTCTTCCGGGGCTGAAGTGGTTTTAAAACACCATGATAAACTTTCTCCAATGGCAGTACTTTGAGGAACAAGAACCAAATGAATACAATAAATAACATAAAAAGATTGCCAGTACAGTCATGACTCTATGGGTTAACGGGGGGCACACTGGAGCTCCACGCCATTGGTAAGCTCCATGTTTCCTGTGTCTACCTAAAATGTTTTAAGCGATCCATGTAAGCCTTTCGAGAGGTTAAAATCTACAGAACAACAGGACATACCTTGTGATATACTTTGATTCTTTAATAAATGCTATTGGCTTCTCCAAAGAAGCATTTTTGGCCATTTTGAATCACTTTGGTTATGCTACATACCTAAAAAAAATTTAAAAAAAGCAAGGATTAAATAATTTATGAAATTAATACATTTTGCAATATGATGTCATATAGACTAATGCTAAATACAGAACACAAGGACTATATAGTACCAGAAATGACACACTATTTATAAAATATAAATCACCAGTATGCCTACATGCAGTATCTCACAAAAGTGAGTGCACCCCTCACATTTTTGTAAATATTTTATTATATCTTTTCATGGGACAACACTGAAGAAATGACACTTTGCTACAATGTAAAGTAGTGAGTGTACAGCTTGTATAACAGTGTAAATTTGCTGTCCCCTCAAAGTAACTCAACACAAAGCCATTAATGTCTAAACACTGGCAACAAAAGTGAGTACACCCCTAAGTGAAAATGTCCAAATTGGGCCCAAAGTGTTAATATTATGTGTGGCTACCATTATTTTCCAGCACTGCCTTAACCCTCTTGGGTATGGAGTTCACCAGAGCTTCACAGGTTGCCACTGGAGATCTCTTCCAATCCTCCATGACGACATCACGGAGATGGTGGATGTCAGAGACCTTGCGTTCCTCAACCTTCCATTTGAGGATGCCCCACAGATGCTCAATAGGGTCTGGAGACATGCTTGGCCAGTCCATCACCTTTAATCTCAGCTTCTTTAGCAAGGCAGTGGTCATCTTGGAGGTGTGTTTGTGGTCGTTATCATGTTGGAATAATGCCCAGCGGCCCAGTCTCTAAAGGGAGGAGATCCCACTCTGCTTCAGTATGTCATTCTAAATGTCATGACAAGACAATATAAATAATACAGCCCTTTTGGAATGCTGTCTAGAGGTTGTTGTTTAGCAAAGACCTATTGCACTGACAGCAATGGGTAATGCAGTAATTCTGGTAATTAATAATCACTCAGATAACACATTTATAGTTGCACACTATACTTAGCTTCTAAAGATGATAGGAAAGAGAGTAAGAGGAGAATTCAAAGGATGTTGATCACCTGTGGGGTTTCAGGCTTCACACTTCAGAGCCACTAATCTATAGATGCTGAACTGATGCAGAGACGACAAATTCTCTTTCTTATGCCTGGAGTCAAAAGATTATGAAAGACTATCACTGAGATTGCTTGGAACTGCTTATATAGTTTCTTTTTCTCTAGCTCCAGAAGCCTGTGCATATAAGTGAGTGACAATGTCATATGTTACATCTTCCCACAAATACCCTTTGCAGTGGGAAAACACCGGGACTTTCCAGAGTATATTGGGAGGCTTGAGTCGTGAATGCAGTTATAGCAAAAAATGTTTTTAACCAAAATGGAGATTTACAAGTGGATATTAATCAAACTATATTTCTTAGGCTGATGTCACATGGTGATTTTGCTCTTAGCAATACATTGCCTGGAAAAGAATCATCTGTAAGAGTTTTCAACTTATCTCTTTAGCATGGCCTCCTCACTAACCCAAAATGATACCAAATTCCCCACTATAACAAGAGAGCAATATTAGTTAATCTAGCCAATGAAGGAGTGACTCCATTAAAACAATTATATGGTAAGTTAGTGATCCTATTGCTGGTGAGTTGTTTCCACTGTCTGGCCTGCCCAGCATTTCCATGCCATGGCACCTTGTCTACCCATAGGTAATATTGCAGCCTCATGAATGTGTTGGGCTTGAACACTGACCAGACAATACAAAGCATGCAGCTGGGATGGCCATTATTCTGTATGGCTGGGCACAATGAATGTGTATTAGCTGGAATAAGGGTTGTGCAAGGACTGTGCGTCACACGATATAATGGCTGTGTATTGCTTAGTAGCAATACTTCACACTTGAATTTGAGGTCTTCAATGTAATTTACTATTTTTTGAGGTGTAATTTAGCATTCAAATTATATTAACTGGCTTCAACATTCCACGGTATTTGTCTTTCCAGTGTTCTGTTTCAATTGACACCCGCAGAATCACACAATGAGTATTTACTGTGTACTAGCAAAACATGCAAATTCATTGAATAGTGGCATAGAGTACAGAACTGAGCATTAGTACAGTGGCAGCAAATGCTGAGGTATGTATTGGTGAACTGACACAGGGATGTGCATAGAGAATGAGAGGCTGAGCCTAAGGTTTCTGGACTCTCTGCCCACTTCCTCCTCCAGTCTGACCTCTGGGGCATTGTGCACATTGGGGTTGATTAACAAAGAGTCGTGCAAGCACAATGCATGCACCACTCTTCTAAACATGAAAAGTAGAGAAGATATTGCTCCTAATTAAAAAGGTGGCGTAAGTCCTTTTGCTAATTGGGAGCAATCAGTTCTCCGCTCTGCCATGTCTGTGAGCACAGAGACCAGGAGCTCTGCTCATATAGAGTAATCACTGCATGAGCAAAAAGAGGGATGTGAGCTGTCTACTAGCACATGTCATACAACATGTCACATCTGGATGGAATTTGCGGCGGTTTTCTATATGGAAAACTGAGGTGTTCCCTCTGTCAATTAGGAGCAGACCTATGCTAATTTCTATTTCACTCTGAAATAGGAACTGACACAGTTACTCACGTAGACCTAAAACAGGTCTATGTGCTTACCTAATGTGGCACACACCACTTTTGACAGCATCCTGCATCATTATAATGGAGCAGGAAGCTTAGTTAATTCCCTGGATTGTGTTTTCCCGGGAAGAGGGAGAAGGTGCACAATTCTAAACTTAAAGGAAGGGGGACGTTAAACACTGAGGCACCCACTGCCTCCATTACTGCAGAACCCTTGAAATGTGGCAGCCATTTATTGGAAGCACAACATCCAAATGTATTATTTATTTTGTTTTATGTTTTAAGTAAGCATTCTATTTAAAATGCAGCACTTTTATCCATCACTTCTCTCTCCTAAACTATGGAACCCATTATATTGATATTTTAAACATGCAATCTCTATATCTGACAGAAATGAAAGGAGGGCTAAAACTCAATTTTACTTCTATTCTTTTTGTAAATAGTATTGGAGGACTGGATCAGTATAGTGTTACAAGGCAAAAAATATGTTATGACTTTTATAATGACAGGTGGTCTTGTTTTAGAGGACTTGAAAAGTCGGCGTTACCTAAATAATACATTATGAAGTCCAGGGCAAAGTCTTCCACTAGGGAATGGCAGGAGTTGCTGTCACATGAAGGTGAGCCAGGTGCAGCATAAATATATTGCCTCTGCTGTCCAGGCTACTGAGGCTCAAGCCCAGAAGACAATGAAATTTATGTATACTGTATACACAAAGCCAAGAGCAAGTATTTTCTTTTGTAAACTGGCTCTTATGAAGCAGGGTAGTGCAATGGTCACCTCTTAGAGGTGACCATAACAGACCCCTTTCCATACTGGGCCTTTATGCTCCAGCTCTAGTATGCTTATTAATGGAATAGCTGACCCATTATTATCAGTTTATCTGCAAGTCAAGGTTTTCTACATTACCTTTTTACATACATACTTATGTGCAGCAAATTATTTTTAGCTCAGCTGACACAGGCCCAAAGGGAATTCCTCAACTCACTGTTAAAGGTGGAGGAACTGGCAGAGCGGGAGCAGCATTCCCTAACTACATATTAAAGTGTTTATACGTTATGCTTATATTCTGTTGCCCAAGCTGTTAATGGTTTACAGTAGGGCATTTGAGGAAAAGTCCCTTCCACATTCTATATAGTAGGCTATTGTGGTGTTACTATTGAAGGAGGGGAAGAATCAAATTGATCCAAGCTCTTATAGACCCATTTCCCATTTTAATAGTGATACGTATAAAGTTCTTGGCAAAAGTATTATCTAGCTGTCTGTTGAAGGTAATTAACTCATAAATACATGACATTCAAGATGGTTTCATGCCAAACAAATCTACTCCCATGCATCTACACAGGCTCCCATCCCCATTTAATGACCAAGTAAATGGGGCCCCTGCTGTTTCTTGATGCTGCAAAGGACTTCAATATCATAGAGTGGCCAAATCTTTGGGAGGTCACCTCAGGGTACAGGTCTTACAACACTTACATTGGTACAGGTGCTGTACTTTTGTCTTTGGGTTAAAATCAGGGAGGGGGCATTTTCTCACAGAGTTTAGACCACCAAAGGGGCACTAGGCAGGGGTGCCTTTTGTTGCTCCTCTTGTTTGACTTTCCTATTAAGGCACTGGTAGCCCTTATCAGAGATAATCCAACTACAGTTTTTTTTAATATGGCAACATCTGTACATATCAACATTCAAGAGATAAGAACAATATGACATGCTGCTGTTTTTGAGTGCCACTTCTTAATCCTTCAGGGCAGTCATGGACACCATTAAATAATTTGGGACCCATTCTATAAACTAATAAATTGCACCCAGTTACTACCCTTTAGAACTCCCCTATTCAGACCTCTCTTTCAGACTGTGATACTCCTGTATTGGAGTCCTTCAAATATCTGGGTATACGTGCTGGTAAGGATGTGTGCATGTTTGCTACGCTTAATATAGCTACACTGATGCAAAGGTTGAGAGGCAAAAACGAGGCTTGGAGTTTTATGATATCAGTCATGGAGAGGGCCAACTTGATCAAAATGTTCTGGCTATATTACCTTTTAAGCTTTTCACAGTTAATATGATATTTAGAGAGCTGTTTTTGAAAAGAGGTCTCACTGTATTGCATTGGAGTGCTTACAATGCCCTAAGGGAGGATAAGGCATTGCCCTACCAAATTCTCTGGGTGAACTACCTTTCAGCTCACACACAGCATATCATGGACCTAGAGGTGGCAGGAAGTGAAACCATGCTGGCTAAACCTGGCATATTATACTCCTCCATACTCACTTGACTAATTTCTATGAACCTCAAGAGGCAGATAGACTAGCGCTCCCTGCAACACTTTACCCCACATGCCCTCATGTGTAGAACATGGTGGATGATTTAACAATTACAAAGGTGGATATAATATATACTCTCCTGTGTGGGATAGCTGTAACTTTGTTCAGTTTAATAAATTGGTGAATGAGGATATCTGAAGTACAGTATTTCACAAAAGTGAGTACACCCCTCACATTTTTGTAATTTTTTTTTATATCTTTTTATGTGACAACACTGAAGAAATGACACTTTGCTACAATGTAAAGTAGTGAGTGTACAGCTTGTATAACAGTGTACATTTGCTGTCCCCTCAAAATAACTCAACACACAGTCATTAATGTCTAAACTGCTGGCAACAAAATGAGTACACCCCTAAGTGAAAATGTCCAAATTTGGCCCAATTAGCTATTTTCCCTCTCCGGTGCCATGTGACTCGTTAGTGTTACAAGGTGTCAGGTGTGAATAGGGAGCAGGTGTGTTAAATTTGGTGTTATCACTCTCACTCTCTCATACTGGTCACTGGAAGTTCAACATCTCATGGCAAAGAACTCTCTGAGGATCTGAAAAAAAAAAGAATTGTTGCTCTACATAAAGATGGCCTAGACTATAAGAAGATTGCCAAGACCGTGAAACTGAGCTGCAAAATGATGGCCAAGACCATACAGTGGTTTAACAGGACAGGTTTCACTCACAACAGGCCTCCCCATGGTTGACCAAAGAAATTGAGTGCACATGCTCATCGTCATATCCAGAGGCTGTCTTTGGGAAATAGACGTGTGAGTGATGCCAGCATTGCTGCAGAGGTTGAAGGGGTGGGGGGTCAGCCTGTCAGTGTTCAGACATACGCCGCACACTGCATCAAATTGGTCTGCATGGCCGTCGTCCCAGAAGGAAGCCTCTTCTAAAGATGAGGCACAATATAGTCCGCAAACAGTTTGCTGAAGACAAGCAGAGTAAGGACATGAATTACTGGAACCATGTCCTGTGGTCTGATGAGACCAAGATAAACTTATTTGGTTCAGATGGTGTCAAGCGTGTGTGGTGGCAACCAGGTGAGGAGTACAAACACAAGTGTGTCTTGCCTACAGTCAAGCATGGTGGTGGGAGTGTCATGGTCTGGGGCTGCATGAGTGCTGCTGGCACTGGGGAGCTACAGTTCATTGGGGGAACCATGAATGCCAGCATGTACTGTGACATACTGAAGCAGAGCATGATCCCATCCCTTCAGAGACTGGGTTGCAGGGCAGTATTCAAACATAACAACCCCAAACACACCTCCAAGATGAACACTGCCTTGCTAAAGAAGCTGAGGGTAAAGGTGATGGACTGGCCAAGCATGTCTCCAGACCTAAACCCTATTGAGCATCTGTGGGGCATCCTCAAATGGAAGGTGGAGGAGCACAAGGTCTCTAACATCCATCAGCTCCGTGATGTTGTCATGGAGGAATGGAAGAGGACTCCAGAGGCAACCTGTGAAGCTCTGGTGTACTCCTTGCCTAAGAGGGTTAACTCAGTGCTGGAAAATAATGGTGGCCAAAATATTGACAATTTGGGCCCAATTTGAACTTTTTCATTTAGGGGTGTATTCACTTTTGTTGCCAACAGTTTAGACATTAATGGCTGTGTGTTATTTTGAGGGGACAGCAAATTTACACTGTTATACAAGCTGTACAATCACTACTTTACATTGTAGCAAAGTGTAATTTCTTCAGTGCTGTCACATGAAAAGATATAATAAAATATTTACAAAAATGTGAGGGGTGTACTCACTTTTGTGAGATACTGTAAATATCAGGCATTGAAATGATCCCAACTATTACATCAAAGGCTTAACTCCTACACCTCAGATCATTTGACCTGCTACAGCAACAATATCTTCTACCCCTAAGTAAATGGCTTTGTTACTGACAGATTCAACACGCTTTTGGGTCTCAAGATAAGGATAAATTAGGCCTTACATTAAACTTGATTGCACAGTTCGACTCCATAAAGGGCTTTATTTCAAACTGTTTCCAGAGGTGTCTTTGAGAGCATTTGCGCTTCTGCCCCTGCAAGAGCTAAATGGGAAATGGAGGTGTGCCATATTGCAGAAGAGTTTTGGGATGAAATTTTACTGTATTCAAAGAATCTCACTGAATGTACCACAAAGACTGTCACATTTGTATACCATTATGAGCGCACACTATACGCCTAAACGCCTATATGATTGTGGTAAAAGTCGAGATCCTGTTTGTACTAAATGCATGAGAGAATATGGTGACCTCTTGCACATAGTATGGAACTGTCTGAAGCTGGTGTCATTACTGGGAAACAGTTGTCAACATGTTCAATAGAGTGATCCAAATTAACATTTTTAGGGACCCCCTTTCTCGCATATTAGGATGCACTGAACGTCTTACATACGAACCTTATACCTGTATACGTGAAGCAATTGTTAGAGCATTATTATAGGCTCACAGGCTAATTCTTATGTGCTGGACATCTCCAAATCCACCCGTGGTTACTAAATGGAAGCTTCAGCTCAACAACACGCTACGTACAATATATAGCAATATAATATACACTCACAGGGGTAACCATGGAACATTTGAGAGGTATGGGGCTTGTAACTCCTGGGATGTCCACCCTAGACTCAAGGGCTCTTCCTCTGGGATAGTAACCCTCTTAAACCATAGTTTGATTTCTGTCTTGAGTACCCTTTACTGAATCATAGAGCGTACTGATGACTATGTCTTATGCCAATTCCCATTTTTCTTTTAATTCCTTTTTTTTTCCTTTTCCTTGTATGTTATGGTATAATGGTCAGTTTACTTTTTAGAATGTGATAATATTTCAATTCAGTTGTGCAGTTTTTTATGCTGACCTAGTTATATATTGGCAAATCACTGTAAAATATGCTGCATTCCTATAAAGGAAACATATGAAGTCAAGAATTTGCAGGGACAGTTACGTATGTGCACAGAGCTGGGATGACTAGCTAAAATAACATCATGTATTATTAGGAAGTGGATTTACTGTATATGTATACATTTCTCTCTGCCATAGTACTGTACTTTCCCTGGGGAAAGCCACCTCACATTACATAAGTCTGTGTCTTGTGATGCAGTACAGGAAAATTAGTAAAATGAAAACCAAAAGCAAAGACTTTGAGAATGAAAACAAAGCATTTATAAATGAACAATTTGAAACAGCAATTTAAAGCACAAAATTAAAGAAATACATAATGCTATAATAACTTTGCCAAGCATTGTAGAAAGCTCATGACAAAATAAGCTACCTTGGCTTATGTACACATGCTGGTGTTTGCTTTTCTTCTTACCATTTTCAGTCCGTGAAAGCTACAAAATTGTCCTGATGAACACATTGGAGTCAACAAGTGCTGTTTGTAGTTTCTGTTTTATGTAATGCATACTTTACGTACGCTAATAAAATATGTTCACTCTTTTATCTGCCAAAGGATTTGCAACTATGCCAAGTTAACCATTTGTGTACCCTTTGCACGGTGCAAAGTTAGACAAGTGATATACTTATCCTAATTGCGGCCACACAAAATATTGACACTTTGTGCCCAATTTGGACATTTTCAATTGGGGGTGTGCTCCCTTTTGTTGACAGCGGTTTAGACATTAAAGCAGAGTTCCACCAACTTTTAACAATCGAACACTCACCTGTCCATGCTCCAGCAATGCGGTTGCCCAAGGGCTCGCTCTTCTCCCCCTCCCCTCGGCGGTGCCAGCATCACAAGTGTGGGCGCCCAACTTTGGCTTCACAAGTGTGAGTCCCCGGTGCCCCCCCCCCCCGAAAAAATGACATGCCAATTGTGGCATGTCAGGGGGTCAACTTCCTTTAAAGTGGAAGTTCCACTATTGCTCAGTGAGAGACCCCTCATGTAGCCCCACTCACCAGAAAAAATGGACCCCCAATCTGTCTGACTTTCTCCTACTTCGTCCACTTTCAGATGATCCCTGAAAATTCATGTCTTCAGAGAAGCCTATCTGACCCCCGCCTAAGAACTGTACATTTATCCCCCCCCCCACCTTGTATCTCTTGACTTTCCCTCTTAGGGCTCATGCACACAGGACGTTTTTGGACGTTTTTACAGCTGCTGTTTTCAGCTTTAGATGTTTTTTTCTACAGTCAATAAACCCTCCATCATGTTATCCTATGTGTCCATGCACACATAGGCTGTTATCAGCTGTTTTTAGCAGTGACATTTTTGAGCTGTAAAAAAAAACAAAGACCTGAGGGTTATTTTGGACGTTTTTCAGCTGTAAAAACGATCTGACGCCCAAAAATGCTCACTAACACCCACTAATGTCACTCACCAACATTTTTGGATGTTTTGTGTCCATTGAAAAAAGAATAAAAATAAATAAATAAAAAAACGCCTATTGACACCACTGCTAAAAAAAACACCCATTAACACTCATTAACGCCCATTAACGCCGGCGCAAAAACGCTAAAAAAAGCAGAAAAAATTCACTGATAAACTACTGACGTTTTAGGACTTTTTTAATGTCCTGTGCGCATGAAACCTTAGATTGTAAGCTCAAATGAGCAGGCCCCTCTGATTCCTACTGTATTAAAGTGTGTTGTATTTGTACTGTCTACACTTAAGTTGTAAAGCGCTGCGTAAACTGTTGGCGCTGTATAAATCCTGTATAATAATAATAATTTCCAGGTTCAGCAATTCCACTTCCCTTGTCACCTCTCCAACTCCAGCCTGCTCTCTGGACAGCAAATAAGAAGAATCATCATTTCTGTCCAGTGAACAGGGGCCTACCTACCTGGAAGCACCCAGGGGTCAAGTCCTGGGAAAAAAAGTGTGGGAACTCATCCAAGATTTCCCCCCCGCCACCACTACTACTACTACCACATTGTGCATCAAGCCAAACCGGAAAAGTGCAGGAACTCCGTTCCCATGTGTTCCTGCAGGACTTGGAAGCACCTTTACTAAACCTGCAAGTAGAACAATCACCTTACTGACCATCAGAGGTGTGTGTATTACTAGAATGGCTTGCCAAATTTACAAATTCTTAGACGGGTGATCCAGTACAAGTTATTGGAACTATGCAGTATATTTAGCTGTTAGCCTGGAGTTCCAATTAAAAGGTATTTTTACTTTGTATTCTTGAAAGTCTGGTATTTAGACCTACTGGGTTGCAGCACTCTCTTTTGTTTGTTCAGTAATTGCGTGGATTTAAATAGCATCATTTTCTTTGATTGGTGAGAGGAGATAAGTGCGGAATTTTATTTTTGATTTTACCTTTTTGTTTTTGCCATCTGTGTCTAATTAGGGAGATTTCCATTCATTTCCTATCCTGGGTGAGGGGAAATCTGACCAAAGCATAGAAAATCCCCTCTTAGACAGTTATATTGGAAAAAGAGTTTCTATTGAAAGAATTTGCCTCTATTCTTGTTCCAGTAACAAGCTTTAAATATTGGATTTTTCCTCACATTCAGTGAAACAGACCCACAGATAATAACAACCTGGCAGGGGTCCTAACCCCATCATTACTCTATTAAAAAACTAAGAAAAAAAAATTTTGGATTCAAATACACTTTAAACAATCAATGCCTGGACATGTCATGTATATAATCGGAACATTATAATACTGTTGTTTGGAATTAGTTAAAAACAGATTAGTGTGATATTTTGATATTTATTGATTGTTGTTTTAGCAGGATAATTTTTTACTAGATACAGCGTGTTAGTAATTAAAATAGATTAATTTTAATTAAAATTAAAATAATTTTCATGGGGATCCCCCTCAAAATTTATACCAGACCCAGAGGCTCTGTGTGCTGTTTTTTTTTTTCTTTCTTTTTTAAAAAATCCAGCAGGGAAATGTAATTTGCTGGCAAAGAAAAATACCCCTTACCTTTGTAAATATCAGTAAATGTATGCAATTATAAAACCATTGCTATAAGTCGAGAGACATTTTTAAAAAGGTATTTTGCATTGGTACTCCAGGGAAGTGCCCCAGGCCCCCACCATCAGGGCGTTTTGTATCTACCCCCTTGAGAAGTTAAAAAATACATGTGCACCAGCTTTTGAAAAACTTTTTAAAAATACATATTCTCATTCATTCATGTAACAGAAATAGCTGTACAGTATTTTTGATTTTGTCATGCACCCAATTTTCCTTTCCTTTTGGAAGATTATGTCAAGAGTTAAAGATGGGTTGCAAAAGATATGGCATATTTGAATCTTTTTACAGTAAGTAGACCAGTGTTTTATTTCACACCGTGAGACATAGATACTTCATTTAAAATGAAGTAACATTATGTATTACCTTTCACATTGCCAACTTTAATTTTTGACAGAAAACCTAGAACCAGTTAGATAAATCAACAACAAAAGGGTGATAGTACTGTGACACCACTCAAGTGAGTGACATTGAGAGTGGGGTGGTGATCTGTATATTGCCCACTGACTTCCTGATAAGGGCCAGAAGTAAACAGAGATATCATGTGATCACTGCTTACCTCTGGTGACCTCTGGTTTGTCCTCTGTACTGGGTTCAGGGTGGCCATATTGGGGGAGATATTGTCTGATTGGATACTTAAGTTCTCTTAAGAATGGGGCAGCCATATTGGACCTATATATATATATATATATATATATATATATATATATAGCCCCTGCTGGGTCAGTCTGATGCACCTGCAGTATGGGGAGTATTTTGATACGGAGATACACAATGGTTAGGAGGAGATATGATGAGAGCAGGGAAAGGTTCTTGGAGAACAGTATGGGGAGTATATTGATAGAGAGGTACACACTGGTCAGGAGAAGACAGGATGAGAGCACAGAAAGGTTCTTGGGAAATAGTATGGGGAGTATCTAGATAGAGAGGTACACATTGGTTAGGAGGAGATAGAATGAGAGCAGAAAGATTTTTTGGGAACAGTATGGGGAGTATCTAAGTAAGGAGGTACACACTGGTTAGGAGCAGATAGGATGAGAGCAGGGAAAGGTTCTTGGAGAACAGTATGGAGAGTATCTAGATAGAGAGGTACACACTGGTTAGGAAGAGATAGAATGAGAGCAAGGAAAGGTTTTGGGGAACAGTATGGGGAGTATCTAAGTAAGGAGGTACACACTGGTTAGGAGGAGATATGATGAAAGCAGGGAAAGGTTCTTGGAGAACAGTATGGGGAGTATCTAGATAGAGAGGTACACACTGGTTAGGAGGAGATAGAATGAGAGCAGGGAAAGGTTTTTGGGGAACAGTATGTGGAGTATCTAAGTAAGGAGGTACACACTGGTTAGGAGCAGATAGGATGAGAGCAGGGAAAGGTTCTTGGAGAACAGTATGGAGAGTATCTAGATCGAGAGGTACACACTGGTTAGGAAGAGATAGAATGAGAGCAAGGAAAGGTTTTTGGGGAACAGTATGGGGAGTATCTAAGTAAGAAGGTACACACTGGTTAGGAGGAGATATGATGAAAGCAGGGAAAGGTTCTTGGAGAACAGTATGGGGAGTATCTAGATAGAGAGGTACACACTGGTTAGGAGGAGATAGAATGAGAGCAGGGAAAGGTTTTTGGGGAACAGTATGTGGAGTATCTAAGTAAGGAGGTACACACTGGTTAGGAGGAGATAGAATGAGAGCAGGGAAAGCTTCTTGGGGAACAGTATGGGGAGTATCCAGATAGAGAGGTACACAATGGTTAGGAAGGAGATAGGATGAGAGCAGGAAAAGGTTCTTGGGGAACAGTCCTGCATCTTACTCCACCAGTGCAGCACCCTATCTGAGAGGTTCATTTCAGAAGCCTAGGAGCAACCTTTAAGGAGCACTCCTTGAGCATACTCCCACTTGTAATTACTGCATACTGATTGCCTTGTTACAGGACTGTAAAACACCTTATGTTTCAATCAACGGCTGTCAGACGGAAAGGTGTTGACAGAACCACCGGCATCGCAAAATTTGCATAGTGTATAGCTAGCTCAACTAAGGTAGAGCTAAAAAAAATTTTTTTTCAGGTAATTCAGGTAAAAATTTTCATGTTTAGTTTGCCTGTTTATTTGGAATTACAAAAGACCCTCATTCAAACTTCATAAATGGGAGGCAAGTAAGTTGCAAGTGCCCACAATGCCCATTCTGGAGATGCAGAAGAGCATAGCATTGGTCACATAAGACCGAGAGTTTTTTTAAAAAAAAAAAGTATATTCATAACATCTGCTGAGTATTAAAGAGCATATGGGCTGGCAAACATTGGAGGGATCTACATATTTTGAACCATATGCCTGGTGTGCCAAGCTGGTATTTAGAAGGGGGGCGGCAACATGTGTTTTCAAATGTTACTAAAAAAAATGTAAAATGATATCTGGTGGACCTGGTCAAGCAGATCAAGTAATTTTCACTTATACCAACTATCCATTATTCAACCAGATCTGCTGCAGACCTTGAGACCTGTGGACTGATTAGCTGATATGCAATAAAGTATACACATCTACTCCAGAGAGCCTAAAATGCTTGAACCTTCTTCTTGTTTCAGCAGAAACAAAAATGATTCCATAAGCACATAAACTGACAAAACAACTATTTCAGTGAAAACAATGCAGGGTACGTTAGCACGTCACGCACGGTTACATATAAAAGCCCAAACATAGACTTTCATCTCTATTCAGTACACACGACCTAAGTTAAACATTTAAAAAGATTGAATTCTTTAATAAGTACTCAAAGTGAAGCTCAGTGATCCCTGAATCCTGTTTTTACAAGCTAGTACCTAGGCTTCTTTAGTGAATATCCACCCATGTGTTCTTAACCAAGGGCACACGCAACATGACCTATACATAGTTAAATGACACCGATATCAGTTCTTGAAGAAGTGTTGCCTGTGGATTTCAGACACTTGCTTAAAATCTCTGACTAGGGAAGTTCTTTTTCAGATTACACTTACCCAGAAAAGGACACTTCATTTCACTTGCAGCTTCATGGTGCGTCCAAGACAACATGGCACTGTACAAATGACCTGAAGGCTCACCCGATCAACTCATAGAAGACAAGGAAGAGTTAATACTTACTTGTGCGGACACACAGGTATTGAGGATTGAAGCCACTCCTTTGTGCCTCAGTGCATTTCGGGAGTGTTTACCAGACCTGATAGAGCAACTGATAGAAAGGGACTTGTATGCACATTCATACCTGCAAGAGGGGTGTGGCTTATGCCTGGCTCAGACATCTGTCACTGCAGGGCATGGACTCTCCTCTTGAAGAAAGTGTACTTTATGATCAGTGTTTTAAAACACAACTTTTATTATAACAGTCATCATTTAGATATTTTGATTGCCATTAATAGAGTAGTCATTCTGACACATACTTCTCAAACACCCATTCTGAATAACTGGACATGTCTATTGCAATTTTATTACAAGGCAAAGTACTAAATTAGTTGTGTTTAACCACTTGCTTACTGGGCACTTAAACCCCCCTCCTGCCCGGACCAATTTTCATTTTCACTCTTTGAATGACAATTGCGCGGTCATGTGACGTTGTACCCAAACAAACTTGACATCCTTTTTTTCACACAAATAGAGCTTTCTTTTGGTGGTATTTGATCCCCTCTGCGGTTTTTATTTTTTGCGCTATAAACAAACAAAGAGCGACAATTTTGACAAAAGAACACTATTTTTTACTTTTTGCTATAATAAATATCCGAAAAAAAAAAAAATCCATTCATCAGTTTAGACCAATATATATTCTTCTACATATTTTTGTTAAAAAAAAAAATCACAATCAGTGTATATTGATTGGGTTGCGCAAAAGTTATAGCACCTACAAACTATGGAAGTTGGTTTATGGCGATTTTATTATTATTTTTTTTTACTGGTAATGGCGGCGATCTGCGATTTTTATCGGGACTGCGATATTGCGGTAGACATGTCAGACATTTTTGACACTTTTTTGGGACCAATGACATTTATACAGTGATCAGATGTAAAAATAGACACTGATTATTGTATAAATGTCATTGGCAGGGAAGGGGTTAACACTAAGGGGGTAGTGAAGGGGTTAAATGTGTTCCCTCTATGTGTTCTAACTGTGGGGGGGGCTAACAGGGGCATAACAGATCTAACTGATCCCGATCACAGGGATCAGGAGATCTGTCATGCCCCCTCACAGAGCGGGGAACCGCCATGTTTACATCGGCGGTTCCCCGTTCTGGCTCCCTGTGAAGAGATTGCGGGTCTCCAGCGGACATCGAGTCCTCCCGACCCGCAGGCACGCTCACGCGGTGTGCGGATGCGCACGCGCCCAGCATGAGCAAAAGGGGAGGACGTCTATTGACGGCCTGCTGACATAGCAGATCCGCGCTGTAGCCGTCAATCGGCTATAGCGCGGATCTGAAGAGGTTAATCCTCATCGGTTAGGGCACAGCGTTTGCGTTACTGTATAACATATTATATACATATACAATTTATTTTAGATTTATTATCAACTGAGTAGTGCAAGTGCAAATAAAATGTATTATTTAGAGTTGTCCTAAAGGCTGGTTTACACCTGATGCAGTCCAAGAGCGTTTTTAGCCTAGGTTCACATTATTGCGAACACAGACATCGCATGTGATTCGCACCGCATTGCTGTGCAGATTACATGCGATGTCTGTGTAATGCAAAACAAACAAACTGTATGGCTGAACGCGCATTGCATTTGCACGAGAATGCTGCAGGAACCTATTTTTTCCCCCTCTGGAATCGGATCGCATGGGTGTTCACACCCATGCCATTCCTGTCCAAATTCACAGTTCGCAGTGCAATCTGAGAACCAATCTGGTGAGATGCGATGTGGGAACTGGCACAGGAATCACGTTGGTTCCCGCATTGCAATAGTGTGAACCTAGGCTTAATCCGCATTGAAAATGCATGCACAGTGTTATCCATGTATTCCAATGGCCTTAGTTCACACCAGCACAGTGAACAAAAGTAGAATACGCTGCGTTTTTACTGTATGGAACGCATCTGGAATGTGGGAAACGAATGGAAAATGCACTGGTATACACTAGAACGCATGTAAATACACCAGAAACACACCAGAACATGCATGTCCTGAACTGACATGAAGAAAAAGGTAGGTAAAAATGCACCATCAAAAAAATGCGTGTAAAAGTGCATGCAGAAACGCATCTGGAATGCAGAAATTGTGGTGTGAACCGATCCTTAACCACTTAAAGTGTTTCTTAACCCAGGACCCTGCATTCACTATATCTGGTCTCCCACAGTACACAGAACATTTAAATGCCTTTTCTCATCAGCAGTATACAGCAGTCTTGTGACTTCTATCAGTGTCTGGTTAACGCTTGTAGGAGGAATTTTCATTCTCCTCTGACTGTCCTATGAGGCTGCAGGACCCCTGACCTCTGTCTGGACAGTAATGATTGGCCCTGCAGCGATCACATGCATTCTCCCAAAAAAAAAAAAAACTCTCTAGCAATACACACCAAACTGAGCATGTGCAGAATGACTCCAAAGGCTGTGTCTTATTAGGAGATAGTTTGGGGACTGTGAAAAACGGGGAGGATCAGAGAAGACAGGATCAACCAGCCTTTTTACACAATGTGCAGATTAACCCCTTAGGTTTCACGGTGAATATAACAAGCATGCTTTACTGCATATACAGACTGATTTTACTATTGTGGATTTAGTAAAACTTTAAGGTCCACCCTATAGCAGTTTTACCTTCACTGTACTGGCAGGGGGGAAGGGATGGAGTTTGTGTCCCTGCAAAGCAGGAAATAAATTCCATCTCTTCCCCTAGTAAAAGCATCTCACACAGTATGGTAAAACCCTGGCTACGCACACAGTTAACCTTTTGATCGCTCCTGATGTTAACCCATTCCCAGCTAATGTCATTAGTACAGTGACAGTGCATATTTTTAGCACTGATCACTGTATTAGTGTCACTGGTCCCTGAAAAGTGTCAGTTAGTGTCAGAATGTCAGCCATAATATCGTAGTCCCACTATAAGGTTGCTAATCGCCACCAATACTAGTAAAAAAAAAAAATAAACATATCCCATAGTTTGTAGACGCTGTAACGTTTGCGCAAATCAGTATACGCTTATTGTGGTTTTATTTACCAAAAATATGTAAAGGAATACATATTGGCCTAAACTGATGAAGAAATTAGATTTTTTTCATTCTTTATTGGATAGGTTTTATAGCATAAAGTAAAAAAAATAGTTTTTTGTTTTTCAAAATTGTCGTTCTTTTTTTGGGTATTACACAAAAAAAAAAAAAAAAAATACAGAGGTGATCAAATACCACCAAAAGAAAGCTTTAATTGTGGGAAAAAAGGGACATACATTTTATTTGGGTATAGTGTAGCATGACCGCGCAATTGTCAGTTAAAGTAACGCAGTGCTGTATCGCAAAAAATCTCCTGGTCATGAAGGGGGGTAAACCTTCCGGAGGTCAAGTGGAACTAAAGGCAAAACTTGTTTTTCATTTTGGACACAGCAAGTACAAACGCATATGCAGAAACGCCTCTGGAATGCAGAATTGTGGTGTAAACTGGCCCTTAATCTTAAAGTAGAACTAATGGCAATACTTTTTTTTTCATTTTGGACAAAGCAAGTACAAACGTGTATGCAAGAAAAATGTATATATTCCTAACTTACACCGCTGCAGTGCTTTCATGTGAGTTTAAAAAAATACAGCATGTTGCATTATTCTACATTGGAATGCACTGCAAAAACAATTGTACACAAACCCACCGCAAATGCACATGCAGAACTGCACAGTGAATGCAGAGATTTTGATGTATATGAGCTCTAAAATATACTGTTAAAAGTAGTTTATTATATCTGTTCAATGAGTAAAAAAATAGCTGTTCATCCAGCCAGAAATCTGGACTGTTATCGGTTAGCATTTTTCCCAGCTATCTCTCTGGACTGCAAAACACCTAGGGCCTCTCTCTCTCGTTCTCCTCCATTATTCTATCTCTCGCTCTTGTTCTCCTCCTTTATTCTCTTCTCTCTCTCATTTTCCTCCTTTATTCTCTCTCTCTCTCTTTCCCCTACCTTATTCTCTCTCTCTCGTTCATCTCCTATATTCTCTCCCCCTCTCTCTCATTTTCCTCCTTTATTCTCTCTCTCTCTTTCTCGTTCTCCATTATTCTCTCTTTCTTGTTCTCCTCCCTTATTCTCTCTTTCTTGTTCTCCTCCCTAATTCTCTCTCTCATTCTCCTCCTTTATTCTCTTTCTCTCCTCTTGCGCCCTCTCTTTCTCTCATTCTCTTGCTCTCTCGTTCGCCTACTTTATTCTCTCTCTCTCTCTCTTGTTCTCTTCCCTTATTCTCTCTCTCTCATTCTCTTCCTTTATTCTCTCTCTCTCATTCTCCATTATTCTCTCTCTCTCCTTCTCTTGCGCCCTCTCTTTCTCTCATTCTCTCTCTCTCTCGTTCGCATACTTTACTCTCTCTCTTTCTCGTTTTCCTCCCTTATTCTCTCTCTCTCATTCTCTTCCTTTACTCTCTCTCTCTCTTGTTCTCCTCCATTATTCTCTCTTTCTCGTTCTCCTCCATTATTCTCTCTCTCATTCTCTTCCTTTACTCTCTCTCTCTCTCTCTCTCATTCTCTTCCTTTACTCTCTCTCTCATTCTCTTCCTTTACTCTCTCTCTCTCTCTCTCTCTCTCTCTCTCATTCTCTTCCTTTATTCTCTCTCTCTCGTTCTCCTCCATTATTCTCTCTTTCTCGTTCTCCTCCCTTATTCTCTCTCTCTCATTCTCTTCCTTTACTCTCTCTCTCTCTCGTTCTCCTCCATTATTCTCTCTCTCTCGTTCTCCTCCCTTATTCTCTCTCTTTCATTCTCTTCCTTTACGCTCTCTCTCATTCTCTTCTTTACTCTCCTCTTGCTCTCTCTCTCTTATTACCTCCTCTTGCT
>BLSH010302413.1:2220081-2231314 GCA_018402905.1 Glandirana rugosa | reverse complement strand
GCTCTCTCTCTCATTTCCTTCTCTTACTCTCTCTCTCTTATTCCCTCCTCTTGCTCTCTCTCTCTCTCTCTCTCTCTCATTCTCTTCCTTTACTCTCTCTCTCGTTCTCCTCCATTATTCTCTCTTTCTCGTTCTCCTCCATTATTCTCTCTTTTTCGTTCTCCTCCCTTATTCTCTCTCTCTCTCATTCTCTTCCTTTACTCTCTCTCTCTCATTCTCCTCCATTATTCTCTCTTTCTCGTTCTCCTCTATTATTCTCTCTTTCTCATTCTCCTCCCTTATTCTCTCTCTCTCTCATTCTCTTCCTTTACTCTCTCTCTCTCGTTCTCCTCCCTTATTCTCTCTCTCTCATTCTCTTCCTTTACTCTCTCTCTCGTTCTCCTCCATTATTCTCTCTTTCTCATTCTCCTCCATTATTCTCTTTTTCGTTCTCCTCCCTTATTCTCTCTCTCTCATTCTCTTCCTTTACTCTCTCTCTATCTCTCTCTCTCTCGTTCTCCTCCCTTATTCTCTCTCTTTCGTTCTCCTCCATTATTCTCTCTTTCTGGTTCTCCTCCCTTATTCTCTCTCTCTCATTCTCTTCCTTTACTCTCTCTCTTTCGTTCTCCTCCCTCATTCTCTCTCTCTCATTCTCTTCCTTTACTCTCTTTCTCCTCCATTATTCTCTCTTTCTCGTTCTCCTTCATTATTCTCTCTCTCTCTCGTTCTCCCTTATTCTCTTTCTCTCATTCTCCTCCATTATTCTCTCTTTCTCGTTCTCCTCCCTTATTCTCTCTCTCTCATTCTCTTCCTTTATTCTCTCTCTATCTCTCGTTCTCCTCCATTATTATCTTTTTCTCATTCTCCTCCATTATTATCTATTTCTCGTTCTCCTCCCTAATTCTCTCTCTCTCATTCTCTTCCTTTACTCTCTCTTGTTCTCCTCCATTATTCTCTCTGTCTCGTTCTACTCCCTTATTCTCTCTCTCTCTCGTTCTCCTCCATTATTCTCTCTTGCTCGTTCTCCTCCCTAATTCTCTCTTTCTCGTTCTCCCTAATTATCTCTCTCGTTCTCCTCCTTTATTCTCTCTCTCTCATTCTCTTCCTTTATTCTCTCTCTCTCTTTGTAGTTCTCAATTGCTGTGCATTCCTGTGCGATTTACACCACATGCAAAACGCACTGCTTTTGTGATCTGCAAAAATGCCCACCTGCCCCAATCGCATTTTATTTTTTACGAAGTGATTAAGCTGCAGTGTATTTTAAAAAGTAGTGCATTCACTACTTTTGATGTGGTACAATGCAATTCTAGCCCATTCAAAATGAATGGGCTGAAATTGCATCACAGAACCACATGCGAATTGCACAGTGCACTCCTGTGCGATTCATGTACGGGCATGGTGTGAATTGGCCCTTAGTTTGTCTCACCTGCCAGCAGTCTGTAGCTAGTGAAGGGAAGTAGGGGAATGCAAAAACCTGCCCCCCCCCCCCCCATTACACACTACCATTTAGTGGCAGTTCAGCACAGCTCAAAGGGGATGGGGGGAGGCAAAATGCACATTCGCCTGTGTAGACAAAAATCCTTACACTGGCCCTGAAATCACCTCCCACTGTTATGGAGAAGAGAGGGAGGTGCTATATAGTCATAACACACTCCCTGTCCTAGGATAACAATGTTGATCAGTACAGTTGTCACCCTAGGACAGGAAGTGAGGTAATGGCAGGACTGCCAGGTTAAAATAAAAGAAAAAAAAGGTGTAAAAAAAAGAAAACAAATGTCCTAGGACAGGAAGTGTGCTACTGAATCAACAGGTAAAAATAACGGGAAAAGCTCACCACATCGCATGACTGGGAAGCTGGAATATATTCAGCTTCTGTTTTGGGTTTAAATATGCTTTATGATAGGAAAAGAGAAGAAATCTAATGATGTACATATTTTGTCAGAAACTAACAAATGATGTAAGCACAAAAGAGGTTGGGAAAGAGAACGTGTCAGGAATCCCCTTCAAGAGAGAAGCGCCATCCAGTCTGGCTGAATTCCAGTACAGTTCAAAACCAGGAACTATCGAAAAAACAAAACGTAATGTGATACTACAGTCTGATAGAAAATAATTATATTCAAGTATGTATTCTTTACTAAAAAAAAGGTACCTTCTATTGCTCTCAGCCTTTTCCCACTGTTCAAATCCCCTTTCCCAAAAAAGCTGCTGTGATCCAACTTCCTATCAGAGGGTGTTTGTTCTCCATGGTTCCACTGTATGTAGAAATGTAGCTACCCTCTCTTGCTTGCTCCTGGGATGGATTGGCACTGTGGGCTATGGGATGTTTAGTGTGCATAGAGCAGTAAACATGACTACAAGTATTTATGCCAAACAAATGGAAGTGGAAAGGAAAAGGAAAAGGAGAGGTTCAGGAGCGCATTGAGGACACTGAGGCAGAAAAACACTGTAAGAAATTAGATTGATTGCGAGGCCATTAAAAGAGAAGTATAAGTTTTTGGATTTTTTCCCCCATTATACTTACCTAGATGGATGCAGCATCGTCCCCCAGCGTTTCTACACTGAGAACTGAGCGATCAAACACCGCTGATGGCTTGGTTCTCACTGATCCCTGAGAGGAGAGCTGCTGGCTGTCAATCAGCAGCTCTCCTCTCTGCTCCTCTACGCTCACTGGAGCGCTGAACTGTGGTGGGGTGGGGATCGCCGCGGCTTGCTCAGAGGCTGAAACAGCTGTCCATCCAGGCACCTGGTGGATCCAGACTTCATTGTTGCGTGGTGCCTGGATGGACACTGGAGACGTCAGCAGAGAGCGGATTTTAGTCCGCTCTCTGCTGAAAATGGGTCACAGGAGTGCGAAACCAATTGCACTCCTGTGACCCATAGGAGAAGTATGGCCAAATGAGCTCAGGCCATACTTCTCCTTTAACCAGTTAACAACTGGCCCATAGCCAAATGATGGCTACAGGGCGGTTGCTTAACGCTGGGAGGGTGTACAATGACGTCCTCCCATAAGCGCGTGCCCCCAGGAACATCCATGACCGCCAGGTCTAGAGGACCCAGCGCTTCATGGATTGCGGTGAATGGCCACTCACAGCGGCCTTTTACCATGTGATCGCTCTGTCAAAAGATGGAGCAATCAGATGTAAACAAGTCGGCGGACGTCCCGGCTTTTCTCTCCCTTCTCCTCTCACACTGCACCGATCAGATCAATGCATCAGCGCTGTGGGCAGAGGATTTAAGGTGCCCACAGTGCTGCTATATGCCAGGCTCCACCCCCCATTCATTCATCCATGCTCACCCAGCCAGCCAGCTATCCTCACCCAGCCAGCCATCCATGTTCACCCACCCAGCCATCCATGCTCACCCAGCCAGCCATCCATGCTCACCTACCCAGCCATCCATGCTCACCCAGTCAACCATCCATGCTCATCCACCCAGCCATCCATGCTCACCCACCCAACCATCCATGCTCACCCATCCAGCCATTCATGCTCACCCACCCATCCATGCTCACCCAGCTATCCTTGTTCACCCACCCAGCCATCCATGCTCACCCACCCAGCCATCCATGCTCACAAAGCCATGCTCATCCAGCTATCCATGCTTACTCACCCAGACATCCATGCTCATCCACCCAGCCATGCCCACCCAGCTATCCATGCTCACCCATCCATGCTCACCCACCCAGCCATGCTCAGTCATCCCCATCCGTGCTCAGTCATCCCCATCTGTGCTCACCTATCCCCATCTGTGCTCACCTATCCCCATCCGTGTTCACCCATCCCCATCCATGCTCACCCATCCCCATCCGTGCTCACCCACCCCATCCGTGCTCACCCACCCCATCCGTGCTCACCCATCCCCATCCGTACACAGTCATCAACATCCATGCTCAGTCATACCCATCTGTGCTCATCTATTCCCATCCATGACTCATTCATGCTCATCCATACCACATCAATTCTCATCCGTGACACATCCATGCCACTACAGTGCCCATCCATGCCACTACACTGCCCATCCATGCCACTACAGTGCCTCACAATATTGTAATAGGTATTCAAATTAGATTTGAAATTTATGCCCCTAGAACACCCGACGGTGCTCCCTGCATGTTGGGCCTCTGTATGTGGCCAGGCTGTGGAAAATTCTCACACATGTGGTATCGCCATACTCAGGAGGAGTAGCAGAACATATCTTGGGGTGTAAGTTTTGCTATGTACATGCTATGTGTTAGAAACATTGCATAAATGGACAACTTTGTGTAAAATAAAATGTGTTTTCATTTTCTTTCCACATTTTCCAAAAACTTGTGGAAAAAATGACATGTTTAAAAGGCTCATTGTGCCTTCTAGAATACACATTGGGTGTTTACTTTCTAAAATGGGGTCATTTTTTGGGCGTTTCCATTGTCCTGGTGCTCCATGACCTTCAAAATGCAAGAGGTAGTCAGGAAATTTGATGTGTAATTTCTGCTCCTAGAACGTCTGATGGTGCTCCCTACATGTTGGACCTCTCTATGTGGCCACGCTGTGTAAAAGTCTCACACATGTAGTATCGCCATACTCAGGAGGAGTAGTAGAATGTATTTTGGGGTTTAAATTGTGGTATGCATATGCTGTGTGTGTGAGAAATAACCTGTTAATATGACCATTTTGTGAAAAAAAAGAGAAAAAAAAAATCTTCATTTTGCAAAAGACTTGTATGAAAAAATGACAACTTCAAAAAACTCACCATGCCTCTTACTAAATACTTTGGAATGTCTACTTTCCAAAAAGGGGTAATTTGGGGGTATTTGTATTTCCTGGCTTGTTAGGGTCTCAAGAAATGAGGCCGTTAGTACATCAGGTGTGATCAATTTTCAGTGATTGGCACCATAGCTTGTAGACTCTATAACCTTCACAAAGACCAAATAATATACACTAATTTGTTTTTGTTTTTTTTACCAAAGATATGTAGCAGTATAAATTTTGGCCAAAATTTATGAAGAAAAATTACTAATTTGTAAAATTTTATAACAGAAATTAAGAAAAATGCACTTTTTTTTACAAAATTTTCGGTCTTTGGTCTTTTTTAATTTATAGCACAAAAAATAAAAAACCCAGCGGTGATTAAATACCACTAAACGAAAGCACTATTTGTGTGAAAAAAAGGACACAAATTTCATATGGGTACAGTGTTGCATGACTGAGTAATTGTCATTCAAATTGTGAGAGCACTGAAAGCTGAAAAGTGATCTGGTTAGGAAGGGGGTTTAAGTGCCCAGTGGTCAAATGGTTAAGTAGTGGATGTGTATGTATTTTTTTTTTTTTGGAGGATAAGGATATAAATTAGTGTCACTTTAATTTTATTTATATTCCTGAATGGGAGTATGTGTGCAATATGATCAGCTGATGCACTTTCAGAGTCGCCATTTAAATGAATGGAAAAAGCATAAAAAATAAACCAAAAAGGCATTGCGGTTGCATTTTTGGTGCACTTTTTAAGTCACATGTCTATGTCTCACAGGTATATGATTGGAGTCAGACAACCAGAAAAAGCACCAAAAATGCATCAAAAACACAAAAAAACTCACATTAACATGCATATGCATTTTTACTATGTTTTTTCATCGGAGCAGTGTGAAAGAGCCTTTAAGCCTCGTACACACGGTCGTATGAAAACAATCGCACAACCGCTTGTTTATGATCATCCGACCGTTAGTACGTGCGATTAGAACAGCCGATGTGCGACGGTCATACAACAGAAGTTGGATGAGCAGACTAGAAAGCTTTGGTTGTATAACAAGAAGTCGCACGACCATTGTAACGTGTCTACAGAGAAGTTGGTCCAACAAGTTGTACGTGCAAAACACGCATGCTCAGAAGTCAGGAACGCTTGGAAGTATCCGTTCGTGTAAACCTACGTTGCTAATTCACAAATCACATGGACCTGAACTTCCTCTTTATACGCTCTTAACACGTCACCACGTTCGCTTGGTCGTATGATCGCTAAGTGCATGTCAGTACGCGAGATACAACAGCCAACATACCATTTGGGCCGTTCGGTCGTACGACCGTCGCACCATGTGTACGAGGCTTAACAGAACATTACATCGGCTGAAAAGGAAAGGTAATAACAGCTGCTTGGTGGCAGCTGCTGATCAAGAAAAAAAATCGAACATGATGAAATGATCATCTTTTGTCGAGCGGGGACTGCATACACTGACTGAAATTCTGCCTGTCCCTGCTGAACCAGTCGCATTTTGATGAGTGTATGGCCAGCTTAACTCTGGAAGATCTGACACCAGGGCAGCTCAGCAGACAACTAGGAGATTCAGATAAGGATAGACAATAGCAGGTTTCTTATACCGCTCACAAACAGCTCTTCAATCAGTAGAAAAAACAAAGAAAAAAATGGTTCGTACTTCCTCATTTTCTTTCCTGAAATTTCTTCAAGAAAACAAATGCTTGTGGTTCAGTGAGAGCTTCACTGTTAACTATCATACTGTCATACACATCATCATGCTTAAAGTGGACTTCTATTTAAAAAGACAAAATCAGGGTGGCAGGTCCATGATAGCTTGGGCTCAAAGGTAGTGGACTGATTATTACTCAAACTGTAAGAAGACACCTAGAGGCAGATTGAAAGTACTGCAGGGGACATCACAAAACTGATGCTAAGTATTGCAACAAAAGCCAATTTTTTTATTCTTATTTTTACTTTTAATTTTTAGCTGGAGTTCTGCTTTTTAAAGAGGAAGTGACACAGCTAGCTCTTGATATAAATTTACAATAGAGACACATAAATAAAATTGAACCTGACAACATATTAACAGCATGTGCTGTGTGAATGGGGATGTGTTGCATCCTGTTTGGAAAAAAGAAATATCCAAGCCCATTCACAATACCATTGAATCCTGCGCACCTTGTTTAAAGCTGGTATGTTATCAGTCTGCAGGTAAATTTATAAAATGCCCTGATGTTGATGGCATCTGAGAGAGGAAATGAACATTGTGATAAAACGTATTATAAGAGTACCCTTACGGATGTGAGTGAATGCAGTACATAGTTTGATGATATATGATGAATATATAAAACCTGCATGAATATATGGTGTCATCTAAATGTAACAGCGTAGGAGTGTAATTATGACAATATTGCCTTTATCAATGCATCGTTTATCATTCTTTTGGTGATATGGAATTTTAAATGTAATATTTAGCAGTTCAATAAAGATGAATAAAGAATGTACATATTAGTAACTCGTCGTACAATTCAATTTATCCACTATGCAATAACTTCAGGGAGGCGTCTGATCTGTCCCAAATTCATTCTGCAGCAGTAAAAAGATCTCAAGCATACAGCCAATGTCATAAAGAACTATCTTCAGTAAAAGAAGAGGTGATTGTAGCCGTATTAATGGTATGCAAGCCGTATGCAATGGTGCCAGAGAAAATTGAGTACTGTCCGTGATACTTTTTTTATTTGCACTAACATAACATTTTTCAGGACAAGCTTTCGGGGTATCTCCCCTTCTTCAAGGTCCAAGCAGTACTCCTTGGACTTGTACTGCTTGGATCTTGAAGAAGGGGAGATAGCCCGAAAGCTTGTCCTGAAAAATTTTATGTTAATGCAAATAAAAAAATTATCATGGACAGTACTCAATTTTCTCTGTAAAAAGAAGAAAAAGGCGTCCTAGAAGAGATAGTATGGCCCTCAAGGAGCCCTTATCACAACACAATTAAAGCGGTTGTATCCCCAAAAACATAAATAAATAAATAAAAACACCTGCAAGGCAAAGGCATAATGAGCTAGAATGCCCATTAAATCCATTAATAAAAAAATTTATTGTAAGATATAAAGAAATCTTGCCCTTTACACAAAGCCCAGCACCCGGACTTAAAGGGACTTCTCTATTTGATTATGCAAGAACAACATAGATCTGTGTAGAGCTAAACCCAAGGCAAGAGTAAATGCCTTGAGCATACTAGCTCATTATGATATACTTACCTCAGAACGAATCTCCCACAGGGCTGCTTGGTCCCCACTGAGGGAGCTGACACTTTCCCTCGGGGATCCTATCCTTCCGAGTTCACAGCTCCGGTGCTGTGAGTGGCTGGAGCCACGAGACGTCACTCCCAGGAATGCGCGCTGGAGCCCGTCTTTCCGGCAAGGTTTCCGGCAAGGTCTGACGCTATGTGCCGGGCCTTCGCCGGGACATCACTATGCATGCGCTGTGACTTGAGCGGCCTCATGCAGGGTGAATATGTCCCAAACCAAGCAGGTTTAGTAGATATTCATTTTACCTACAGGTATGCCTTCTTATAGCCTTACCTGTAGGTAAAAATAAAAAATTAGGGTATACAACCGCTTTAAAGTCTAACTCCAGGAGAAAAATGAAATTTAAAGAACAGCCAAAGCTCGTTTGGCTGTCCTTCACCATTGGATCACAGGAGTGCCGTTCGTTATGCACTCGTGACCATATGTCCATATGTGACCCGTTTTCAGCAGACAGTGGGCTGAAGCCCGCTGTTGGCTGATGTTACAGAGCTGGTCCAGGCTCGGCAAGATTGCGACAATGAAGTTGGGATCCACCTACATGCCTGAACCGACACCCGGCTCAGCCTCTCAGTGGTCCGCTGAGAGCCTGAGCTGGCTGCTCCTTCCCCCTCCACAGCCCAGCGTTCCAGTGACCAATGAGCAAGGAGGGGGCAGAACAGAGAGCGGTGACTGGCAGTCACCAGCTCTCTGCTCAGGGAGCACTGAGAACCGAGTGATCGGCGCTGTTAGAGCGCTCGGTTCTCAGTGTTTGAGCCGGCGGGGGACAGATGCAGCATCAAATCAATGCTGCATCCACCTAGGTAAATATGATTGGGAAAAATAACAACCCCATACTTCTCTGTTAACCACTTGCCTACAGGGCACTTTTACCCCCTTCCTGCCCAGGCCAATTTTCAGCTTTCAGTGCTGTCACACCTTGAATGACAATTGCGCGGTCACGCAACACTGTATACACACAAATAGAGACTTCTTTTGGTGGTATTTAATCACCACTGTTTTATTTTTATTTTTTTGCTAAATAAACAAATAAAAGTTTGACCAAAAATTTTGAAAAAAAACAAAAAACTTTTTCATGGTTTGTTATAAAATGTTTCTCCTGCACTTATGGGCGCTGATAGGCTGTACTGAGGGGCACTGATGGGCACTGATAGGCTGCACTGATGGACACTGATGAGGCGGCACTGGTGGGCACTGATGAGGCTGCACTGATGGGCACTGATGGGAACTGATAGGCAGCACTGATAGTTGGCACTGAAGAGCACTGGTAGGAGGCACTGATAGGTGACACTGATGGGCACTGATTGGCAGCACTGATGGGCAGATTGGAAGCACTGGTGGGTATTGTTAGGACTGCACTGATAATCAGTGCCCTGATAATCAGTGCCCTGATTAACAGTGTACATGTCCCTTTTAGAGAAGCCAGTTATCGGCTCTCCTCTTACTGTTAGCATTACAAAAGGAGTGCAGATAACAAGCTCCTGTTTACATCAGTGATCAGCTGTCACTGAACACAGCTGTTGATGTGATATAGAGCTGCTGATTGGCTCTTTACTTCAATCTTCGATCAACAGGGTCCTCTGGACACTGTAATCATAAAGCGCGCTGCCCATGCCCAGCAGCAGGCGCATGATGGGTGCGATCACAGGAGGCCGTCATATGACGGCCTACCAGAACTAGTCGGCTGCGCTTTAGCCTTCATTTGGCTATAGCATGGTCAGCAAGTGGTTAAATAGTGCATTATGCATCAATTCAAAAACTTCATCCTAAGCCATCCTGCAGAATAATAGATCAAACTCAGTCTCCTGCATGAACCAAGCTAATTTCTTGCTTTGGGACCAGGTATTTTTCCCCACCCCTTACCGCAGGGGTAGGCAACCTGCGGCCCTCCAGCTGTTGTAAAACTACATTTCTCATGAGGCATTGCAAGGCTGACGGGTACAATTACTCCCAGAGGCATGATGGAACTCGCAGTTTTGCAACATCTGGAGGGCCGCAGGTTGCCTACCCCTGCCTTACAATATCTTCTTAGGCACCAGTCCTCTAACCCCCCCTGGTGAGTTCTCCTGCCTCTGCAGCCTATGAGAGAGGACCTGGTGACTGGAAGTCTGCTAAATATTGTGATCTCTAGGCCGAAGTGATTAGGTTAGAATTCTGTACCACTACACTGGAATCAACTAATAATTCAGCAATATCAGCAATTAATAGTGCATATAGGAATTGACTGCAATATGAATAATAATACTATAACTAATCTACAGTGCACTCTAGGAGAATGGCTAAGATATGGCACAATGTCACCTGAAAGGTACATCTTAGCACAAACAAAAAGGTCAAAGTCTCTGTGTAGCAGCTGTAAAGGGACAATTTTTAATACTAACTCTTCAGCTGGCTAGTGTTGGGGCCCAGTTGTACTGTTGGTGCACATGAGAATCATCTATGTCAAACCTGCAGGCAGCAATAAGGCTACTATATGGCTGTATCGTCAGTTACTAAAGGGCTGTCTCTCTAGTACCAGATAGTAAATCCTCACAGCAGTCCCAGCAATATTGCAGCTCACCATCAGGTCACATACAGTGATTAGTTTCTGTTCTGCACCCAGGTGACTCTGGCTGTCGGCACTTCCAAAATCAGCACTTGGATTCCGCTCAGGCTACCAATATGCAGCAGTGATGGTGCACACTGGACAGCAGTGTGCACTCTCCAGCCTCCATCATGGCAAAAGGAAGCTGTGTCCTGCACAGCCTGTAGAGAAAATTCAGCTCTTTCCCCTACTCCTGGCAACCCATCTCTGGAAAATGCAGGTCAAAAGCTCTTGATTAAAGTAGAGCAGTGTTTCTCAACCTTTTTACCTTCGAGGAACCCCTAGCAAAAGTTTGAGATCTCGGGGAACCCCTGAAAATTTTTTTATATCTACAGCTCGCGGAACATTGATGTGATCAGCGAGCTGTAGATATAACAATTATTCTTAAAAATAGCACTAAATAGAATAAATAATAAAACTTACCTCCTTAATGTGAAAATTGTGCTTTGCTTTTTTGCACAGAATCTGATGCTCCATTCTGAGCCAAACTTGGGATAAGCCGTGTACAGGGGGTCAGCAGGGCAGAGTACAGGGGATCCAGGTGAGAACAGTAAAGAGGGGGGCAAGAGAGTATAGCACAGTACAGGGGGGCCAGGAGAGAACCGTACAGGGGAGGCAGGAGAGAACCCTACAG
>BLSH010302413.1:2203206-2216975 GCA_018402905.1 Glandirana rugosa | reverse complement strand
CCCTTGGTACTTACGGTTGTACATGACACTATATGACTTCGTCTCGTACTAGGGGAGGGAAGCCTCTGACCCTCCAGCTCTGCCTTAACCCTCTTGGGCATGGAGTTCACCAGAGCTTCACAGGTTGCCACTGGAGTCCTCTTCCACTCCTCCATGACAACATCACGGAGCTGGTGGATGTTAGAGACCTAGCACCTTCTGTTTGAGGATGCCCCACAGATGCTCAATAGGGTTTAGGTCTGGAGACATGCTTGGCCAGTCCATCACCTTTACCCTCAGCTTCTTTAGCAAGGCAGTGGTCATGTTTGGGGTTGTTATCATGTTGGAATACTGCCCTGCGGCCCAGTCTCCGAAGGGAGGGGATCATGCTCTGCTTCAGTATATCACAGTACATGTTGGCATTCATGGTTCCCTCAATGAACTGTAGCTCCCCAGTGCCGGCAGCACTCATGCAGCCCCAGGCCATGACACTCCTACCACCATGCCTGACTGTAGGCAAGACAAACTTGTCTTTGTACTCCTCACCTGGTTGCCGCCACACACACTTGACACCATCTGAACCAAGTAAGTTTATCTTGGTCTTATCAGACAACAGGACATGGTTCCAGTAATCCATGCCCTTAGTCTGCTTGTCTTCAGCAAACTGTTTGTGGGCTTTCTTGTGCATCATCTTTAGAAGAGGGTAGCTTCTGGGATGACAGCCATGCAGACCAATTTGATGCAGTGTGCGGCGTATGGTCTGAGCACTGACAGGCTGCCCCCCCACCTCTTCAACCTCTGCAGCAATGCTGGCAGCACTCATACGTCTATTTCCCAAAGACAACCTCTGGAAAAGACGCTGAGCACGTGCACTCAACTTCTTTGGTTGACCATGGCGAGGCCTGTTCTGAGTGGAGCCTGTCCTGTTAAACCGATGTATGGTCTTGGCCACCATGCCCCAGTTCAATTTGGGGGTCTTGGCAATCTTCTTATAGCCTAGGCCATCTTTAGGTAGAGCAACAATACTTTTTTACATATCCTCAGAGAGTTCTTTGCCATGAGGTGCAATGTTGAGCTTTCAGTGACCAGTATGAGAGAATGAGAGTGATAACACCAAATTTAACACACCTGCTCCCCATTCACAACGGAGACCTTGTAGTACTAACGAGTCACATGACACTGGGGAGGGAAAATGGCTAATTGGGCCTAATTTGGACATTTTCACTTAGGAGTGTACTAACTTTTGTTGCCAGCGGATTTAATGACATTAACGGCTGTGTGTTGAGTTATTTTGTACACTCACTACTTTACATTGTAGCAAAGTGTCATTTCTTTAGTGTTGTCACATGAAAAGATAGAATAAAATATTTACAAAAATGTGAGGGGTGTACTCACTTTTGTGAGATACTGTGTGTATATATATATATATATATATGTATATATATATATATATATATATATAGCACCCTGGTCTTATGCAGGATTGCTAACAAATTTAGTTTGCTAGGTGGTAACTAGCATGGCCAATTGTAAGGGGGATCCACCGACTTTTCCCTAAATCTGGATTTGATGCACCTCTCTCTTCTGTCACTAGGTGGCATTGTTGCCTGTGGCATTAGAATGACAAGGGCATAGTGAATTCAAACTATGAGTGAATAGGTTGCTTCAGCCAATTGGCAGTGGTTTTCTGTGGCCCCTTGGCCTGCTGGGAGAGCCTATTTATTCTGGAGGATCAGGTGATCATCTGGGCGGCTGTCTGGGTGGACATGTGTTACAAGGCTCTGGGCTGCTAAAGCCTGAGGCCTATCCAGGGAGCACCTGGCTTCTAGGCTGTCTGAGGCCTATCCAGGTTTGAAAGAAGCAGCAGGGTTGGGGCTTCAGGCCAAAAGCCCAACCAAGTTGCAGAGGCTCTGCCAGACGGGGAGCCGAATCGTTGCCAGCGTTGAGGGAGAAGCAGTTGCCATAAGGGGCGACCACTCCTGTTACCAGAAGCAAGTGTATGGAAGTCTGAAAAAGTACAAGTGCAGCCTTTTCACCAGCCGGGGACGTTTAACAAGCAGGAAAGCTTCAGAAGAGTGTCAAGCCAGGGACCCAGCAGGTTAGCAAGGGTGGAATTTACAACAGGTTAGGTGTGGAAGAGCTCAGGGGATCCAGTGACGACTGGGATCTTGAAGTCTAGTGAGAGACCGGGAGCTCAGTGAGTGAAGATCTACAGTAGGATACTGTGAGATGTGAGAGAAGATCTATAATGGGTTACTGTGAGTTAGGTGTACAGATCTCTATTAACTGTTGAAAGTTCAGTTGCCATAGGAAGCAGCAGTTCTACAAATACAGTTGCTACAACCAGATTAAAGGCCCTCTACCTGTATAGCTGTCTGCCTATTATTTTTGTTTTGGAGTTTGCCAATTGCTATTACATCTGCCTAAGAGTGTCCTGGCCTTACCCTCTCTTCACCAGTTCTGTATAAGAGACAATAATTCTCTTTTCTTGCATCCGAAAAGTGACTGGCGCCCATGTATCCAACTTGCATTACACCCACCATGCCTAATGACCACACTGCGTGTCACCAGGCATGACGTCATTTGGGTGTTCCATGGGGTGCCCCTTGTTGGGAATGCTGTGATGCAGTGGACATGTTTCTTGATACCTCTAAGATTAGTTGGTCACACACTTTGGATTGATTTCAGGCACAGGGGGGGTCATGGCTCTTTATACCATTCCCCCTCTTGATTGAACACTGAATTTTGGGGTTAGTATTACTGTTATTGCTATATATGAGGAATAATAAGGCTTGTAGGGGGTCTTATTTGGGAACATGGCTGATTTTGGGGTTAAAACTATTGTTATTGCTATATTTGATGCTTATATGGGGGTGTATTTGAGGGCATCATATGGACCTACTGATTACACCTACTAATATAATATGTACAACCTAATTATTGGCTTATATTGTGTCGTATTATACACCTGTGGTTGTGTGTGGATTTGTACTCTTAGGAGAGCAATATTTATGACAATATTTGGGGTGTTTGATTTTGAAGTGGATGATTAATAATGTAAACAAGTAGAGGGATGGTGGAAGATATACTGTAGCTGCCCTGAAGGTAATGCAAAGGGGTCATAACTTTTTTATTAACTTACTGTACAGCTTACAACTCTTCCTCTGTAGTAACTCTTCTTCTCTTAATGGCACGTTGCTTCTGCTTGGAATTCATGATTTACCTGCAATGAAAAAGAACTATATATATATATATATATATATATATCTTGATGAAATCATTCTTTCCTTATAGCAAACCCACCTCACAGTTGAAATGTGATCCCATTGTCACCATTAGGGGAATTAGGGGACATGTTCATTTTTATAAAAAAAAAAAAAAAGGAATGCGCAAATGGGAAGAAAGCAGCATACACCAAACTAGACCAGGTAGTGTCACTTGAATTGCAAAAATAAAAAGTGTAGAGCTAAATAAATATCAAAATTAGGTAGTCACCAATAAATATAGTAAAACACAATATGTGCAAAATTGTGAAGTGTCCACAAAGCAAAAGTCTCTTAAGCTGTGGTAAAAAGAGTTCCTGCTTCGAATATAGATCATCAAGGGGATTGTAACTATAAACTCTGTGGTATATCTCCAAAATGTATTGTTTCGAACATCAAGAAATCCTAAAGGAGAAGGTGTCAAATTAAAGAAGATGGACCCTTACCAGAGCAGTTGGACCCTCTCAGTCATATGACTGGTGGGTCTGCTGGGCTTGTGTGGTTCCAATCCCACAGGGATCAGCAGCCGTTCTCTTCCAATTGCTCCAAATCGGTGTCACCTCCTTTCCAGGGTCCAGTTTGTGGGGTAGTGGGTTCGGGCTCCTCCGTCCGCTCACTTCGATCCATTTGATCCCAAAGGCTCACCAGGTGAATATGTAAAAAGAAGAGGGGGACGCTCCACTTGGCGTAATAAAATCATTAGAGAATCGTTAGAGCTTACAATCTAAAAGGGAAGGTCAAGAGATACAAGAGGTAATAACTGTGGGGGATGTGCTAATAGAGAAGATAAATAGAGATGATACTGAAAGCCATGGGAGGCAATCAACTGACCCAGGGAGGAGGTGTAGATTGAGAAAAGGAGAGGTCCAAGAACAGAACCTTGGGGGACACCGACAGAGAAAGGAAGAGGAGAGGAGGAAGTAGAGTTGTAGGTGACACCGAAGGAGCGGTGGGATAGGTAGGATGAGAACCAGCTTAGAGTACAGTCATGGAGACCAAAGGCATGGAGTTTTTTGAGGAGGAGGGGGTGGTCCACTGTGGCAGCAGAGAAGTCCAGGAGTAGTAGTACAGAATAGTGTCCGTTGGTTTTCAAAGTTATTAAGTCATTAGTGAGTTTAAGGAGAGCAGTTTCTGTAGAGTGCTGAGGGCGAAATCCAGACTGAAGGGGATCAAGAAGTTTGTTCATGGTCAGATGGTCATTCAGTCGGTTGTAGACCAGTCTTTCGACGAGTTTGGAGGCAAAGGGGAGTAAGGAGATGGGGTGTAGGTTGTTAATATTGGTGGGGTCCAGTGAGGGCTTTTTAAGGATAGGTGTGACTAGGGCATGTTTTAGAGAGTTTGGGAAAAATGCCAGAGGAGAGGGAAAGGTTGAAAATGTGAGTTAGAGAATGTAGAATTGAGTCGGAGGGTGAGCGTAGCATTTGCGAGGGAGCAGGATCCAGGGGGCAGGTGGTTAGATGGGTGTTCAATAAAAGTTTAGCAACCTCGCTAATACTGGCAGGGTTGAATGTGGAAAGTAGTGATTGTATCTGTGGACATGGGGTGTTGAGTGAGGGTGGTTTGTGCGCATTGGAGATTTCCTCCAATGAATGTTATCAATCTTAGTTTTAAAGTGATAGGCATTCTCCTGGGCAGTGAGAGAATTAGAGGGTGGAGGCAGTGGAGGACAGAGTAGAGTGTTAAAGGTCGAGAAGAGTTGACGGGGACTGGATGATAATATGTTAATGAGTGTGATAAAGTAGGTCTGTTTGGCAGTTTGGAGGCAGGAATAGTATTTTAGGAGGGCAGATTTGTAATGTTTGAAGTCTTCTTGGAGCTTAGACTTATGCCACAGACGCTCAAGAGCGCGGCTATGTTTTCTAAGACTTCTGCTGTTGTCCGTTTGCCAGAGTTGTAGGGGCCGGGGCCTGAATCTGCGTGTAGTAAGGGGGGTCATTAGCAGAGTAGAGAAGAGAAGGGTTGAGGTGGCGAAGGTTTCTACAGGTAACTGTTAGGTGGTTGGAGGGAGAGGAGGTGGAAGACATTGAAAGAGTGAAACTAATAAGGTGGTGATCAGAGAGTGGGGTAGGATTGTTGGAAAGGTTGCACGGAGTGCACAGATAGGAGAAGACAAGGTCTAGGGTGTTGCCATTGGAGTGGGTAGGAGTCTGTATCCATTGCTTCAGGTCGAAATAGGAGGTTAGACTGAGAAGTTTAGACATAAGAGTAGTGATAGCGTTAACAGGGATGTTGAAATCGCCAAGAATGATTGTGGGGATTTCAGAAGAGAGAAAGTGTGGTAGCCATGCAGAGAAGTCATCTAGGAAAGTTGATACCGGCCCAGGGGGCCGGTAAATGACAGCGACTCTTAGAGGAATGGGAGAAAATAGACGGATTGAATGTGCTTCAAAAGAGGAGAGTGTCAGAGAGGGTGGAGGGTGGAGTACCTGATAGGTGCTGTGTGGTGCAAGAAGGATTCCCACTCCACCTCCCTTCCGTCCACTTGGTCTAGGGGAGTGTGTCCAGAGAAGGCCACCATGGGAGAGGGAAGCATGAGCTGTATTGTCAGATTCATGAAGCCAGGTTTCGGTAATGGCAAGGAGGTTGAAGGAATTAGTGATAAAGAGGTCGTGGAGGGCAGTGAGTTTGTTGCAGACAGAGCGGGCATTCCAGAGGCCACAGGAGAAGGGGAGGTTGGTATTAGGAATAAGAGGAATAGAGACCAAGTTCTGTGGGTTGCGGCTGCTGCCAGAGGGTGTTGGGAGATTGGAGCGCAGGGCAAAGATGGATGATGGAGACCCAGGATTTGGGGATATATCACCAGAGGTTAGAAGCAGAAGGGTGAGCGAGGTAATGTGGGAGTGTGATTTAAATGGAGGGGCATGTCTCAGAGTCCTGGTGTATCTTTCAGCACATGGATGTAGAATGAGAAAGAGTTGGTGGGAGCAGTAATAGGGAGAGGACAGAAGGTGGGGCGATATATAAAAGCTGGGTGGTGGAGAAGAGGGGTGAAGGTAAGAGAGTTTAAGGAGAGAGGACACAAGTGACAGAAGGAGTGGTAGAGAATGCATGTTATAAAGTGGAAGGAGAGCTGAATAGAGAGACGGGGTCACCTGCAGGCTGTTGGGTGTTTGCAGTGTAGTTTGCTATGTATAATCGCTTTGTGCAATCACTGAAGTGCAGAGATTGAAGTGCGTATCACTTGTAGAAAGCATCACTTCGAGAAAGCAGCCCCTGCAATGTGCTCCCCCAGCAATGTGCTTACCCCATAAGGGTGCTCAAATTTATACTGGTAAAAGGGTGGGGGTGGAAATTTGTTAATTAATCATGAGTGATTATAAGGATGCCTATATCCTAAAATAAAACCAAAGTATAAAAAGTTACTGTGATGGGCGCACGGTCCTCAACCGATGAGTTTCGTCTGCTTAGAGACATCATCTGTAGTGTCTAAAGCAGATGAAACGTGTTGGGTGAGGACCATGCGCCCATCGCAGTAACCTTTTATACTTTGGTTTTATTTTATATTGCCGGCATTATCTTCTTTTATATTGTATATCCACAATAAAAGTGGTGATTTTATTACACCAAGTGGAGCGTCCCCCTCTTATTTTTACATATTCACTTCGTGAGCCTTTGGGATCAAACGGATCAAAGTGAATGGACGGAGGAGCCCGAACCCACTACCCCACAAACTGGACCATGGAATGGTGGTGACACTGATTTGGAGCAATTGGAAGAGAACGGCCACTGATCCTTGTGGGGGTGAAACCACACAAGCCCAGCTGACCCACCAGTCACATGACTGAGAGGGTCCAACTGCTCTGGTAAGGGTCCATCTTCTTTAATTTGACACCTTCTCCTTTATGGTTTCTTGATGTTCGAAACAATACAGTTTGGAGATATACCACAGAGTTTATAGTTGCAATCCCCTTGATGATCCATATTTGAAGCAGGAACTCTTTTTACCACAGCTTAAGAGACTTTTGCTTTGTGAACACTCCACAATTTTGCACATATTGTGTTTTACTATATTTATTGGTGACTACCTAATTTTGATATTTATTTAGCGCTGCACTTTTTATTTTTGCATGTTAATTTTTATGGTTTCATAATGTGTCTATTGATTTGCAGTGTGAAACAATCAGTACACTAAGAACACCATACCTGTATTTCTTCTGTCTCTGTAGAACTACAAGCCATGGCATTCAATACTTACATGTTTCTTGTCTCTGTAAAACCATATTCTGGGTTCACACTTATGCGAATTGGATGCGGGTTTCCTCTGCATACAATTCGAATGACAGGAGATTGTGACTGACTCTTTATGGAGCCGGTTCACACATCTCTGTGGTGCGGCTTGCACAGGAGTCCTGTGCATCTTTGGCTCAGTTCTGATTCGTCCCTATAACAGAGAACAGAGACGCACTGGACCCCTGCTGTAAGCCACATCCGACAGCAGTATGAACTCTGAGGCTAAGTCTCAGCATACAATATTTGATTTTACAAGTCATTTCAAATCAATACTTCACCCTTTCAAGTCATTTGCAGCACATTTTAGAGTGGCATTTTTAATTGCATATAGTGGGGGGAGGGGGGGATTTAAATGCATCAGATTTTATAGCTTCTGTTAAGGAGATTGTTTTTCTCATTTATTGTCCCAGTGACATCCTGTGTCAAGGTAAGTGTTACTGGGCAGGAAGTGGGAGGACATGTCCCTAGTGATGGCAGATCAATAGACAAATGTTCTGATATAAACGATCACTTAAGATTTCGTCTGAATGCATCTCCGATTGTTTTGTTCACACCAACGGTACAAACTGGCTACGTACCTCATGGTAAAAGTTACTGTTCATTACTTTATTGACACTTTACCTTACTTGAACTACAGACATAGTAGATAAATATGGATGCCTGGTCTCCCCCACTCACAGCTGGATCCCTTTAGGGGTGATGGGGAAGAGGAGGCAACCCCCTATCTAATTAGTGCTTAGTTATTGTCTAGTTATTCTCTGACAAGTTATGATTGATACCTTTGCATACACACAAGTCTAAGAGTCTACTAAATACGCATTGTACTCATATAAAGATAAAGATCCAACTTGTAGACCATTATATGTTCTACCAACTGTATGACCAATGAACAACCTTATGTCTTTGTACTATTGTTTAAACTGATACTACTAATAAAAACTATTGAAACAAAAAATAGACAAATGTTCTAAATCTTCCACACTCTAAAAAAACTAAGCTTAAAAATGCATGGCTGAAGATCCATATTTGGGAAATGACTTGTCACCGTGTGAGCTGCTACTGCACTGAAAGCGACTATGAATCCACCCACTGCCATGCGCAGTCAACAGGGATGAAAAAGAAACAAGGGAACCTTTAATATCATAACATACTTATCATAAATCACCATAGTGAATAAACAAAAAATCTTTATTTAAAATATAAAAATACAGGGAATCAAGTTGAGCACATGGGAATGTTACACATGAGGTCACAGGAATTAATCCAAACCGCTGCTGTCATCATTCAGTTTATATAGATAGTGTATTCAAAGCTCAAGTGTTGCTATATATAGAGAGAGAAGAAAAGATACTCTCATGGTGCAGTAATTCAAAGAAGACAAGGATCAGCATGTATTGTCAAGGAATCACCGGTTAGCACTCCACCTGCGTACCAGCTGACCGGATATGACGTATCTCAAACACTACCTAACACAGTTTCGTCAGCCTATATCTGACGTCTTCAGCGGTTACAACCCCTGAACGCAGGTGGAGCGCTAACCGACAATTCCTAGACAATACATGCTGACCCTTTTCTTCTTTGATGTAAGTGAAATACAACCTTCTTTTTAAATAATAATGATTTGAATTACTGCACCATGAGAGTATCTTTTCCTCTCCCTCTCTATATGGCAAGACTGGAGCTTTGAATACGCTATCTATATATATATACTGAATGGATGACAGCAGCGGTTTGGATTAGCCACTTGCCGACCAGCCGCCATTGCTTGACGGCAGCAGGTCGGCTCTCCCGCGCAAAGCTGTACGGCGGAGCTTTAAGAGACTGTAGGAGGCGCACATGTGCCCACTGCAGGTCTCTGGACCCGATGCGTGTGGCCGGTGGGCACGATGTCCGCCGGCCACCCGCAATCACTCCTCACAGAGCCAGAACATTGATCTGTTCATGTAAACAAACAGATCTCTGTTCTGACAGGGAGATGGAGAGGGATCTGCTGTTCCAAGTAATCCGGAAAAGCGATCTCTCTCCTCTTCCAGTCACTACAGTCCTCCCACAGTTAGAAACACCTCTCTAGGGAACACTTAACCCCTTGATTGCCCCATAGTGTTAACCCCTTCCCTGGCAGTGACATTTATACAGTAATCAGTGGCTATTTTTAGCTCTGATCGCTGTATAAATATCAATGGTCCCAAAATAGTGTAAAAAATGTCCGATCAGGCCGCCGCAATATTGCAGTCCCGCTAAAAATCTCAGATCACCGCCATTACTAGTAAAAAATAAATAAATAATAAAAATGCCATAAATCTATCCCCTATTTTGTAGATAACTTTTGCGCAAACCAATCAATATACGCTTATTGCGATTTTTTTTAATACAAATATGTAGAGGAATACATATCGGCATAAACTGAGGAAGAAATTTTTTATTTTTTATTTTTTTGGATATGTACTATAGCAAAAAGTACAAAATATTGTTTTTTCTCCAAAATTGTCACTATGTTTGTTTATAGCGCAAAAAATAAAATCCGCAGAGGTGATCAAATACCACCAAAAGAAAGCTCTATTTGTGGGAAAAAAGGACGTCAATTTTGTTTGGGTACAACGTTGCACGACTGAGCAATTGTTAGTTAAAGCGACGCAGTGCCGTGGTTAATACCTGTGACCTCATGTATAACATCTCGGATTTTCCCATGTGCACAATTTGACTCCCTGTAATAGGAGATAAGTAATTCTGGTGAGTGCATTGTCTGTCTGCATGCTGGTGGAGAGGAACCTTTCCTATACTCACTGAGGATGTTTTTTTTTTTCATAAACATTTTATTTTATTTTATATCATAAGAAATGCAGTTACAAGTACAAGAAGGCAGAGACGGCATAACATTTATAGGAACAGAAGATTATCAAAGCTAGGTGGCTGAAGACCCATCTAGACAGTTTGCCAGTCTACATATCTTATCCTCCTTCAGGACACTAACGTAGGTATATGTCCAAGGTATTCCTTCTGTTTTTAAAATCCCACACTTCTGGAGTTCAATCTGTACCGAATAACTGCTTTACAGTTGCTAACATTGTCTAACCTAAAGAATCCAAATTATTGGAGCAAACTAGTGTTGTTAGGGTCCTTGTATGGGATTCAAGTACCCTGACTGGCTCTCCTTCCATCCCCCAGCTTGGAGCATATGAGAGATAATAAGAAGTAAGCATGGGGAGGAAGAATAAGAAAACTTAGAAGAGGGTAAGGGGGAAACAGGGAAGAAAGGGTATAGGAGAGAGGGGAAGGTGGGGGTTCGGGTTCGGCTTTTAAAATCCAGTAGGGCATGTACCCACGGGAAGCCAAGGAAGAAGAAGGGGCGGAAAGAATCCTGCCATCTACCCTCTCCATCCCTTACCCGTGCATTACCCTACCACTTGTCCAAAAATCCGTCCACGGGGTGTCTCTACACTTAAGGTCAAGGTTGCAAACCTTATCTGGTCCAGAATGGTGGTTCCCCATATAAGCCATCTCAATCGTTTGTTTGGTTTAATTCCTGGTATGTTTGCAAGTTCCAAAAGGTGAACCACGGCTCCCAGATAAGTGAGTATTGAGATATTTTGTCAAGGGAAGTGTATATCAGCTCCTCCATCGCTGCAATGTGGCTGATTCGGTCGGCCCATTCCTTCATGGAAGGGGGGATTTGGGATCTCCAGTGTATCAGGAGACATAGCCTTGCTGCATTAATCATATACATGGTCAGGGATTTGAAATATGTTTTCTTGGGTATCTTGGAGCAATGCAAAAGATATTGCGCTGACAAGAACTCAAGTGGCAGTTGAGTGATCGCCATGGTCGTGTCATGTATCTTCCTCCAGTATTGCTGGATCAGGGGGCAAGTCCACCATATGTGGTAAAATGTGCATTTTTCCAGATGACATCTCCAACATCGATCAGGGACCGATGTCATGTATTTATGTATCAGATCTGGCATCCTGTACCATCTTGTTTTAGTTTTGTACCCATTTTCTTGGGTTGTCACATTCAGTGAGCCTTTGTGAAGATACAGGTGTATGTGATCCCAAGTGGGGTCATCAATTTTCCTGCTTAACGTTGATTCCCAGTATATGCGTTCAGAGCCCAGAAATGTATTGGTCTCTTTGAACATTTGAGCATATTGTGCCGATATCACATGGCTTTGAGGTGAAGAACTGGAGCAAAGGGCTTCAAAGATTGTAGAGGGTGTAGTAAATTGTTCTCTTCTAGAAGGGTAATTTAGAAAATGTTTCAATTGAGTGTATGAACTGTACTGCAAGATCCGTGTGACGCAAGAACCTCCTTGCTCGGAAAAAGTGCTTTGCCTGCATCTCAATTGAGCTGATTGACTCATTGTATGAGGCTTATGGGAGAATACTCTCGAGCTTAAGTTGGTAGAGATGGAGAGAGTGTCAGGCAGGAGGTTGTAAAGAGAGACACGACAGGAAAGGGGTACAGGGGGAGGGACGGTAAAGGAAGGGTTAGATGCTAGGGTTAAGAAGGAGAGCTGATCTTTTTCAAGGGTGTGGGTCCAACACAATTTGGATATTACCCGAAATAGATATAGACCTGCTCTTCCACTTAATCTAAACACTTAAGGGAAGAAGGGGGTAAGGGAATGGGAAGGAGACTGAGGATGCTTATTCACGTGTGGGATCTATACATGGAATTCACAATTTTTATGTTTTTTTATATTTTAAATGAAGATTTATTTGTTCATTAATTATGATTTATGAGCGCAGTTCCTTTGTTTCTTTTCACGTTATAGGTGTTTTTTACACACTACAACATGCAGCCATTTATTGTGGTTTGTTTGTTTTTTGGTTACTAGTTTGGAACCTTTGGTTCCTATATTTTTCATTATTTGCAGTCAACAGGGGTGTTGCTAGGTGGGAAAAAGACCAGGGGCTTCAGCCCGAAGGTAAATTTGATAACCCCTCCCACATTTTAATGTAAGTCCAGCCCAAGCTCCACCCAATGCCCCCCCTCACCCTTGTCCAATGCCTCACCATAAAGTGTTGAGCCTGATTCTGAGCTGAGGGCTCACTTGAGTTATATAATAGCAAATCAATCAGCGCAATCAACAACCCCCCCCATAAATAAAATGCAGGCTGAACACTAAAGAGCGATCACCAACTCTTCAGGAAACATTATAACATGTAAAGTGCACATAACCTAGTGACAGTCCACACATATGAAAAATCCACATAAAGGTCATTCCATACAAAGGACTAGATGAAAGGTGTATAAAAGATCCCGCAAGTGAAAAGAATTCCTTTTAGGCAAAACATCGGTGTATATTACCTTCACCAATAGGTGAAGTGCCTCCTCACCTCAAGGTCTGTCCCCAGTATTACCAGCAGGTCAGACATGCTTGTTTCCCACAATATGGGGAAGAAGGGAAAGCAGCTCTCCCGGCTCCACCACTAATCACACAGCCTTCGTTCTCTCATGAGCTCCCAGATCAACCAGTGATCAAATAATTATGGCTCAGTAATCCAGATACATGAGGAAAAAGGACAAATCTAAGTGCTCTCCATATGTTAAATCCACTATTTTATTAATAAAAAATGTTGCACTCACATGTAGGTAGCTTTAAAAGGACATGTATAAGAAAGTAACACAGCGACTTCCAGTATTATAGATCATGGATCAATGGACAGCAGTGGGTGACGTCAGTTCAGGCTCATCCCCCCATATGCATTACGTCAACATGTGACTTCCTCAACTTGAGTTGGCTGTGGAGTGTGTGCTACTGCTGCGGTGGCCTGTTGCTGTGCTGTCCCGTGGGCGGCAGACCACAGCACAGAAGATGGGGAGGTCTTTAAAATAGACCCTGGAAGAAATGGATGGAGGCCACACTAAACCAGCCCCCCTCCCCTACAATAAATTACTGTATTTATCAGCGTATAACACGCACCCTAATTTTAAGAGGGAATTTTCAGGAAAAAAACTAAAATTTTAAATAAGCAAAATAAGCGTAGCTCAGAACTTTTTAAAATTAATATTTATACCTCTTATAAGCTAAATAACGTCATATTAACGCATATTAAACAGCCTCCCTGCACATTCCACAGCTCCCCTGCACATTCGACAGCCCCCCTGCACATTCCACAGCCCCCCTGCATATTCCACAGCCCCCCTGCATATTCCACAGCCCCCCCCGCACATTACACAGCCTCACCCTGCACATTACACAGCCTCACCCTGCACATTACACAGCCCCCCCCGGACATTCCACAGCCTCCCCCTGCACATGAATATTCTCCATATTTATAATTAAAATTTTTCAAG
>BLSH010302413.1:2149160-2163492 GCA_018402905.1 Glandirana rugosa | reverse complement strand
TCTACTTCATTCACATTCACTATTCACTAGACGTTTTTACATAGACTTTAGAGGGGATTGGGAGAGAGGATAGTGACGAAAGTTCAAGAAGTAATTTCGTAACTTTTATAGATTTCTCTGACCGCGGATTCAAGACAAGATTTGAGAGGTAACATCGGTACCTAAGTCGGGACTCTTCACTACATACGTGAGGGGTAGAGACCATCAGTGGGAATCCGAGAGTCTTTCAGCCCCATGGGTTATGTGTGTGTGTATATATATGTCCCTCACGTCTTAATAATCCGTTCAACATAAAAACTCCTTATTAAAATAATAACTTGTTGTTGGTACAAGAGTTACTAAGTGAGTTTTTGGAATCATTGAGAACATGGTTGTTGTTCAATAATAAAATTATTCCTCAAAAATACAACTTGCCTAATAATTCTGCACTCCCTGTATATATATGTGTGTGTGTATTGGGTACCCCGACTTTCTGAGAGCCTAAGGGTGACTACCAGAGATGGGGAGTGCATACATCACTTCTCAGGGCTGAATCCATGGCTACAATGGAGAGTTTAGAACAGAACTTAGGCGCCAGTCTCTTTAGATATTTTCAATGCTTTAATGAAGAACTTGAAAGCAGTGATAGGAGAGAGGGTTAGGGGAGATTTCAGATACATTTTTGCAGATCACTTATCACTTACACTTACTTCATCTCCGGTGATCAAAGGGTTAAATGTGTGCTTAGCCAGTGTTTTTGTGTACTTTCACTAAGGGAAGTGATGGATTTTCTTTACCTGCTTTGCACGAAAACAAAAACCTGCACATCCCTGCTGACAGGACAGAGCTCTGTATTGTTTACATAGACATAGCTCTGTCGTGTCTTCCTCCTCTCCGATCAGCGGGTGCCGGCGGTCAATCACTAATCACAGCACAGCCGGCGTGCCCCCTACCTGGAAGTGCCAGATCGCATACTAGATATGTGATCCGGCGCAGGAGAGCTGCTCTGTCGCCATGCTTTGGCGGTCGGTTAAAGAGTAACTCCACTCTTGTTGCTGGATTTGTGATTTTACTTGTTGCCCTTATGAGAATTGTAATTATTGTGTGAGCGCGATAGGGTCTTCACCCCTCACCTGTGTAGAATGATATGGGAGATTTCTTTATTTTTTGATTTTAGAATGGTCATATTTATTTTTAGCCACTAGATGGCAACAATTTAATAGTGTCAGTACAAACGCTCATGGACAGGCGGGTATGGCCCATGAGTGGAATTTTTTATCAATAAAAAATCAGGTTTTATATATGGACATGTGGATACACATGTTCAGGTGCCTCAGGCATTTTTTTATCTATTTTGAATGGCCAGTGCACATTTGCAGGCTTGCCCTTTTATATATACGGACTAGAGGCCGGGGGTGTAGACTTCCGCCTTTACTTGGGAAGTGTTTAAATGAGCGCAGTGCACGTTGGGTGGCCATGCCCAGGAAGACGTCATTGGTATGACGAAACCGGTCGGCTGCACACCCCAGACGTGCAACTCTGCGCTCCCACGATCGTTCTGTATACTGTTCTTCGGTTAACCAGATGTGAGCTAAACGTTCGTTTGGAAAATGTGAGTGTTATGGAATACGATTTGTTATATGTTCAATAAATTCTTTACGGGATTACGCTATGGTTTTGTGTGTCTCTTTTCACGTTCTCTGAGGACTGGTGGAGATTCTTTCCTAGCCGTGCTGAGAAGCATGTGGGGGCGACATTTGAGCTCATAAGGGAGTTATTACGTCCCTGCAAGGGTTTTTTGGTTACTCCATTCATTTGGAAGCCAATCAGTTCTGGTAAGCAGCTTTCTTATCATTGTTAACCCTTTCCACACTGGGTGCTAAACCTCTACTTTGGAGAGACATGTCTTTGCTGCATGTAATTTGTACAGAATTTATCCGTCCACCCAGCTAAATTAGTGTGCCATCATCCCTGCAAATTGAAGAACAAACAAAACCCTCTAAATGGGATTATTATGGGCACAAAAGCAAACACATCTATGTGTGTATACATTTTTACAAAGTTTATTGAGTTACATGAAATTTTTAAAAAATGCCAAACATAGGCACTAAAACAGCCTGAGATGTGCTACATACAAATTCATAACCTGGTTATGTACAAGACCTAATGCATTTCGGTGCTGGTCACCTTCATCAGAGATATAGCTTGCAACATAACAAGTCGGTGTGATCAGAGGGCCCACATTGCTCAAAAAATGTAGAAGAAGGCATGCATTTTTTAGCAATCTTAGCTTGATCGCACAGCGGCTCAATAACCCCCCGACCAGACCACAGTATGTTTAACGCAGAAGCTTGCGGTCCCACCCCAAAGGGGAGGAGAAAAAAATCTGATAAAAGACAGATTCCTTTAAAAAGACTGTCCAACGTGAACTGATTGAAGTGCAGGACTAAGGCGTAAAGATGTCAGCAAAAGCTCCAAAGCGTCATGCTGCTGCCAGTCCTGCATCTTGAGGTGCAAGACTGGCAGCAGCATGACGTTTTGGAGCTTTTCTCCCGAAGCAAAAAGCGACGTTGTCTTGCGGGGGTCCTCTTTGTAACCACTTTATACACAGGATACATTTAGAGTTGCCTAAACAACTCACTGAATGTTCCACACATGTTGGCTTCTGACATTAAGAAAACCAATTAATTTGCTGACATCTTTACGCCTTGTCGTTCAAGTGCATCTCTATACCGTTTATGGACTATTTTGTGCTATGTTTTGCCTCAATAATTTATTAATTTGAGGTTATGGTATACCTATGTTTATATATATGTTTTAATTCATTATCATTCATGAGCTAAGCACCGCTACTCTGTTTTTTATCTGTTTTACCTTGAGGCATTTATCTATGTACCTTAGTAGCAGGCTGCTATACTATCAAAGGCGATTTATAATATATCATTTTTTAGGTTTAGCGCAGATATATACACAGTTTGATATTATGGGGCGCCCTGGTGGTTTAGTAAGATTTTTATGGACCTTTGGCAGCGCATAGAATGTCGCAATAACCGGCCATTTCACCTGCAGATATTCCAAAAGGTCCTTATCGATTTTGCCCTCATGGAAAGCCTGTACCAATAGAGACCCAAAGCGATCACAAAATTCCGATACATAACCTTCAGAGACCGGCCGATACCACTCAGAGTTGCTCAAGATGCTCATTCACATAGACTCATATTACGATCTGTCCATTACGACCACATTTCCTCCTTTGTCTGAGGGTTTAATAACCACGTAGTCGTTCTGGACAAGGGCCCGATAGGCAGATAGTTGAGCATCACTGAGGTTAATGGCCGGTTGAGGATGTACGGGAAGGCGTTCCAATTCCTTTAGGGTCTGCTTAAGAAAAGCCCAAATGGCCGGGCAAGTTTAATTTCGGGAAATATTGGGATTTGGCCTTGAATTCAATGGGTGGGGGAACCGCACCCATGGCTTCATTTTCATCAAGGAGCTGTAAAAGGACTTTCACTGCACGGAAATCCCGTACCTTGAAATCCTTATACATGTTGTCTTCTTTTGTGCCATCCACCCCCCGATCTCTGTCATAAAGGTAACGCAATGTCAACTTTCTGGCAAAGAGATGTAAATCCTTTGCCACCTCAAATTTATCCAGTCCCCGGGTAGGGCAAAAGCTTAGACCTAGACGCAACACCTCTATCTTACTAGGGGTCAACTGATAGGAGGAGAGGTTGATGACATCAAGGCCAGGATGTTCTACTTGTGTTTGGTTATAAACGGGTCCATTTTGCCCATCCGTAGATTGGTCATCGGAGTTAATGGCATAGAGGTGGCCCCTAAAGGGCCCTCGTCCCCCTGATTGCCATTAGTTTTGGGTCTGGCTCCCAGGTCCTTATGCATACCTGGTTCTCCAATGTTACTCGCCCCAAACATAGATGTGGAGGTGTCACCCATCACCTGGTCACCAAGGGACGTGTTGAGTTTAAATCTAACGGTTGGGGAAGACCTTTGGGGAGAAAGGCTCCTTTTACCATGTGATTGCATATGTGTGTGAAACCCGCCACCATTACCACGTCCTGGTGCTCTTCCCCTTTTGTTGTTCCTGCCTCTGGTTCCTGTATTGCTCGATCTCTGAGATGAAACAGAAGAGACAAAAGAAATATCAGTTTCTGATTGAATAACAGATGATTCCTGATTCGGTCCCTGTCGGGGTCTCCATCTTCTTCTCCCCCCCTCCCCATTCCTCTGCCACCTGTATGCGTACCTTCCCAGAAAGGCCAAATTATCTTTTTGGAATTTGATATCCCTCTTCTGAACCAAGTCCTCATTGTATCTCTTCGCGATAGGCTTACTCATAGCCATTATCTACCTGCTACTTCAAATGAGGGAGCAGTGGGGGGAGTGGGCACCTTTCGCTGTGGGGAATGCGACTTCTGCCCTTGGGTTAGGGAGGGGTCTAGCTTTCCTCTGCCTCGGGGGGCATCCACAGACCCCGCATGTACACCACCTGCCAAACTGAGGGTGTGGTGTACATGGGGGTATGCGTCTGTGGTGCCTTCTACATAGGCAAGACAAAGCGGGCGCTTGCCAGACGCATTCAGGACCATCTATATTATATAGATGCTGGGTTGCTATACACACCCATTGGCAAACATGTCGGATTATGTCATAGTTATGATCCTATGACAGTTGCATTCTTTGTCTTAGCCCACGTCCCCCCCAATCCATGGGGAGGGGACACGGACAAAAGCATCCTTAAAATAGAATCGCGATGGATCTAAACCAGAGAGCCATTGAGCCCCCTGGATTAAATATATGTCTGTCCTACAAGCCCTTCTTGTTGCAATATCCCTAAAACCTAAAGTTCTGATGGGTACCCTAATCGGCAATATATGCCTGTATGGCTGGATGAGGTGACTACCTCTTTATACAAGTTCAGCATCCACCATTTAATTCTATATGGACATGATGGCTGAATGCAATTGATATGCACGGTTCAAGTTTTGAATTGAATATATAATATGTTTCATGTATATGTTGAAGATTTGTACAAGGGTGTCTTATTTTAAGTTTATGTATTACAGTATGTGCTGCTCGCCTCTCTCCTCCCCCTCTTGCCTGCCTCCTCCTCTGGTAGCACATTCGCCGTTGGGTGGCAACTCAGGCGCCCTACACACTGTGGGGATGAGGTCAGCTCAATCCCCACCCCCCAGTGCTGTCTCTCTTGACACGGAAGGACCTGATGTCTATGGAGGCGCCGCCCATCTTTGGGCAGCTCCGTCCGTGGCTTCCATGTCCGGTGAGGGCGCCTGTGCCGGAAGTGACGTTAGGAGGCTGCGCTGGCCTCGTCACTTCTGGCGGGATGGGATAAAAACATGAGGGTGGGGGCGTCCCAGCGTCGGCCCCTGAGCGGCGGTATCGGCGTGGTGTTGCAGGCAGGACGGTGCCTTCTGTCAGGTGGGTAATATGTGAGCCTTGGCCTGCCTCTGTGCCATCGTTCTTGGCTGGGTTGGTTTATCCTGCGCGCGGGACGGGATAAAAACATGAGGGTGAGGGCGTCCCAGCGTCGGCCCCTGAGCGGCGGTATCAGCGTGGTGTTGCAGGCAGGACGGTTCCTTCTGTCAGGTGGGTAATATGTGAGCCTTGGTCTGCCTCTGTGTCGTCATTCTTGGCTGGGTTGGTTTATCCTGCGCCCTGTTCATGGCGCTTTGGATGGACCACAGCCATTGTATGATGACTCTAGGCATGGTGGGTGCCCATATAGGTCATGACATATGCTGCATACTGCGTTACTCTTGGTCCACCCTGCAATGTTTATACGTCCCAAGGGATGGACTACTGACGGTGCAATAACACGCTGCAATAGGATATATGCTGCATTGTAACACACCATGTTAGACATATTATATATACTATATATATCTGTCCTTGGGTAGCTGATCCACCACCCCCCCCACGTCGGACGGGGGTCTGCGGTTGTGACGCCCTGGTCACGTGTCCATCTCTAGTCATTTGGGGACGGCGCTTTACCATTCAACCTCCTCTTGGCTGTCCCGGTCCAGTATCCACCCATGCAGGACAGGTGACTCTGACATCCCTGTCTTTAAGTGCTTTAGGTGTGCGGCGGTGACTGGAAGGGGATTGAGGTGGGCATTATGAAAAAATTCTACTTTTGTGGTGGGCATGTTGATATATTTTCTATCTGATATTGTGAAATATATATGTAATGTGACTAATAGTGATTGTCGTCTACTAGAGTACCAAGCAACCGGGATCACCCTGGATGAAGCAGGAAAGCTGTGAAACGTTGGTGTTGAATTTTTCCCATGCGTACTCATGATGATATGTACAATGTGTATCCTGTATTGTGTCTAAATGGTGGTTTGTTATACCAAATTTTATTATCTACAAAATAAAACAGTGAAACCTAAAAGCAAGTATTCTGATATTGCTCACTACTGGAGTATGTCCTAGAATATCCCTATTTGTGTGTCTTTAGGCTCACTGTGAACCCTGACAGTCTGATTAGACAGTGTCATTTTCTGGTACAGCTTATTAAAAAATGGCTGCAACCAGAGAAGTTAAAGGGCCCACAAATGGTGGAACGAGTGGTGATGGACTGGTACCTGCGGTCGCTGCCAAATGACCTGCAGCGCTGGGTAAGCCATGGAGACCCTGCAACAGTGGACCAGCTGGTAGAGTTGGTCAAAAGATATACCGTGACGGAGGACCTGCTCGGGCCTGCAAAGTGTCGGGAACCCACACCAAAGGCAACTAGGCCAGTCTCAGCACCTGGGAGGGAAGCCCTGCCAGACCCTGGAACCCGCATCCTGACCTCAATTGTGCCAAGCCCTCGGAGGTCAGACCCTGCCACAAGAGGAGGGGACATACAGTGTTGGTGATGCTGGTCCTGGGGACATACCTGGGCGCAGTTCCCACTTCAGGAGAAACCCACGGAGTGTGGAGCTAGCAGGAGAAGCTCTTTCTATGTCCAAAGAGCATCTTGACCTGGCTGCAGGGCAGTTTGAGTGTGTAGTGTGGGTGAATCACTTTTTCTGCCAAGGCTCTGCTGGACTCCGGCAGCATGGTGACGCTGGTACATACCAGGGTGATTGGGAGACTCGGCCTGGTAGGTAAGACTCTACAGGTAGTGTGCATCCATGGGGACACCAGGGAATACCCCCTGGTTCCGATGACTGTTTCCTATGGCTGTACCTCAGTGACACAAGAATTTGGGGTGGTAAAAAGTCTGGTACATGATATCATAGTTGGGTGTGACTGTCCGTTATTTATTGAACTATGGAACCAGGTATAGACGGGGCTTCCAGGACAGCCAAGAGAACTGGGAACACTGAGCCTTCTGGGGCCAAACCTTGAGGGGTCTGGTCCAGAACCACCCACAACACCTACCCCTAATGTGGAGATTCCTGTCGTGGATAATGACATTGCAGAAAATGGGAATGTGATTGATAATGCTAATCTTCCAGGTCTTAAGACCGAGTTGACCTCTGAGGGGGGGAAAATCTCTCCGGTACAGGTCATGGTGGGGGAGACGAAGAGCAACCTTCCCCATTGCAGGCCCTGAGTGAGGAGGATGAAGGGGAAACTTTGTCTGAGCTAAAGCACCCAGACTTAGGGGTGTCCAGGGGTGTGTTTGGTACCACTCAGTTACAGGATTCCACTTTGGTCAATGCTCGAGAGCAGGTGTCAGTTATTAATGGAGACCCACAAGTGCCTGGTGCAGACCAAAGGTTTCCGCACTTAGCATTGAATGGGGACTTGCTTTACAGAGTATCTGAGAGCCGAGGGGAGACTGTAGAGCAGTTGCTGGTCCCCCAGTCGTATTGGAGGATGCTCCTTGATTTAGCTCACAATGATGCACTGGGGGGACATCTGGGGGCTGAAAAAATGGAAGCCAGGATAACCAACCGGTTTTACTGGCCAGGGGTAAAGGCTGAGGTAAAAAGATGCTGTGGGTCCTGCCCCTCTTGCCAGTTAACTGCCGTGGTGACACACTACAGAAACCCCCTGGTACCCCTGCCAATAATTGAGGTGCCGTTCGAAAGGATTGCTATGGATCTGGTGGGGCCCTTAGTAAAATCAGCAAGGGGACACCAATATATATTAGTAGTACTGGATTACGCAACAAGGTATCCTGAAGCGGTCCCTTTAAGGAAAACCTCCTCGAAGGCCATTTCCCGGGAGTTGTTTCAAATGTTCTCATGAACATGGGTTCACTGACGGACCAGGGCACTCCATTTATGTCAATAAAATTAAACAGTCACGCTGAACAAAACAGTGAAAAATTAAATACATAAAATGTATGACCAAAGACCCAAATCAATTAATCAAAATTGTCCGTGATAAAATTCATAAGTCCTGTATGACACTATATATGAAAAAGTGCCTGGAATAAGAAATAGTGAGTGTGCCATTTTGTCGTAGCAGCAGAGAGAAGACACTTCCTGGTGTGAGGCTGAAGAGTGTGTATCCAGTGAGGAGGAGTCATCCACTTATATCTGGCTGAATCTTGCCCTGAAAGAGAGCCCCAGAGGGAAAGAGTGAACCTTCAACACATCCCACAGCGGATTATAGCTGTCTGCCCATATGACATACTAGGAATACTGAGTCACATTGCTCTGGTAAGAGTATCCATTTATTAACCCCACAAGGTGTGCATGTCCCTTGGTGATGGTGAAGCTATAAAGACAGATTCTGGATGATCATCTAAGGAAGATCACTTGTATTCACCTTTAGCAGGGACTGTGGTCACAACTTTTACACATATATTTTTGGACTTTGAGCACTCGCTATTTCTTATTCCAGGCACTTTTTCATATATAGTGTCATGCAGGACTTATGAATTTTATCACTGACAATTTTGATTAATTGATTTGGGTCTTTGGTCATACATTTTATGTATTTAATTTTTCACAGTTTTGTTCAGCGTGACTGTTTAATTTTATTGTCTTGCACTGTCTAGGGAATATCACTTAGAACACAGTTGCTGCTCTATTGGTTTTATAAATTTTTACCCTTAGCGTGATACTAGTCTATTTTTACTTATTTTACTCCATTTATGTCAAAGGAGATGGTGGACTTGTGCAAACTGTTTCAGATCAAGCAGTTGCAGACGTCCATCACCCGCAGACAGATGGCCTCATTGAGAGGTTTAACAAAACCTTAAAGTCAATGTTAAAAAGAGTGGTCCAGAAGGACGGGAAGGATTGGGACATGTTGCTCCCCGCCCTATTATTTGTCATCCGGGAGGTTCCACAGGCATCCACAGGTTTCTCACCGTTCAAACTGGTATACGGGCGAAGCCCCCCGTGGATTGTTGGATCTAGTGAAGGAAACCTGGGAAAGTGAAGCCTCACCACACAAAACTGTTGTAGAACACATATCCCAAATGCAAGAGAGGGTGGTTAGGGTAATGCCATTAGTGAAGGAGCATCTCCAGCAGGCTCAGGAGGCCCAGAGGAGGGTGTACAACCGGTCCTCTAACACTAGACAGTTTCAAGTGGGAGACCGGGAGGCTGTTCTACTGCACAGTCGAGAGCAAATTTTTGGCCAAATGGCAGGGTCCATTTGAAGTAGTGGAAAAAGTGGGTGAGGTAAACTACCGGGTACACCAACCTGGGAAGAGAAAACCATATCAAATTTACCATATCAACTTGTTAAAACCCTGGAGAGACCGAGAACGGGTATCTGCTGTGGTAGTTGTCCATGCAGGGGTGTTAGGAGAAAATCTGTCATTTTTGGACTTCTAGCGCCTATGGGCGCGTTCGCGGGCACGGATGCACGTTCGCGCACACTCCCGTGCGTGTGCACACACTGGAAACGGCGCCAAACGCTGCTGTTTGAACCCTCTGCAGCTGTCAATAAGTTCTGTCCATTCTACAGAGTCTGAGTACCTGTGAGCCCCAGCTCTGTTCCTGTTTCCAGTACCTGTGACCCAACCTGTTTCCTGTTTGACCCGGCTTGACCTGACCTGCTGTTTATGTCCCTGCACCGACCCCGGCTATCCACGACCATCCGATTGTCTGATCCTTGGTACCGCTGCTGCCAGTCTGTTAACAAACTTTGCTTGGACTTGACCACTCTCTTGCCTGACCCCTTTGTACCTCACAGCCAGCCAGTTGCCGACCCAGCCTGTGCAACTAGTCTTCTGACCTGCACGACCATCTGGAGCTTCACACCACCACCAGTGACCATCCAGCCCTTGTGCCATCCCGCACTCTTGGAATCCCTGTCTTCTCTACCAGGGGTCCCTGAATAGGGTGCGCAAGAGCGGTTGTTCCCTGCACACGCCAGACTCCACCACCAGGACCGTGACAAGGGGACTCTGCACGAGTTGACCTGGTGCAAGTTGCTACTACCCTGTCCAAACCACAAACCCAACAGACGAAAGAGTTTCTGCAAAGAAACAGGGAAATGTTTTCAGGGTTGCCTGGTCTCACCAATGTCATCGAGCATGACATTATTACAAAGCCCAATGTCAAGTTCCGGTTAAAGCCATATTGCTTCCCAGAGGCACATAGGAAGGCAGTGTCCGAGGAAGTAAAAAGAATGCTTGAACTGGATGTCATTGAAGAGTCACAGAGTGAGTGGTCGAGTCCAATCGTTTTGGTACCAAAACCCAATGGCACCCTGCGATTTTGCAATGACTTTAGGAAGCTTAACGAAGTTTCAGAATTTGATGCCTATCCGATGCCCCAGGTTGACAAATTAATTGAGAGGTTGGGTCCCGCCCGGTACATCACCACATTGGATCTCACAAAAGGGTACTGGCAGATTCCCCTCACCAAGGAAGCCAGGGAGAAAATGACTTTTTCCACTCCAGAAGGCCACTTCCAATATAAGAGGATGCCATTTGGCTTACACTCTGCCCCAGCCACATTTCAAAGGTCAATGGACAAAACATTATGTCACATCGACGATACACCTCGGTCTACCTGGATGATATTGTCATCTTCCGTACCGATTGGGAGTCCCATCTTCCCCGGGTTCAGGCAGTCATTGACTCTTTGAGGAAAGCAGGTGACCTTCCTCTTTTCTTTGTTGCAATTAATCCGGGTGGAAGACACCCATAGCGCAACCAGGTCTGTTGCCAACCTGAGCCACATTTATCAACATATATATATCCACATGCATGTTATAGCCATATATCATTTATATTAGGACCAATTCATTTTGGCCTTTTGGATCTACACTTTAGCCGGTTATGCTGTTTGTGTGGCTCAGGAGCTGCGATATGTAACCAGGGAGATTTTCATGTCTCCTGCTGTCCCCCCTGCCCCTTAGGAATGGGTGGGGCCACCTGCATATTGGTGCCATGTGTCTACACCCTCCACTTGACTTCCGCGGCAGCGGCGTCATGGCGTTTGGGTGTAGTGGGTCAACATGGATTGTTGGGTGTCCGCATTGCTTATGCGCACCCCCAATCTGCATTTGGCATCTCCAGCACCAGCATGCCTTGCCATCCTTTCATGGCATTGGGGGCAAGGCCCGCCGGACCCCGCTGGGGACACGATTTGGAGGGCTGACATGGCTGGGATTCCCCTTTCCACTGATTTCATCACACATGCGGAAGCACATCATGTCATGGCCAATTTTCCTTTCACAGGTACACATACCCTGCACACCATAATTCATTGCTAGTACACTTTATTTTTATCATCTTTTGTTAATTTAATTTTCACACATATTCACTATTGCCCCTTTTGTTTCCAGGGATCATCTCCATAGACATTAATATGTATTGTTTCACCCCCTTCACATTCACTTTCTGGTTTCCATGTCCATTGAAATATTTGACCAGGGTGGTTCATATATGCAACTATATATACAATCTTATATACTTTTCAACCTTACCATCCCATATGTCATTGATTACCATTCCCTGAACAGGTGGCCAGCACCGCCCTCATTATGGTGTGATTGGCTCCCTCCAAGGGAAGATTCCCTATATATTCACACAAGACATCACAGCCTGTCTTCCACACACAGCTCATTCCTGTGATTGATGCATGCTGTTTCATACTGCTAAGAGCCGGTTCACACTGAGGCGACTTGTCAGGCGACTCAAGTCGCCTGACAAGTCGTCCCCATGCAGTGCAATGGAACCATTCTAATAGGAGCGACTCAGGTCGCTCCGACTTAGAAAAAGGTTCCTGCACTATTTTTGGGGCGACCTCAACGCGACTTGCATTGACTTCTATGTAAAGAAGTCTCCTTGCAAGCCACGCTGAGGTCGCCTCGAGCGGGGCGACTTGCTTTGCCCTGCAAGTCACGCCGCTCCAGTGTGAAACGGCTTTTACAGGTAACTTTTGCTGACATATTGGTGAAATTGGACGCTCTAGTAGCGTTCCTGTTTGCTCCATATTGCAATACCCTTTGCACATGTATACTCTGCTACCACAACAATCATTATCATTACTTTTTATATGTTTTTGCTACAGCTGACATCTATTTGGAAAGGGTTTAACTTCCAGGGTCACATCATCCCAACCACCTCTCCCCCTTCCATTCCTCTCACACATACCTATTGGTTTCCATGTTCATCTCATTTTTTGGACCAGGTCGGTACATATATGTAACTATATGTCTTCAATGTTTACTCTGCAATCATTACTACTACATATATTTATGTTACAGCTGACACCTATTTGGACAAGGTGGAACTTCTAGGTTCACACAACCCCACCTATGCCATGCCTGTCCTCCGGTTGTCCCCTGGTGTTGGTTCTGGTTGGCTTCCTCCCCTCAGCTCCCGTGCCACACATCCATTGCTAACGCCTGTTGGGATCTCAGCAAATTGGCACATTGCTTTGCCTGATGGTGAGTATGGGGCCTTCTACTCCTAGACCCCTCTGACCATTCACCATAACAACCTTCATTGTGTTATACATTCTTTTCTTATTTATTATAGATGCATCACACACACGCATCCACCCCTGAGGAAGCGAGCCATGTCTTGCAAAACGCGTCGGGTCATGCTATCCATGTATGTAAGATCATTTATAAGTGGCAAATGGTGCTCGCCTCATATAAAGTCCCAGGGCGCTTTTCTGTGTATTTCTTTGAGGAAAGCAGAGTTTACAATAAATTCCGAGAAGTGTGCAGTTGGAGGCCAAGTACCTAGGATACATTGTGGGTAGGGGGCTAGTGAAACCTCAGTTGAATAAGGTAGAACCTATACAGAATTGGCCCCGCCCCTAACCAAAAAGCAAGTCAGAGCATTCCTGGGAATAGTTGGCTACTACCGAAGGTTCGTCCCCAACTTTGCCACCATCGCTGCACCACTGACGGACTTAAAAAAAGGCAGAAAGTCAGTTGTGATAAAATGGAATACGGATGCTGAAGAAGCCTTTCAGAGGCTTAAGGTGGCATTGTGCCAGCATCCAGTGATTGTGGCTCCTGACTTTTCTAAAGAGTTTGTGGTGCAGACAGATGCCTCAAGTGAGGGCTTAGGAGCAGTGTTGTCTCAACTGGTCAATGGGGAAGAGCATCCCGTAGTTTTTCTCAGTAGGAAACTGACGGCGGTGGAGAGAAACTACATTGTGGTGGAGCGGGAGTGTCTCGCCATCAAGTGGGCTCTGGACTCCCTGCAATATTTTCTCCTAGGTAAGAGGTTTCGCCTAGTCTCAGACCATGCCCCATTGACCTGTATGAGACAAAACAAGTAGACCAATGCCAGGGTGACAAGAGGGTTCCTTTCCCTTCAGGAATTCAATTTTGTGGTAGAGCACAGACCCGGGAGACGGCCGATGCCCTCTCCCGGGTACATTGATTGCATGGTGTTGAATGGTGCCACCAACACCTCCACATTGAGGCAGAGGGGGGATATGTACAGGATGCCAAGGTTGGGTCCTGGATGGGTGCTATATAGCACCAATATTTGGTTTGTCGTCCCTTTAAGGGAAGTGTGGACTGAAGAGAAGACTGATTTGCAGTTCTCTCTGTGTTGGTAGAGAGCTGTTTGGGACCCGGGATTTCGGAGGCCCAGGAGTGATATTCGTGTGGAAAATGAACCTCCACCCCTGACTACAGGGACTCCAGCAAACACAGGGTTAAGAGTCTCCAGGAAGCAGCTCTTAAGGCTAGGAAGTAATGTTAGAGGTGGTGAGGAGGAGCTTCAGGTGTGAAGGGAATTTCCCTGCTGTTTGGTTTATAACCACGATATATCGTGGGTAGGTCCTGGGTTGGAACCGTAGGACATGTATAGGGGGGAGACGGAGTTACACCTCCACAACCACCGTGGTAAGTTGTGGTACGTTAGTTACATGGGCCCTCTCCCGTAGCCGGCAGAGGGCCCAGACACGAGATGGTGTTTTAACTTAAGGACTTCCCT
>BLSH010302413.1:2108048-2124019 GCA_018402905.1 Glandirana rugosa | reverse complement strand
ATCGACTTCAAACATTGGTATATCCCTCCCACTCCTCCCCTTTTTCTTCCTTCTCAACTCTTCTTCCCTTATAATTCACTCCTTTCTTCTTCCCCTTTCTCCTTTATCCTCTCTCTATTCCCATTTCCATCCTCAGACCTACTCATTTTGGATCTCATATATATCTGATATCCAACAATCCGTTATATTAGACCTACTCCTACTCAACTCGCCCACTACATCTGGGCGGTCCCAAGGGTATAAAATTCATCCAGACTCCTACCTTTACCCTTATCTCTCTCCTATTTCCTCTTTCCCCTTCTTCTTTCCTCACTTAATATTCCCTTCTTCTCAACTCTTCCTTCTTTTTCCCCTCCTCACCCTCCCTATATGGTTACAAACTTCAGCTAGCATATCCTAGCTGTTTGGCAAGTGGATGCAGGTTCAACACATCTACCCTTCATCTCTAAGTCCTAGCGGACTTACCTTAACCATCCCCTTCTCATCCCCCCTTTTAGCGGCTTTCTTACACCCTAAGCGGGTACCCGCTCGCGCCTGCCCTTGCCCGGGTCACAATATGATCCCACTGGGGTGGCAGGTCAGGGGCGGGACGCAGTGGGACCCCCTGGGTATATCCTCGCAGGGATGCCAGGACCCATGTTAACAACCCTCTCATGTTTCATAAGCCTTTTTCCTTCATTTATACATAGAAAGTAGATATGATCTTGGCAAAAGAAACATCTCGACGCAAACTGTTTTATACTCCATTCTCTCTTTTAGACCCAAATATGTAAGTTTGAACCTGCAAGCTCAACTTCCTCTAGTTAAACTGTTTTCTCAGCATTGTGACTGTAATTCTTAATTGTAATATGATGATATGTCCTTCATATTGGCATTTATTACTGTATGTACAAATTCACAATTTGAAAATTAATAAAAATACTTCTAAAAAAAAAAAAAAATGTAAAAAATTTGAATTTCTTCATCAATTTAGGCCAATATGCATTCTGCAACATATTTTTGGTGAAAAAAAATCCCAATAAACGTATATTGATTGGTTTGCACAAACGTTATAGCGTCTAAAACCTATGGAATAGATTTATGGAATTTTTATTTTTTTTACTAGTAATGGCTGCGATCATTGATTTTTAGCAGGACTGCAACATTGCGTCGGACAAATCTCACACTAAGAGACACTTTTTGGAGACCAGTGATAATAATGCAGTGATCAGTGCTAAAAAAATGCACTGTCACTGTACTAATGAAACTGGTAAAGAAGGGGTTAACATCAGGGGGCGAGCAAAGAGTTAAATGTGTTCCTAAAGAGTGCTTTCTAACTGTGGGGGGGGGGGGGTACTTTGACTGGAGGAAAACAGAGGTTTGTGTTCCTGCTTAGCAGAAACACACTGCCTTGGGAAGGATCGGCAGGTCCCAGTGGACATCGGTTCCACCAGACCTGCTGGTTGGCTCCGTCTGACAGACAGGCTGACCCTCCACCCCTTTAACCTAAGCAATGCTGCAGTCTGCTTGTCTTCAGCAAACTGTTTGCAGGCTTTCTTGTGCATCATCTTTAGAAGAGGCTTCCTTCTGGGACAACAGCCATGCAGACCAATTTGATGAAGTGTGTTGCGTATGGTCTGAGCACTGACAGGCTGACCCCCCCACCCCTTCAACCTCTGCAGCAATGCTGGCAGCACGCATACATCTATTTCCCAAAGACAACCTCTGGATATGACGCTGAGCACGTGCACTCATCTTCTTTGGTCGACCATGGCGAGGCCTGTTCTGAGTGGAACCTGTCCTGTTAAACCGCTGTATGGTCTTGGCCACCTTGCTGCAGCTCAATTTCAGGTTCTTGGCAATCTTCTTATAGCCTGGGCCAGCCTTTCTCAACCTTTTCAGCCAGAACGGGGAACCGCCGATGTAAACATGTCGGTTCCCCGTTCTGGCTCTCTGTGACCAGATTGTGGGTCTTCGGCGGACACCGAGTCCACCCGAACCACAGGCACGCTCACGTGGCATGCGGCGGCACGCACTGCCAGTACGCCCAGCATGAGCAAAAGGGGAGGACGTCTATTGATGGCCTCCCGGGCAAAGCAGATCCACACTGTAGCCGTCAAACGGCTATAGCACGGATCTGAAGTGGTTAAAATTAACAAAATTTCATACAAATAACTGAGTGCCACAAAATTATACTTGGTTCCATAATTTCTAAAAGGGGCGGTATTGGGAGGTGGTCGGAACTAAGGGACAGTGCTTGGAGGTGGGTAGGGGGCAGAGGCAAGGGGTGACTTGGAAGGGAGGAGTACTCGTTTTGTCAGAGCTTTTATACATATATATACCTGTTTGTGTGTGTGTGTATGTGTATATATATATATATATATATATATATACAGTATCTCACAAAAGTGAGTACACCCCTCACATTTTTGTAAATAATTTATTATATCTTTTTATGTGACAACACTGAAGAAATGACACTTTGCTACAATGTAAAGTAGTGAGTGTACAGCTTGTATAACAGTGTAAATTTGCTGTCCCCTCAAAATTACTCAACTGCCGGTCAGGCGGACCTGATGGGAAGGTCCATGAATTGACGTATATCAGCGTGGCGTCCATCTACCTCAATTGGGAGTGATCCCCTCTGGTCATATGCTGCTATCCAGAAGCGCCCTTCATCTCCTTATCGAAGGTCCATGCATCCCTATGCACAGGTGGATGTAAACAGACTCTATTTAACCACTCCCCTTTAAACCACGCCCAATACTTAGCATAATTTAAACCACGCCCATTATAGCAGTGGGCTAATTATATGCATGTCTTTCTAGTACGTTTTCTTCAGTGTCGGCCTGTGGATTAGGGGAGCATGGGCACCGCCCCCCCCATCCATGTGTCCAGCCCCCTGATCTACATACAGGGACGCCGGTTGCATGGATTTCAATGGGGGGGTGTATTTTTGAAGCATGTGATTTGAGCCAGCTGTAATAGGCTTTAAAAAAGGTGGCCTCTGGGCGCGCAAAGCCCACCCAGTTGTGTGATGATAATAAATGAATATTCGTTATTGCCACACTGATCCTCCTCCTGGCCAATCAGGAAGCAGGTCTGAGACCTGTCACCCGTTTGGCTGAGGGTAGACGAGATGCATGGTGGAAGCCGCCGTGATCTAAGAGGACACAGGAGCCGCTGCCTGAGCCACAGCTTGCCGCCCGTCACACGTTGCCTGACCCGCAACCCGTCGCCCACCGCTAAGATGGGGTAAGTGCTGAGAAGAGAGCGAGCGAGTGGGGGGGTGCTGGTTAAGTCCCGCTGGCCGCCGGCAAGGTGGTGTGGGGGGGCTGTGCTGGTTATGTGGCACTGGTCTCCAGGGGGGGGGTTGATTGCCCCCCCCTTCCCCCCAAAAAAAACCCACCAGCTGCCACTGGTTAACTTATTATTTTTTTTTGGCTTTGAGGAATCGTGTATTTCCTCTGACTCTGGCCCAGACCTCTTTTCTTTGCTTTTTTCTTTTTCCTTTCCTTTTCTTCTCTTGTTCTTTTTCTTATATTTTACATTTCTTTTGCTGTGTGCTTGACTACCCAGGAGTATGATGGTTTAGCGCTCTACATGTTTAGCTTACCGATATTCGGATGCTCTCTATTGTGTATGTATCCATCTTGTAGGTGCATCAGGAGAAAGAACATTGACCCGCGCATAAATTGTTGTTGACTATTATTTTGAGATTGTTATGGCGGGTAATATTATTCCATGCATCTCATTTGTTTTGCTTATTTGTTCCTCTGACTGCGGTACTTTTGCGCGAATGCTTGTTCTATTATTTGTAAAACCTTCCAATAAATATTTTGAAAGTAGAAGATCCAGAGACTCGTCGTCTGACACACACTTCACTGAAGCCAGGACTCACATCTCCAGCATAGCTAGATGCCATGGTGGGAAGGCAACTGTTGGAAAAACTCCAGGCTGGACACCGGTGATTGTAGGAAAACAAGTAGATTCGCTTTATTACATGCGCATGGAGGAAACACAGTACAGGTAGCTTGGAGGAACACAGTTAACCCCTTAGAGCGCCACCTACAGGTTAACCCCTTCCCTGCCAGTGACATTTATACAGTAATCAATGCATTTTCATAGCACTGATCACTGTATAAATGCCAATGGTCCCAAAAAAGTGTCAAAATGGCCGACATGTCCATTGCAATATCGCAGTCCCGATAAAAATCGCAAATCGCCGGCATTACTATTAAAATATAAAAAAAAATAAAGACCCCATAAATTAATTCTCATCATTCGTAAAAGAGGCAACTTTTGCGCGAATCAATCAATAAACGCAGATTGCGGGGTTTTTTTACCAAAAATATGAGGAAGAATATAAATTGGCCAAAACTGATGAAAAAAAAATGTTCTTTATGTATTTTTTTTTTTGGACATAATATAGCAAAAAGTAAGAAATATTGTTTTTTTTTTTTGCAAAATTTTCACTCTTCTTTTGTTTATAGCAGTGATCAGAAATGACGCAGAGGGGATCAAATACCACCAAAAGAAAGCTCTATTTGTGGGACAAAAAGGATGCAAATTTTGTTTGTGTACAACGTCGCACAACCGCTCAATTGTCAGTTAAAGTGACGCAGTGCAGAATCGCAAGTATTCTGGTCCTAAACTGGGAAATCTTTCCAGGCCTGAAGTGGTTAAATCACTAAATCTTATGATACAAAAAGTTGAGATCTGGAAAATTATCCATTTACAGTGGAGCCTAATTATGCTGGTCTCTAACACAAGTCCAATAATCCTTCAATTATTAGTTTAGTATTTAAAAAATAATAATAAAAGGGTCAGGTGGCGCCCGCGGGCTTCGAACCCCAAAGGGTTGTTACAGCAAGTAATTTTGTGTTGAGTTGAGAAGTAACCGCTGAGCTATTTGCTGACCCGGAAGTTTCCTGTGCTCAGAGACATTACAATGTATGACGTGTGCAGGCAGAGCTTTGCTGGATGCAAGCCAAGTGTTCTCCGAGTGAATTGCTTTTCAGATATTTGCCTAAGGCTCTATTTACACCCGCTGCATGACAATGCATTTCCAGTAGAAATGCCATTCTTTTTATAGGGCTGCTTCCTTTCTCTGCATAATAGTTTGGTGTGAAAAGGGTCAGGGAAACTACTTACATATATTGCAAAAGCTTTACCCACTTCAGCCCCAGAAGGATTTCCCCCTTTATGACCAGAGTACTTTTTGCGATTCTGCACTGTGTCCCTTTAACTGACAATTGCGCGGTCGTGGGACGTTGTACCCAAACTAAATTGACGTCCTTTTTCCCCACAAATAGAGCTTTCTTTTGGTGGTATTTGATCACCTCTGCGTAAATTCTGATCGCCGCTATAAACAAAAAAGAGCAACAATTTTGAAAAAAAACCCCAATATTTTTTACTTTTTTTGCTAAAATCCAAATACAAAAAAAATATAAAAAACAAATGTATTCATCAGTTTTGGCCGATATATATTATTCTGCATATTTGGGGTAAAAAAAAAACGCAATATGCGTATATTGATTGATTTGCGCAAAAATTGCCGCATTTACAATCCATGAGAATTAATTTCTGGCCTTTTAATATATATATATATTTTTTTTTTACTAGTAATGGCAGCGATCTGTGATTTTTAGCGGTACTGCGATATTGCGGCGGACATGTCGGATATTTTTGACACTTTTTTGGAACCATTGACATTTATACAGCGATCAGATCTAAAAAAAAAAACACTGATTACTGTCAATGTCACTGGCAGGGAAGGGGTTAACCTGCAGGGGCAATGAAGGCGTTGGCTGTGTTCCCTGTGTGTTCTAACTGTGTGGGGGCTGGGCTGCCAGCGGCATAACAGATCTAACTGATCCCGAACACAGGGATCAGTAGATCTGTCATGCCACCTTTCAGAACGGGGAACCGCCGTGTTTACATCGCCGGTTCCCCGTTCTTCCTCTGTAACAGGCGACCACGGGTCACTGGCGGACATTGAGTCTGCCCGACCCGCGGGCACACTCACAGAGCATGCAGCAAGCGTGCGCGCTCACCCGCAAATCGCGCATGCGCAGATTGCCATTTTTAAACGGCAATTCGGGATAACGAGCCGCAGTACCACAGTAAATGTACGCGATGTGGTCGGGAAGTGGTTAAAAAAAGACTTTTTTTAAATTAAAAAATATACTGCAGCTGAATTTTAAAAATCACGTACTTACTAGTTCATGCAGTCAAGCATTGTTTTCCCGCAGCGATCCCTTTTACTGCTGCGGTCCTCAGCTCTGCCATCTTAGATTTGGAAACTGGCTGTGACTTCCTGATGAATCACAGCTGACTCCCCACTGCACAAGAACATGTGTTGCATGGAGACTGGGGCTGCAGCTTCCTGGGGCAAGTGACATGTCCCAGGAGGCTGCAGCAGGGAGGGGGGCATGGGGAGGGACCTCATCCTTGCCTAGGCAGAGGTCGAGCAAGTAGGAGCAAGTACTTAACCTCTTCAGCTCCGGGAAGGTTTACCCCCCTTCATGACCAGGCCCAATACGGCACTGTGTTACTTTAACTGACGATTGCACGGTTGTGCAACACTGTACGCAAACAAAATGTATGTTCTTTTTTTCCCACAAATAGAGCTTTCTTTTGGTGGTATTTGATCACCTCTGCAGTTTTTATTTTTTGCGCTAGAAACAAAAAAAGAGCGACAATTTTGAAAAAAGTAAACATTTTTTACTTTCTGCTATAAAACATATCCAATAAAAATGTAGAAAAATCTAATTCCTTCATTAATTTAGGCTAATTTGTATTCTGCTACATATTTTTGGTGGAAAAAAATCCCAATAAGCGTATATTGATTGGTTTGCACAAAAGTTATAGCGCCTATACACTATGGAATAGATTTATGGAATTTTTATTTTTTTTACTGGTAATGGCGGCGATCATCGATTTTTAGCAGGACTGCAACATTGCGTCGGACAAATCTGACACTAAGGGACACTTTTTGGGGACCAGTGACACCAATACAGTGATCAGTGCTAAAAAAAATGCACTGTCACTGTACTAATGACACTGGTAAAGAAGGGGTTAACATAAGGGGGGTGCTTTGACTGGGGGAATACAGAGGTTTGTGTTCCTGCTTAGCAGAAACACAAGATCTCCATCTTCCTCTCTGACAGAATGGCGATCTGCCTTGTACCACCATTCTGTCTGCCTTGGGAAAGATCGGCGGGTCCCGGCGGACATCGGGTCCACCAGACCTGCTGATTGGCTCCCGCTGACAGACAGACAGGCTGACCCCCCCACCCCTTCAACCTCTGCAGCATTGCTGCAGTCTGCTTGTCTTCAGCAAACTGTTTGCGGGCTTTCTTGTGCATCATCTTTAGAAGAGGCTTCATTCTGGGACGACAGCCATGCAGACCAATTTGATGCAGTGTGCGGCGTATGGTCTGAGCACTGACAGGCTGACCCCCCCACCCCTTCAACCTCTGCAGCAATGCTGGCAGCACTCATACGTCTATTTCCCAAAGACAACCTCTGGATATGACGCTGAGCTGAGTGGAACGTGTCCTGATAAACCGCTGTATGGTCTTGGCCACCGTGCTGCAGCTCAGTTTCAGGGTCTTGGCAATTTCCTTATAGCCTAGGCCTAGGCCTAGATTCTTTGCCATGAGGTGCCATGTTGAACTTCCAGTGACCAGTATGAGAGAGTGAGAGCGATAACACCAAATTTAACACACCTGCTCCCCATTCACACCTGAGACCTTGTAACACTTACGAGCCACATGACACCAGGGAGGGAAAATGGCTAATTGGGCCCAATTTGGACATTTTCACTTAAGGGTGTACTCACTTTTGTTGCCAGCGCTTTAGACATTAATGACTGTGTGTTGAGTTATTTTGAGGGGACAGCAAATTTACAGTTATGCAAGCTGTACACTCGCTACTTTACATTGTAGCAAAGTGTCATTTCTTCAGTGTTGTCACATGAAAAGTTATAATAAAATATTTACAAAAATGTGAGGGGTGTACTCACTTTTGTGCTGGCTGCTGGTGGACCTATTGTTACTGGGGGGATCTATAGTTGTGGGAGGTCAATTGTTGCTGGGAAGGTCTATTGTTGCTGATGGGGAATCTATTGATACTGGGGGGTCTCATATTATTGGGGGGGGTTAATTATTGCGGAGTGGGATCTACTGTTCATTTGGTGGGTCTGTTGCTGCTGGCTGCTGGGAGATCTATTGTTATGGGGGGGTCTGCTGTTGCTGGGGGATTTATTGTTGCTAGGGGGATCTGTTGTTGCTGGGGGTCTATTATTGCTTTATTGCTGGTGGGGGTTATTGTTGCTTGGGGATATATTGTTTCTGGCAGTGTCTATTTTTGCTTGGGGGGGGGGTCTGTTGCTGCTGGCTGCAGGATATCTATTCTATTTTATTGCTTTTCTTTAAAATTTAATACATTTCATAGAAATAACTGAGTGCCACAAAATTATACTTGGTTCTATATTTTCTAAATGTGGCGGTTCTGGGAGGTGCTTGGAGGTAGGTGGGGGCAGAGGCAAGGGGTGACCTGGAAGGGAGGAGTATTCGATTTGTCAGAGCTTTTATACATATGTGTATATATACAGGACTCAAAATGTCATGTCCTGAGCCACTAGCCAGGCCTTAAGAATTACTCAGCACCAGTTGCCCCACCCAACCCTACCCTGCCCCGCCCCTAAGTCCACTCCTAAACATGGCCTCAGTGGCCATCAGTGCAGTCTTAGTACCCATCAGTTCAGCATATTAGTACTGCCTTATCAGTGGCCATCAGTACAGCCTCATCAATGCCTATAAGTACAGCATATCAGTGCAGCCTCATTAGTGCCCATCAGTGCAGTTTATCAGTACCCATCATTGCCACCTCATCAGTGGCCATCAGTGCACCCCACTAGTGCCCATCAGTGCAGCATATCAGTGCTGCCTTATCAGTGCAGCCTTGTCAGTGCCTATCAGTGCAGCCTATCAGTGCCCATAAGTGCAGCGTAGCAGTGACCATAAGTGCAGCATAGCATTGCCCATCAGTGCAGCCTTATCAGTGCCCATCAGTGCAGCCTATCAGTGCCCATAAATGCAGCCTAATATTGCAAATCAGTGCAGCCTATCAGTGCCCATCAGTGCACCCTATCATTGCCCATCAGTGCACCCTATCATTGCCCATAAGTGCAGCATAGCATTGCCCATAAGTGCAGCATAGCATTGCCCATCAATGCAGCAAATCATTGCCCATCAGCACAGCCTATAAGTGCCCATAAGTGCAGCCTATCAGTGTAGCCTTATCAGTGCCCATCAGTGCAGCCTAATATTGCAAATCAGTGCAGCCTATCAGTGCCCATCAGTGCAGCATATCAGTGCCCATCAGGGCAGCCTAAATGTCCCCTCCGGTGCAGCCTATCAGTGCCCACCAGTGCAGCCTATCAGTGCCCACCAGTGCAGCCTATCAGTGCCCACCAGTGCAGCCTATCAGTGCCCACCAGTACAGCCTATCAATGCCCATCAGTGCAGCATAACAGTGCCCATCAGTGCAGCATAGCATTGCCCATCAGTGCAGCATATCATTTCCCATCAGTGCAGCCTATCATTGCCCATAAGTGCAGCCTATCATTGCCCATCAGGGCAGCCTTATCAGTGCCCATCGGTGCAGCCTATCATTGCCCATCAATGCAACCTAATATTGCAAATCAGTGCAACCTTTCCGTGCCCATCAGTGCAGCCTATCATTGTCCATCAGTGCAGCCTATCATTGTCCATCAGTGCAGCCTATCATTGTCCATCAGTACAGCCTATCTTTGCCCATCAGTGCAGCATATCAGTGCCCATGAGTGCTGCATAGCATTGCCCATCAGTGCAGCATATCATTGCCCATCAGCACAGCCTATAAGTGCCCATAAGTGAAGCCTATCATTGCCCATCAGTGCACCTTTATCAGTGCCCCTCAATGCAGCCTATCATTGTCCATTAGTGCAGCATATCATTGCCCATAAGTGCAGCACGGAGGAATCAGAAGGATTGGGAGGAAACTGTCAGGAGTATCAGGCGGCCGGCCCAGATAACACAGAGCGGGGATCTCCCGGTGAGACACAGCTTCTATATGAATAGCCGGTGTTGTGCTGTCAAACGAAGTTCCGCCTCTTGGACCAGCTACTCTAATAGACAGCACACTAGTCCAATGCCAATCCAGGAGGCAGGACTTCGCTTAAAAGCGCAACACTGGCTATTCATATAGTCGGTGTTGCATCTCCCAGGGATGCCACAGCACTCAGGCTGTGTCTTACTCCCCGGGAACAGGAGACCTCTGCTCTGGACACTAGTCCATTTATACCTCCCTCAGCCCCCTGCTGGTCACCTGTCATATTTACCAGGGATTGGCTGGAGAGATGGCTGGGGAGGTGAGGTCATGATTCTTCTACCCATTATGTCCCAGAGTCCTCTGGGAGACAGGGGGGAGTAATTGAGCCCATACCACCAACAGAGCCCAGAGCAAACCTAACTCATACCTCCCAAATTGTTGAGATTCGGATGAGGGACACCTATTAGCAGAAGAATATAAACATGGGGCACACCTCCTGCCACACCACCTTAAAGGAGAATTCTACAAAAAAAATTGTTAGTTAAACCGACAAGTGCTTTTTTTACCGTTACTATTCCTTTATACTGGCTTTTAAAATGTACATGCAGCAACTTAGAAATTAGATGAAATGTTTACAATTGTGAAACCTTGTTTGAAAGATATATAATGCATTTTATATACAACTTGATAGATAAGACCAAAATATGGGACAAATGAGTAGAAAAGTGGGACAGAGGGACTTTCTTCCAAATCAGGGACAGTTGGGAGCTATGCCTAACTAATCAAACAATGCTTTCCTTGATTACAGGTGGGCCAAAAAACAGCAAACAGTAGCACTATGAGATGCCAATTACAACATAGTCCTTTTTAATGAATTCTGCTGAATGAACAACTTGGATACAACCTGCCTGCCAGATTATAGCCGCTAGCAATAATCCCTATCTTCTCCCGGAGGGGACTGCTCCCCCCCACCCGCACAGAACACAATGTTTTGGCAGGAGGGATTCCCGTCAGCACTGTGAGTGTTGATGGGGGAATCGCGCATATTTCTTTCCTGCAACCCGAGGGCACCATCTATGGCTTGCCATAGACAGTCCGATTCTTGGACGATTCAGCAAGAACCAACTAAGATTCGAACCATGTGTGGGCAGGCTGAATGTACCAAGTTGGTCGATCAATCAACGGTTATTATTATGATTGTGACTGCTATAGCAATAATCACTGTCTTCTCCTTGCGGGGGTGGTTGCAGGAAAGATATTTGCACTTCTATGGCCTACCTTAGAACAGGGATCTCCAAATTTTTTGAGCAAAGGACCAGTTTACTGTCCTTCAGGCATCCGGCCCTTGGGCCCCTACTCTAGAGGGTTGTTTAGACTGAACAATAAGTGTATTGACACGTAAACGTGTTTACACATGAATTCAGAGAGGAGTAATCATCTGAGCAAGATAGAATTGTCTGCAAAGCCTCAACAACTTCACCATTTTTATGATTAGGGTCAACACACTGGTCATTCAAGTTGCTTTATATGTTTGTATGTTTATGTTTAAGTAAATAATACCAAATACACGCACTGGGCGGAGTTTCAAGGGGTATTGTTTTCAATAGATAAAATAGCAAATCAGGTAAAGAGAAGGGATTTGTAAACTAAAACCTCCACAAAGTGTATATGTGTTGTAATATAGATACAATTGATAAAGATTATAAACTTAATACAATTATAAAGTGCAGACCCTAGTGCAGAAATAAAGTGCATAAATATTAAATAGTCCAATATACAGTAGTCCAATCTTCAGCCAAGCCTAAATGAAGATACAGAAATTCATGCACAGTGATGTTCAGTTTCAGCCAAAAATATCAAAAATATAGTGCAAAAATAGGTGCAAAAATTAAAGTGCATAAATATTAAGGTGCATAAAAAATTAACAGTCCAATAAGCAGTAATCCAATCTTCAGCCATGACCCAAATGAAGATACAGAAATTAATGCACAGTAATGTTCAGCTTCTACATGCGGGGGATGCCGATTGTGGTCCATCTTCGTTGCACCCACCAACGGCGCAGCGGTTGCTATCTTACATCCAGGATGAAGGAGATCACATCTTACCACCTGAAGCGCAAATTAATTCTGTTAATGGGAATCAATTTTATCTGGTGAGTAGGATGTGCCACTGGGTGCCTGGTGAAGGAGTAGTTTCACAGACTATGAATGGATAAAGTTTTTTCATGTGTATTATTGATCAGTTTACCAACCACATGTATAACTTTTGGTTGAAAAAAATCAACACCATAAAATCACAACCATAGAACATGAAATGGGTGAAGTGACAATCTTAATATAGTTGAGCGAACACCTGGATGTTCGGGTTCGGTGGGTTCCGCCGAACTTCGGGAATAAGTCCGGGTTCGGTACCGAACTTCAGCCGAACTTTACCCCGAACCCCATTGAAGTCAATGGGGACCCGAACTTTTCGGCACAAAAATCACTGTAAAAAAGTCCTGGAAAGTGCTAGAGGGCTGCAAAAGGTAAAATTATTTTAGAACAATAATCTGTCCCTTTCAGCAATAGCAGGAACCTGACCCTATAGGAGTAGGCGATGATTTTAGAACAATAATCTGTCCCTTACAGCAACAGCAGGAACCTGACCCTATAGAACTAGGAGATGATTTTAGAACAATAATCTGTCCCTCTAAGCAGTAGACTCTACCTAGTCCAGTCAGATCGTTCTGTAATGCAGGATGAGATGTTATTAGATCTGCAATCTGTCCCTAAAAGCAGTAGTAGTAATCTCTACCTAGTCCACAATCAGATCGTTCTGTAATGCAGGATGAGATGTTATTATATCTGCAATCTGTCCCTCCCAGCGCCGGCAGCATCCTCACCCAGAGAGCATGTGACATGCAGCACTAAGTGACTCCAGCTTATAAAGAGGCTGGGTCACATGATGCACTGGCCAATCACAGCCATGCCATTAGTAGGCATGGCTGTGATGGCTTCTAAGGGCAAACCAGTGAAACGCTTGTTGATTGGCTGCCCTGCAGCTTTTCAACATGCGTGATCAAATACCCGAACCCAGAACTCGAACCGGAACTTTTTTTTCAAATGTCCGGGCTCGGGTCCCGGTCGCGGACACCCCAAAGTTCGGTACGGACCCGAACTTTACAGTTCGGGTTCGCTCAACTCTAAATCTTAAGGTTCTTATATCCACCAAAGAAATTTCACAAGCCATTTCAACACTACCCTAATGGCAAAGTCCATGGACCGGCCAGCTTCTCAGCCGAATACTATAAACTTTTTGATAAAATTCTAGTTCCACATATCTGCCAAGTATTCAACGCCGCTGTGTCATCTGGCGAATTTCCAATTGAAATGCTATCTAACATTGTAACCTTACTAAAACCAGGGAAGGAGCTGGTTACCTCTTCAAATTTCTGCCCTATTTCCCTGTTAAATATGGATCTCAAATTATATGCGAAACTAATAGCTCAAAAACTAGCCCCTATCATGCCCTACCTTATACACCCCGACCAGGTGGGCCTCACCCTGGGAAGGCAAGCCCCTGATGCCACATGGAAAATTACAAACCTACTACATTACACAGAGACCAAAAACATCCCGGCCCTATTTGTTAAGTTGGACGCTGAAAAAGCATTCAACAGGATCCACTGGCTTCCAAGGTAACATTGTGCCAGCCATCTTAGTCCTTTACTCCAATCCTACTGCCAGAGTCTTCTCAGATCCATTTGCCCTCTCCAATGGCATTAGGCAAGGTTGTCCCCTTTCCCCCTTAATCTTCACGTTAATGATGGAACCACTAGCCCAAAAGATCCGCACATCCAACAGCATTACGGGAGTCAAGATTAAAGACCAAGAATTTAAAATTACATTATTTGCAGATGACATAATCCTCACCTTAACGGAACCGGCTCAATCAATGACCAAAATATGCGAGGTACTGAATACTTTTAACTCCTGTTCTTTTTACAAAGTTAACAATGCTAAATATAATGTTTTGGGAGTGAAAATAACAGACCCTATTAAGTCATTCCTCAAAACGAATTTCCCCTTTCAATGGGTGTCCACTTTGATGCCATACCTGGGCATCTCATTAACATCCCCAACTTCTTACCTCTATTCATGCAATTACTTCCCATTCCTCCATACATGGAAACAAGACCCCCAACAGATAAGTAAACATCCCCTCACATGGGCTGACAAAGCTGCAGCTTTCAAAATGATCACACTCCCAAAGCTTTTATATTTATACAGGGTTCTCCCAATAATGATTCCTGATTCGTTCTTTAACCACTTGCCGACCGCCAACCGCAGGTTGACGGCGGCAAGTTGGCTCGTTATCGCAAATCGCCGTCATACGACGGCGGCCGCGATAACGAGCAGTGTGCGCGCGCGCCCCCTAGGCGCGGGTACTGCAGCGCCATTGGATACAGGGAAGATCACTCCACAGCGCCAGGCCAATAATTTTTGGCCTGGCCCTGTAGATCGCCCCTGCCAATGAAATGTTCCTCTGCCTCTGTAAATGTAAACAGAGGCAGAGGAAGTTAACTCCTCTTCCTCCCTGAAGCCCTTTTTGGTTTCAGCGAGGAAGAAGAAGCATCTGAAAACGTGAGTTACACAATCACTACACTGACACCAAGTCACATAGGCACATTTAACCCCCTGATCGCCCCCAGTTAACCCTTTCACTCCCTGTCACTCCCTGTCACAGAATCACATAGTGCAGCGTTCTGATTTTTAGCGATCGCTGTACATGTGACCCTTGTGACACTAAATCAGTGTTAGGTTAGGCTAGTACTAGGCCTAGTTAGGTGAAAATACCCCCCCTGCCCCCCCAATAAAGTTTTTAACCCCTTGATTGCCCCCTGTCACCTGTGATCACCGTAAAAGTGTCACGGGTGACGCTAGTTAGATAGATCGTTTTTTTTTCAATCAGATTACCCGCCGTATATACCTTTTATAGGTTTTAACCCCCAATCACCCGGCGGTGACCCCAGTTAGCTTTTAGTGTGCGTTAGGGTCAGTGTAAACGCCAGGCAGGGTCAGTTAGCGAGGTATCTGACACGCACGCACGCACATTAGGTAGGTGCTAGATATTATTGTGATATCTGATCAGAGCAATATCTGCGATTTGATCAGATATATATTAGTGTCCCCTTTAGATTAGGGTTCTAAAAAACGCAGTGTTAGCGGGATCAGCCCAGATAACCGCTAGCATCTGCGTTTAGCCCCTCCGCCCATCCCAGCCCACCCAAGTGCAGGATCACTAGATCGATGTCCCTTACAAAACACAACACACATATCTGCAGCCTTCGCAGAGATCACGCCCGATCCCTGCGAATTCTGACAGTGAATTTGGTAGCGTTTGAAGCAGGCTCTGACAACCAGGTGCGCTTTTTTGCCTGTGAGTCACGCTAGTGTACGTTTCAAATTTAGAAAGTCCAAAATGTCTGGCCACACGTACACTAGCGAAGAGGCCTACAATATGCTGAGTTTGACAGATGAGAGCGATGGGGAAGACTCACTGTCAGATTCAGGCTCAGCATATGAACCTGTAGACAGCAGCGGCACCCTGACAGATAGCTCTGACGACGAAGTTGTGGTCCCTGCTAGAGCCAGGCGTACCAGACCCCGTTCTGCTGTCACTGATGTGCGTGAACCGCAGGGCTCTTGTATGCAGCAGAGAGCCAGTACTAGTGCTGCTACCCATTCTGGTGAACTGGCGAGCACCAGCGGCCTAGTACCCCCTGGACATAGACAAACCAGCACTGCAGTAACACTTGGTGACGTGGCGAGTCCCATAAGTGCAGTACAAGCTGGTGTGGCTAGCACGAGTAATGCCATGCGGACCGAGATCGTCCCTGGTGTTGAAGCAGC